>JAVGWX010000018.1:60337930-60902930 GCA_036924085.1 Ariolimax columbianus
TAACATGATTTTTAGCACACAGTCGGATGGTGTGTATAATTTGTCTTTCCTGCAAAAACTGCACACAATTTATTTTCTTGCGTGTCAAGTGTGACAACTGCATTAAATCCATCTTCCACGTACGGTGTTAGATCTGAGAATGACATGGACATAGGTTTACATCGCGAATTGAAGATGCGCGAATTGAAAAGTATGGTGCTTCGTGTGGCTACATTCTACTAAATTTGACCTATTATAATCCGTGGGTGAATTAACGCACAAGTACAACATTTTTTAATGGCGTAAATGATCAACAGGATGGGATAGCCAATCCATTGACAAACCCTCCTTAGTCACTTTTTGTCACATTTTTTGCTCCTTTTTTGTGCCCTGCTAACTCCCAATATAGATATGATATGTGTTATTATAATTGATTATATTTTCATAGGGCATATAGCAGATGTACTGTTTGATTGTTTAACGGCTTTCAGTGAAAATAGGTTATGTCCCATCATATAGATCTGTGCAATCAAAATGTATGTGTCATCATATAGAACTATACATAGTTTATGTCCCATTATATAGATCTCTGTAAACATATGCTTTGACCTACATATAGATCTTTGCAAACATATGTAAAATGTTCATTTCTGCAAACATAGATTATCTCCTATAATACAGATTTCTGCAAATGTTTTGACCGATCATACTCTGTAACTTAAAAAATTGCTCATTATTTCAAGTGACATAACTCACTCTGTCCCTTTCATTCAGTGTTGAACATGCTACGGCAGTTGTTGCTTGTCACAAATTTCTATTTTTAGCTTTCTTCTTCAACTTTCCACACAAGACTGACTGCGCTATTGTCCTCTTCCGCTAATCTTTAATAGGTGTACCTTTGTCTCCAAGCTCTTCTATTTTAAAGAGACATGTTTTAGTGCAACTGACTCATGATTTGTTTTATAATTATATCTGTTTAATTGTTCCAGAAGTTATATTTGCTATAAAAACATGTACAATGTTAAACATTTTTTAAATAGGTTTTGTTCTTGTTTTTGTGTCATCACTGGATCTAAACTTTACATATAATGTTTTTTTACACCTTATTATCCACACTACCATCACAGCCTTGCCTTATTTTGTTGCTGTAAAGTAGTTTTATAGTATTTTGTAAACAACATAACACGCATAATACTGTAAAACTACTCACATTGTGTTAATTATATTATAAGATCTTAATGTAACATTTTGAAAAATTATTATTACAGTAAAACTGCTCAAACTCTTTACTACATAATTCAAGAAACTGGAAATAAAGTTGAAATTTTTTCAATATTTTTGAAAAATATATTTGACCCTTTGTGAAGCTCAAGGATTAAGACACATACAGTATCATTCCTAAAAGTATTTTGTTATTAAACTTGCTTTACCTTTGAGAACCACGTCATTATATATCACTTGTATATTATTTGAAAAAAGGGACAAGGTGGGCTAGCGGTTAAGTAACATAACTCACAATCTGAAGGTGCTGAGTTTGCTCCCCAATCACATCACTGGCTGTTACCTCAGAGAAGCAAACCCTTAGAAAAATTATTTTTTGGTCTTGGCAGCAGCCGTAAAGCCTACTCTTCGATTTCTCACTGCCAAGAGTATTTTAACGCGCTTGACACTCGAACTGAGTTCGATCTCACTACCCAGAGAATTCAGGAGAATATTTACCAGAAACCCATGTGAAAAAAAAATCCGGTCTCCACCGTGATTTGAACCCCGGCGCTCGAAGGAGACGCCTTACCTCGAGACCACTGAGCCCTATCTACTTCTCTCATTAGCTCTGCAGTCGGTCTCAGGCTTTTCTTCTCACCATGCAGTTTATCTCTCAGTTTTGTTAGAGAGGATCATGATATCATACATACACACACACATAGATATACATACACTTGTGCGAGTTCTGGTTCGCTGGCCCTGGTGCTAGCAGTCAGCTATGGGTCTCTGACTGCTGCAGCTCATGTGCTGCTCAGCATCTTGATCCACTTGGCTGTTCATTCTTTGGTGCATTGAGTGATTCAGAAGTCCCTTGTGTTTCTCTGCTTGCTGCATTGCTTTTATGGTAAATGTCGGCAGTGCTTGTAAGAATCTTTTCCTCATGTCGGCAAGCGCCTTGCACTCAATGAGGAGACGTTGAACTGTTTCATCAGGATGAGAGCAATGTCTGCACAAGGACAGGTGCTGGGAATTGATGCGGTTCAAGTTGATATTGACTGGTATGTCCTGTTTGAAAGTGAAAGATGAGATTTTGATCTCTTCTATGAAGTTTATTTATGTCATCATTATTTTTTGGCTGTGACATTTCGCTAAATACACTGCAACCCAATCTGGACCCTAAATCGTGCCTGTTAACTTTTCCATTATACCCATCTGACACCTGACTCTTTTTTTCTGCTTTTCTATCTGCTTAGTCCAAGTTATTCTGAAATCCAGGGTAATTTCCCAGGTATGTTGGATTTTGTTCTGGTGGGAGTACGTGATCATTTACTTTTATTTTCGCAGTCTGTTTCTTGTTTGTTAGATAAACTGAAAACTATATCTGATACAGGAAAAATATCTGGTCAACTACTAAGAAAGAACAAGCCATAATAAAAAGCAATACAATGTAAAATGGTAGGAAGAACACACTAAACACCACACAGATTAAGAACACACTAAACACCACACAGATGACGAATACTACCAACTGTTCAGAAAAGACCAGGTTATAATAGTTCATCTTAGTTGGGCTTGGCTTGGCTTCATTCGTTCTCAATCTCCCGCTACGAAACCCTAAAAGAGAACGGAATGAGTCGTATCGTAGTTTACAGCTTGACTGCGATATTTGCACCTTTCTGTCCAACACATCCGACTTCAGCAAGCACTTATTGAGTACCGGGTTAGCATTCCCTCTTCTATCCATTCTCCTTAGCCAGTCTGCCCTGATGCAGCCTGTTATCCAGGATCACCACGTGGAGGTGTAGAAGGGTCTTGGCAGCTCTGGTTCGCTAGCCCTGACGCTAGCAGTCAGCTATTGGCCGCTGACCACCGCAGCACATGCGTGGCTCAGCATCTTGATTCCCTAGTTGGGTTATATGTTAGTTATGTAAATCTGTTACATATACGATGTTCTTATTATTAATTAACTATTTATTCACATTATGTATACACTATTTGTTATGAACAGATTAGGAATGAACATGAACACTATTTTCCATATGTATCAAATGTTTGGTGTATGCTAAACAATGTTGTAGGTACAAATGATGTACATGCACTATTCAAACTATGTATAAGCTTCTGTGTTTCACATGCTTGCTGCAATATGTAAAATGTTATGTTTGGACACAATCTTCAATATGCAACAAAAACAATGCCTGACCATATACATCATGTATGTTCTTTGTGTTTATCTCCATGTTACATTCTTGAATTCTGCCCTTTCCTTGGCTGTTCTTCTTCTGTGTTCGTTCTCCATCACCTGCTACCAAGTCCTGAACAGGTTTTTGTTTGCAAATAGCAGGATGTAGTCTGGAGAACAGAATGTGTTGTGTTGCTAGTTTACAGCTTGACTGCGATATTTACACCTTTCGGTCCGACACATCCATCTTCGGCAGGAGGCATTTTTCGAGTACCTGATTAGACTTTTCTCTTCGATCCCTTCTCCTTATCCAGCCTGCTCTGTTGCAGTGTGTTATCCAGGATCTGAATGTAGAGGTGTAGAAGGGTCTTGGCAGCTCTGGTTTGCTGGTCCTGATGTTAGCATTCAGGTATGGATCGCTGACAGCTGCAGCTCATGCGCTGCTCAGCATCTTGATCCCCTTGGCTGTTCATTCTTTGGTGCATTGGGTGATTCAGAAGTCTCTTGTGGTTCTCTGCTTGCTGCATTGCTTTTATGTCTATCCTCCATCGACTGAGGACTGTCATTCTTTCTAGTGCCTCTATGGATGTGGATTTTATGCATCTGTTTTTGACGCATGTGGCTTGGCTCTGAACTCTTATTTATTTTACCAAAGGGTTATCTGGACCCTAAATGGTGCCTGTTAACAGTTCCATTATACCCATCTGACACCTGACTCTTTTTTCTGCTTTTTCTATCTGCTTAGTCCAAGTCATTCTGTGATCCAGGATAATTCCCAGGTACATTGGATTCTGATCTGGCTGGGGTACATGGTCATTTATTTTTAGTGTCGCAGTCTGTTTCTTGTTTGTTAGATAAACTGAACTGTATATCTGATACAGGAAGAATATCTGGTCAACTAAAAAGAAACAAAAGCCATAATAAAAGGCAATACAAGGTAATAATTAATTATTTCCAATCGCAAACGATACGGCCACAACATCAGACGGTTTTGTCTTAATAATGTGTTTGAATTATAGTGAGGAAGAGAATGCACTGGTCATCAATCTCTCTCTTTTCCCGAGTTACCTTGGATCAGTAGCAAAACTATTGGTTGAGACGACTAGAGGTAACTCAGGATGCAGACACTCTGGTCTTATCTCCCAAGTTGAAAGTTGCGGGATTCTATCTCCCACCATTTTTGTTCATCATTGTGAGAGGTGCCCACCATTTTTGTCCATCGTTGTGAGAGGCAAGTGCCTTAACCTCTTGACCACAGCGACCCCCTCCCCCAACATAAGGTAAAATGGTAGTAAGAACATCCCAAACACCACACAGATGAAGGATACTACCAACTGTTCAGAAATGACCAAGTTATCGTATTTCATCTCCGAACTGGCCACAACAGAATGAGACACCACCTGTACAGCAAATCCAAGATATGAACCACTTGCTTATCTTACTGCGGCCTAGCAAACATGACAGCAGCACATATACTTCAAGACTGCCTCCAGCATGCACATCTTAAGAGAAGGATGTGGCTCACGCCTACTTCCCTCGATGGGAAACTAGGCATTGAGACCCTGAAAAAGACAGGAGACTATTGGAGAATCTGAAGACCCAGTCTCACTGAGCAGAGGTAGAAGAAGATCACGTCTTTTTTTCACTTTGGTGGAAGCATGAGACCACCATTATTGCTGGTTTCTGGTGACTACTGCACCTTTGGTTTACATGATGATGCTACCAGATCCATGCACAACTCTACAAAATGGCCATTTATGGAATGCAGAGCTGAGTGCAGTGTCCTTATTCTTAATTTTGCTTGATTTTGTTTTAAACAAAAGTATACAACAGATTTATTTTTATTCACCTCCAGTAACCAGATCATTGATGAACTCTGGCCTTCAGTCTCCATGTCCTTGATGATCTCTGGCCTTCAGTGTCCAGGTCCTTGATGAACTCTGGCCTTCAGTGTCCAGGTCTTTGATGAACTCTAGCCTTCAGTCTCCAGGTCCTTGATGAACTCTGGCCTTCAGTCTCCAGGTCCTTGATGAACTCTGGCCTTCAGTCTCCAGGTCCTTGATGATCCTTGGCCTTCAGTCTCCAGATCGCTGATGATCCCTGGCCTTCAGTCTCCAGATTGTTGATGAACTAGCCTTCAGTGTCCAGGTCTTTGATGAATTGGCCTTCAGTCTCCAGATCGCTGATGAACTAGCCTTCAGTGTCCAGGTCTTTGATGAATTGGCCTTCAGTCTCCAGATCGTTGATGAACTAGCCTTCAGTGTCCAGGTCTTTGATGAATTGGCCTTCAGTCTCCAGGTCTTTGATGAACTGGCCTTCAGTCTCCAGATCCTTGATGAACTAGCCTTCAGTGTCCAGGTCTTTGATGAATTGGCCTTCAGTCTCCAGGTCTTTGATGAACTGGCCTTCAGTCTCCAGATCCTTGATGAACTCTGGCCTTCAGTCTCCTGGTCCTTGATGATCCCTGGCCTTCAGTCTCCAGGTCCTTAATGAAATCAGATCATCATTAACTTGATAAACTCATCCTTCAGCTGTAGCTCTCTAAATTATTATATCATGGACAACCTTTTGCAGTTATTTCCTTTTCTGATTGTTCATTTCTCCTGACTTAATCCTACTTGATGGTGCATTTCTTTCAAAATTGGAGGTCTAGCTTGAATTAAGTCTGATTTATATTTTGTGTTCACCTATTTCCATCTTGGAGTTCTATATAATCTAAAGTGTAATTTATATTTTGTATCCATCTATTTCCATCTTGAAGAAGCTCTATATAGTCTAAAGTTTGATTTATATTTTGTATCCATCTATTTCCATCTTGAAGAAGCTCTAGATGGTCTAAAGTTTGATTTATATTTTGTTTCCATTTCCATCTTGAATTAAGAATTCTATATTTGGAAATTTAAGTTTATTTTAAAAGTAATACTGACTTTTCTATTTGCTATTCCTGTCTTGTGTTGTGTCTTAACAGATATCTAACATGACGCCAGCTGTCTGACCTTGAAAGCTGGTGGAAAATGAGGAAATTATGCAATAAAATATATATTTATGTCCCTTAAAACTGATATATGCAATGGGGAAAATTGTATGAGTAAATATGACACTTAGTCGACCTGTACTTTCACAGAGCAGATGCACCTGTGTATGCCCCAGCTCTTACATGAGCTCAATGTAACGAGAAGGAGGATTTCCTGCTTAGTGGGTTAGGCTCGAGCAGCTTATTACTCCGTTGCATTGGGACAAGTGTCGCGGAGGGTGGTTAAAAAAAATTGAATAGAGTCTGGTTAATATCGTGTATACATTTATTTGCACCTAGAAGCTCTAGATATAACCTTCACATCATCGCATAATTTTTTTCGAAATTTCATATTTTGTGATGGATGTTCACTATGAGAACCTATAACCTTTCTTTTTGTTGGTCATTAAATATGATTTTGTTGTGTGTAGAGACACAATTGAATAAAGAACTTGTTGGTGTAATTGCTTTTGTTGTGTGTTTGTTAGTTTCTGAGATACAAAAAGATAAAGGTGAACATTTATAATTTTTAAAAAAATTGTTTACTTGGCTGCTAGGCCTAGTCGCCATGATAGGAATCCATTGAAATCTCAACCATGTATCGATACTGTGTTTATAGTACCAACACAACTGTTAGTATCCAATTCAATTTATATATATTAATATTTATTACATCTAAATAAACAAAATAAACAGATCTACCTTACAAAATCTTTTACAACAACCTACTTCCCCCTTTCAAAAAAATCGGCTGGCTCGAATCCGCGTAATAATAAGAAAAATAGTTCAAAATCCATTTGTAATTGAACATAATTTTTTGACCGGCAAAAACCTGTGTAGATGTGCAGTATTCAGCAGTAAAATAATGGATATTTGTACGTTCTCCGTGCTTAATTATTCATAAATAAAAGGTGAATGGTGAATGTGTGGCTGACGTATGCCTGCAGTGCGGTTAATTGTAAGGTTAATATCTTGTATACATTTTTTTGCACATAGGAGCTCTAGATAGAATTAAGTCTGGTTGATGTTTTTGTATCCATCTCTTTACATGCTGACATAATCAGTCATATGATAAACTGTGCTTAGTTATCTTTTACGAGATGCAACGATGCAAGGATATTATCCAGAATCTAAGGATAACAATCTGACTCAAATATATTTATTTATCAGTGCCTACCAGGTTTTACAATCATGTTGTAGCCGTAAAGGTTTATTTTTTATTTAAACATTAATATTTTCTGATGAATGCATTTAATTCTGGTTGTTCTAGTATCATGTTATTAAATTTAAGCTTTTTATTATTATAAAGTTGGCGAACCATCTCATAAAAAATGGTATTATTATTCGTGCCTTAATTTGATAAAACCTAGAATTTTGACTTGTTAATATCAAATGTGTTTTGATAACAGTGAAGATATTTTGTACACCTTTACACTCGAGTATTGATTTTCTTCTGCTCTTTTTAATTATGTATCTAAAGGAAACAAATTTTACTGACTCTTCTTGTGTTTGATTTGAATAAGCACCTGAGGGTGAGTTTGGTGCAATCAAATGATGTCTTCAAATGCTGCTTAGTTCAGTCCTTAAAGATATGAGTTGAGGAATAGTTAAAGTATTACCTCCCTGATCATGTCTATGATAATTAAATCAATCAGTAACTGTCAAACTCCCAGAGCAGCAAAGACTTTCAACAAAAAACTGCCAAACTGCCATATCATGAGCAACTGTATCAGCTCATTCCATAACCTCCATGTTTTCGTAATGTTTGATTTTGAGCTTCTTTTTAATATATGACATCATCTGCTTCCTGCCCTCTTGCCATTGGGAATCCAAAGAAAAGCCTGTTGTACAAATAAAAATGGCTCTGGTTCTAAATGCTATTTGGCACATAAGATGCCAGAGCTGATGGATGAACCCCACGTGCTGAATCAGTTAATATTAATATTTATGCTCAATTCTGCAAATTTTCGCAGGTGAAAGCAAATTTTGATCAAATATCTGTTGAACTATTTGGGTCCTAGAAGAGTACTAAAGCACTTTATGGTCATTATATCTAAATCAGTCATAGATATGTCAGCAATTTCTGAGTAACCATTTGTTGGTAGACATTCTGGTCCAACTTCAGAATGCAACTAAACAGCAACTCCAGGCTTTTAATTTTTGTATTAGTCACATCAGACTTTAGCCAATTTTTAACACACTTCATAAAATTATGTCTAGTTTAGTTTTGAATATTATATCATGTTTATACTCTTGTGTAGTATTGAACCAGATTTTGTCAGATTTATTCTTTTTGTTTATAGGTGTCAGTTATTTTAACCAGCTGTATAATTCATCAAGAATAAATGGAACTAAAAATTTCATTTCTTATTTAATCAACCATTTATGTTTGTCTTGTTAGTTAGTCATTTGATCATCTTCATCGCACTCGGGACAAGTCCATATGCACTCAGATCTCATTCTCAATATGTCTGCAAGCACGTGATGACTGACCATTCTGGTCCTGTGGTGGTTAACCAGTGTCTTTGGATCCCCGTGTGGTGTTCAACATTAGTCGTATATTGATACATCAATAAATGAGGCAGGTCGGATAGTATCAGGGTGTCTAAAACCCACACACATTGATCAAATATACCCCATAATTGGCTTGTCACATTATGAGATTCGAAGAAGTGTCGCAGCAGAAATGGAACGATAAAAATAGGAGCACGACCCAATGTTTGGACATCAGGTACAGAGCACAAGACTCAAATCATCCAATGTTTGGACATCAGGTACAGAGCACAAGACTCAAATCACCCAATGTTTGGACATCAGGTACAGAGCACAAGACTCAAATCATCCAATGTTTGGACATCAGGTACAGAGCACAAGACTCAAATCATCCAATGTTTGGACATCAGGTACAGAGCACAAGACTCAAATCATCCAATGTTTGGACATCAGGTACAGAGCACAAGACTCAAATCATCCAATGTTTGGACATCAGGTACAGAGCACAAGACTCAAATCCAGACGTAGTTTCCTAAAATCAACACATCCCATACAGACAAACCCTGAAAGTTGCCGTATTGAGAGATGGTAAGAATTGATGCATGCCCCAGAGATGGAACTTCGGGAGGAACTTGCCCTCGGACATCACCTACCATACACAACATGGAAGTCGATGAACAGACTCTGAACTGGTGTATCACGGTGCAAGAGGAATATACAATGATGGGGATACACAGATGATGACACATGTGACTGTGGCGCAACACAAGACCAAGACCACCTGATGACCTGTCCCTACAACCAGGTAGTATGTAATAGGTGCAACATGGTGGAGGCAAATGACAAGGCAATCCATGTCGCTGGATACTAGATACATACTGTATACTGTATAACTTGGTGCTTGGACACGGAAAGTAAGTATGAATATATTGACATCCAAGCAAATCATTCTCAAATTAAAAATGAGAGGGATCAGCTTGTTTTTATCATATGGGTAGAAACGTACGCAATAAGCAACCAGCTGGAGAAGTGAATTGCCATATGGGTAGAAACGTACGCAATAAGCAAACAGCTGGAGAAGTGAATTGATGCTCTTAAAATGTGAACATACAGAAGAACAGAACAAGTCTTCTGGAAAGGAAAGAAAATAAATAGAGAAAGTCTTGAAGCAATTAGTGATGCAAAGAGAATTGATGAACAAAATCAAGAATCCGACATGCTAGCGGTATACAAATCTAAGCGAAAGGAATCATAAGATGGACAGGAAAAAATCTACCAGATTGTAGCATCAATATAAGAGACAGAGAACGTTGGAGATCCATTGCAGTTGCCCCCACTGTGGAGATGGCACCTGAACGAAACTAGAGCTAATATTTTACTTTTAAAACTCTCAATGGTTCTACCAGCACAATGCTATGGAAGTGAAACATGGTCTCTGACACAAGCCGCGGAGAACCAGCTAAGGACAGCACATACCTCGCTTGAGCGTCGTCTCGTAGGCCTACAACTTAGGCAACAGCGTCAGATGGGCTTACACAACAACGACATCCCGGCATTATCAAACGTCAAGTATGTCCTACAGCATGCAAACAACTCCAAGCACCGCTAGACTGACCATGTAGTCACAAGGAAAGATGAACGCTTGAGCACTGCAACCGCTCTGTGGCACCGCGCGCCAAAACAAGACCTGCTCGAACTGCGCAACACTCGCGATACTAAAACAAACAAGTTAACCTTCCACTGGACAACCCGTGCCAGAGACAGAAGTTAGCCTTCCACTGGACAACCCGTGCCCGAGACAGAAGTTAGCCTTCCACTGGACAACCCGTGCCAGAGATAGAAGTTAGCTTTCCACGAGACAACCCGTGCCAGAGATAGAAGTTAGCTTTCCACTGGGCAACCCGTGCCCGAGACAGAAGTTAACCTTCCAAGGGACAACCCGTGCTCTTGACAGAAGTTAGCCTTCCACTAGGCAACCCGTGTACGAGACAGAACCGATTGAAAACTAAGCTGGCACCAACACATAACCCCAAAACACAATACTGCTTGAGCCCAGCCCGCCAAGTAGTAAAACGCATCTAACGGCTACCACTAACTCGCACAAGAGCTGGGACCTGCAGACGCCCTTGTAGATGTACAGATCGACCAAAACATTGAGTCATTTATTCATTGACACCAGTATCTGTAGAACATGTGCGTGGCACCCTGTGAGTTTTGTCCAGCTCTGTCTCCTGTAAATCGACAAAGTCTGCTATGACTGTAAAGGCCGATCCGCGAGGGACAGTCCCTGCCACAGATCGTACAACCATGCTGAGGAGGTTCTCTGCAGCCAGAAGGCCTCTACGAGCGTCGACAGCCACTTTGCCCCTTCCAATTGACTGTCTCCAAACAGCTCGATCCTGAGCAATTGTTTTCTAGGATGAGATGTGGCAGAACTTCATGTCCCGCTTGCATACGTCCTTGAATCTCAATGCTAGACGGCCGATTCTTTTAGCTCCAATGGCCAGCGTCCATAGTAGATACCATTTGCAGTCTCCATGCGGTGAACATACCCCAACCATCGAAGACGTAGACTGACACTCTTCTTTCTTCTTCTTCTTCTTCTTCTTCTTCTTCTTCTTCTTCTTCTTCTTCGTACGCTAGTTACAGCGATATACGTTGCACTGTGTTATTTTGTTAAGCCCGTGGCTCAGTGCATCCGCTTTCAACAGGCGTTTCTGTAGGGATGCCCTCCTTAGCCTTTGGCTGTCCCCAGCCTATCTGCAAAGCAGCAGTTGTTTTTGGTCAGAGTTGTCTCTCTTAGGGAAGTTGTCTTGCAGGACTATCGAGTCTTCCCCACTCGTGTCTATAGGGTGTGGCAATGATATGATATGATGGACTATGTACTAATTTGTACTATCCCGGAAAAGAGTCAGTCCAGTGTGTCTGTGTCTCAGGATCGTCACGTCCTGACAGGAACGTAGCATGTGCATGTGAGTGAGGTATCTCTTTGCTTCCTTTATTCTCTCGGCTCATCTGCAGTGATGGCACGCCTAGCATTCCCCGCCACCTGGGAGGTTGTAACAATAGGGCAGAGGTGCAATGTCCGCTGGCCTGCATCTCTTCTGCGTCCATTGGGATGACTGATAGCAGACAGAGGTAAAGAGCGAGGCAGAAATGCTTCTAACCAGAGGACAAGCCTGGCCATGGCACGGAGATGTTGTTCGCCTGGTGTGCGGACATATCTCTTGATCAAGGGTTGAGTCTCAACAGTTCGCAGTGAGGTGGCTACTGCATACGACACCCCGACCGAGAACTGAGTCTTCTACTAGTGGTTTCACACCTCATCGTCGTATGGGGTGAATATCGAGCAGCTTCCCGCCCGCTTTGATCGGCGAACGGCAGAGACCTCTTTCTGCGGCTCGACCGGGTCGGGCTGAGACGCGAGCCCCAGGTCCCAACCATATCGTAGCCTCCCATCGCAGTGGTGCTGAGATTTAGGACGGGATTCCGGCTTAGAGGCGTTCGGCCATAATCCCTCAGATGGCAGCCTCGCACATTTGGCTTATCAGCCAAGCACGTGGACCAAATGTCTGCGACCTGCGATTCCTCTCGAATTAAGCAGGATTACCGTAGCAACGCCCTGTATTTATTAGAGACTGACACTCAATATTGTTGTGATTTATCTGAGAAGACGCATACATAATCATACTAATTCATTCCTACACCCGATTCACTGTATTGTAACACAATTATATAATTGAAGTTGAACATAATGGATCAAGACAGGCAGTACTCAGACAACAACAATAGTACATTCAATCATCACATTTTTCTCCAGTAATTTTCCCCGTTTTTTCCTGTAAAGTAAAGTATCCCATAGCATTACTGCCGTAGGGGTGTGAGATGTTAGCGATCTCACATTTTAAAGGCTCGGCTATATGAGGGCGGTAGCCATCTCCTCTCCCTCGCCGCTTTTACTTCCCGGACTGAACCGGTACCCATTTAAGGCTGGGTCGACCCGGGAGCCATTGCTGCCTCAACTGGGGAATGAACCCAGGACCACTCAGATGCGAAGCCAGCGCGCTAACCACTGCGCTACGCGGCTTCACCGCATTAATTCACCCCAAACAGAGTTCTCTGGGTTCCCATCGTACGTCATGGACATACCATTTCGATTAAGGGGTGGACTGGTCGGTATAATTTTTAAAAAATAAAATAAGTAAAGACTTAGATCAAGACAGATTTTAAGAAAAGATGATTAAATTCAGTTTTGTGAAGGTTAGAGTTATGGTTAGGCTTAGGGTCACGGTTAGGTCAGTTTTATGCAATGGTTATATTTAGAGTTATGGTTAGACAACATGGTTTCTATTAGATCATCTGACAGCATGGATAATGCTACGGTGCTGTAGACACTGGATGCAACTTTCCTTATAATGAACAAACGTTAACAGATTCTAGAGATGCATTGCCAAGAGGGCAGGAACAGGGGGAAGCAGAAATATTCGTCTACTTTCGCAGAATGTTTAACACCCACAGCAGTTAAAAATGGACTATTCTGTGACGTCACTACCTCAAATTCGATGCCTAAAATAGATATTGCATTTATTTGGGGTGAATTAAAAGGCAAGTACCTTCTTCCCTCGTTACGTAAAGGTGAATTCTATTTGTGCATCGTCGTCGATGAGGACTGCCAACATCATCATGTGTCATAGTACATCCTTGAGACTGAGTGCGCCTGTAACTGATCAAGTCAATATGCTCCCGGACAGTTCTATGGCATGACTGGCAAAGATGGTCTGCATCTGGTATTGGTATTCCCTCTAATCTTGTCTGATCATGCGTGTATTCTGGGCTGCGTGCAAACGGAAGTCCTCGTTGACTTAAGTTAACGCCATTTTTAACCGCATTTTTCCAGGCTGAACGATTTTGAGCCAGGTTTTTCCAGGTGACAATATCTATTTGGCATCACTTAAGAAATACCTTCAGACTTACCTTGATTCGCTTTCTAGGATGTCGCGATCGTCCTCTTCACTTATCTCGCTGTACTGAAGCCTCTTTGTGAGCATTTCACTTGGCATTTACGCAAGGTGACCCGTCCATCGGGCTTTCTGCAGAAGTGCATACATACTACTTGATAAGGCTTCATTATTTGTTATATGGTCCACCCAGTGAATATGTAGTACACGCCTCAGACAAAAGATAACGGTTGTCCTATATACACTACCGTCGGGGATGAAGTGTAATGGCTTTAATTTTACTAATTTTATCAAATAGAAGTAATAGAAATAGAGCCTGGTCATTGGTCGACAGTATGTCTGAGGGTGGCGGTGGCAGAGGGGCTGTGAGAAACATGGGGGGGGGGAGACAGGGGAGTGAACCCGAAGCCAGTGATATATAAAGAAACAACAATCACTGAAGACCACCTAGCAAACCAGCAAACGACTTTAATCGTTAATCTGCATCTTTAAAAGGGGCAGAAAAACGTATAGAATAGGACCAGATACATTTGCGCTACTTGAGAAACCAAGATATGGCCACAGAAGCCAATGCTTCCATATTTGAAGTACATTTAACAACAAAGAGCGCCAACAAGTACCGAAGAAACTCAAGCTAGAAAGGCCCTATGACCGAACACGATTCATAATGAAATACTACTCCGATTGGGGAGTCGAAGAAAGGAAGTTGTTATCAAATTGACAACACAGATCCACTGAGGACCAGATCACTCTCATAGCACAGGAAATAGAGGATGCTTACCAAGAGAAAAAGCATACAGTAGCGGTTTGGGTGGATCTAGAGAAGGCATTTGACAAGGTGTGGAAAGAGGGACTTAAAGTCAAACTACGAAGAAGTGAAGTATCTGGAAAAATGTACAGATGGATCAGCCACTACCTCGAAAACAGAACAGCCAGAGTTCAAGTACAA
This sequence comes from Ariolimax columbianus, assembly GCA_036924085.1. Lineage (NCBI taxonomy): Eukaryota > Metazoa > Mollusca > Gastropoda > Stylommatophora > Arionidae > Ariolimax > Ariolimax columbianus. The sequence continues at coordinate 60,352,708 of JAVGWX010000018.1, forward strand.
GGGCAGATTAGCAAAAAGGTGACACTGGAGCAAGGAGTACCCCAAGGGGGAGTACTGTCACCCACACTTTTCCTGGTGTATATAAACAACATCATAGAGAATATACCAAGAAGAGTCCTTCAGCCCCATGTTTGCAGACGATCTGGCTATGTGGACCTCTGACAAAAATCTCACCGTAGCAAACAATCGGATGCAGCAGGCCATAACATCGTTGAAGGAGTGGGCGAAATCATGGCTGGTCAAAATAAATGAAGAAAAAACAACATGTAAGATATTCTCGCTTTTAAATAAACCACAGAACACCAAAATAAGTTTTAACGGCAAATATCTGCGGCCAAACGACAACCCAAACTACTTGGGCGTCACATTTGATCGGCGCATGACATGGAAAAGTCAGATCGAGAGAAACCGAATGTGAGCCAGACAAAGAATGGTAATCATGAGGAAACTTGCTGGCACAAGCTGGGGAGCAGACAAAAGAATACTAAAGAAACTGTACACTGGAAGAGCAAGACCAGTTCTCAAGTATGGCATTGCGGCATGGGCAACAGCAGCAAAGGCGAACTTTCATAAAATTAACAAACTTCAAAACCAAGCCATGAGAGTTATAACAGGAGGTATGAAGTCAACGTCAATTGTAGAAATTGAAAAGATTACAAATCTGCAATCCATGACCGACAGAAGAGACTGCAGAGCCCCGCAGGAAGCAGAGAAACTCAGAAGACTGACAGATCATCCAATGCATCATAGACTAAATAGATTTGGAAAAGGGAAACTAAAGCGGAGAAACTTTGCAGAAATAGCCAAAGCAAAGATGAGCGAAGACCCTATGAACACCATAACAACACCAAAGCCCATCCCTACTGTACGCAAACCCACATGGAAGCAGCATATCATTCCGGAGGTGGTAGAAAATATACCAGGTATTGGAAACAAGAATAACCAGACTGAAAAAGAAAGAAGCGACATAACCCTGAGGTACATAGCGGAAAACTACCCAAGCATGGACTGGACCCATGCATACACCGACGTGTTCTGTAACAAACACAACACAGAATGGAGGGGGGAGGGATATTCCTGAGCCTAACAAATGGTAGAAAAATAACACTGTCAGTGGCAATTTCAGAGTGGAGGCAGAGGCACTGGAGGCTGCAGTAAAATGGTGACAGGTAAAAGGAATGAAAGCCACATAGTCCTGTTTACAGATGCCCTGGCCGTGGTTACAGCACTAAAAAGCCAGAAAATACTGAACTTAATGATTTAAGAGCAGAACTCTGTCAACTATGCCAGCAGTCCGCACCAAAAAGAGTAGTGGTACAGTAGGTTCCATCCCACTGTAACATCCAAGGCAACGAGGAGGCAGACAGACTGGCAAAAGTTGGTGCAAGACTACCACAACCAGATTCTAGTGTGACCTACGAAGAGTCCAAAAAGCTTATTAGGGCCAGATACATGGCCAAATGGGAAACAGAACATACTGGCTACACAAAAAATGATGCCAATTACCAGTTGAACAGAAGAGAGCAGGTCGTGGTCTTCAGACTCCGCACAGGCCACAACAGACTGAGGTACCATCTATTCAATAAACTGAAGATATGTGGCACTGACGAATGCACCTGTGGTACCGGGAAAATGACCGCTGAACATCTGCTGCAAAATTGCCCGATATACGAGGACAAGAGAAAGCACATGTGGCCATCACCAGTGGCAACACTAGACAAGCTCCATGGCAGAGTCGACAACCTCAGGATGACAGCTGCTTTCTTCAAACAAATTCAAGTTGACGTCTGACCGCGTACGAAGAAGAAGAAGACGTTATAAAATTGGTCAGTCTGTCATGGAGAAATGGAAAACTATAAACGCTGACCACTGTAAGATGAAAACATAATCAACCCTACGACGTATCACACATTTGGCCGACAGGGAGAGATTACCATTCCTTGCATCAGGACAGGGCATAACCGATTGAATATATGTACACGCTCCGACTGTCTTCTTCACCACTGTGTAGCTGTAGGCTAAATGAACAAACACTGCTGAGCATGTTTTACATGAATTTGCCCTGAACATCTTGTTAAGCCATATTTTTTTTTAAAACAACTCCACTAGCTCAACGATTCAAAACTAAACTCAAAGCTGCACAGAGCTAAAAAGTTCCCTGGGTTGACATTATCTGTATTTGACAGCTGATGCTTGGAAAATGCCTATGAAACGCCACATACCAAGGTCTACTAAATAACGGAACAGGGGACGGCGTGGCCTAGTAGTTAAGTGGCACGGCTCACAATCCGAAGGTGCTGGGTTCGATCCCCATCACAGCACCGGCCGTTACCCCGGGGAAGCAAACCCTTAGAAAATGCAGTAGGAAGCAGACCCTTACATAAAATGCATGCTGAAGTCGGATGCACTGGGCCGACAGACGCAAAAATAAAAACCACAGTGCAACGCACACTGCTTTGGGGATTTAGAGAAATAAGGCGAACGAAAAAAAAATAAAAATAACGGAACTCATGTTGTGCCAAGGTTTATAATCAATCCATGTTCCACTCAGAGACATAAAACAAATTGGCGGTACAAAACAACAAATCCATATTGAAAGTGTACCTTTAACAGAAACCTGCCCAGAAACCAACTTATCCATCTTTTTTTCACGAATACGCTATTATAGTTGCACTGATAGTTGATATTTGCACGTTTCTTTATTTAGTCAGCCTTGGAATGTGACGTTTGAAAGGGATTTCCCAGTGAGTCAGAAATCCTTTACTGTACGCTGGTGACATTTCATTTCGGGGAGGACAGGTCGATACATTTTTATTTAAAATAAACAAGTAAAAACTTAGATAAAGATAAATGTGTAAAAAACATGGCTATGTTCAGTTTTGCGACCAATTTTCTGGAAGATTGTGGGGCCCTAAAAAGAAGCAGAAGCAAATTTTCTAGCAGGCAGACTTACATAATTGGACAACAAAACACTATTTTAATTACTGAGGTGGCCATGTCGGCGAGAATGGCGGTGAAAACTTCTAAACTATTTACTTTTATACGTGGAAAACGTGAATTCTGTAGAAACTGGATGCTGCTTATCTTGCAATGGACCAAGGTTGACAGATTCCAGAAACTGGATGCTGCTGTCCTTGTCATGGAACAACGTTGACAGATTCCAGAAACTGGATGCTGCTCTCCTTGTCATGGAACAACGTTGACAGATTCCAGAAACTGGATGCTGCTCTCCTTGTCATGGAACAACGTTGACAGATTCCAGAAACTGGATGCTGCTCTCCTTGTCATGGAACAACGTTGACAGATTCCAGAAACTGGATGCTGCTCTCTTTATCATAGACCAACGTTGACAGATTCAAGGAATCCATAGCTGCTTTCAAATAAGGTGACAGTAACAAGCGGAAGCAAAAGCGAATTAAAAAATTCACGGAAGCAGAATATTTGACACCCCTCAACAGTTAATAAGTAGACAATTCTGTGACATCACTACACACCCCCACCCCTAAATCCAGTGCTAAAAATAAATGTTCGGTGCTAAAAATATATATTTTATTTTGTTGGGGGTGAATTAAAGGACAAGTACCGAATTCTAGACAGCAGCCGAGTACGGGAACTCGTCTGGCGATGTAATAAACAAAGGGATTGTAAGAAGAAGATGATCATGAATCAAGACGAGGTCTAGTATAATGATGTCTTTAACACTTCATTCCCTACAGCAGCCTGCTATTTGATTACATTTACCTTGCCGTCAACCTGCAACCCACTTTCAGGGGCCATGTTGGATAGATTCATACACCGGTACACTCAAGTGACTGACAGACAGAAAACACGTGAACGTTTTCACGTCTACCATCTCCAGGTTCAATGTTTTCCACATGGGAACACGCCAAATAATAGATCTCTCACTTACAGATAAGAGGCCTCACCTGCTCTTGTCTATTTCGGGAACACATCGCTGTGTTCTGTGTCAGGATACTTACTACATACTCCATTATCCCCTCCCTAATGTTGGAGTGTAAGCAGTTGTCGCTGTAGATAGATTATGTTTAATATGTTCAAGTACTTCATTACAAATTGCTTTTAGGGCCAAGTAGAAGAATATAAATTTGTGTGTGTCGCTTGGCTGGCTGGCTTCGTTCGTTCTCAATCTCCCGCTACCAAACTCTGACACAGGTCTAAGTAGCAGAATGGAGTCAAGAGAACGGAATGCGTTGTGTCGTAGTTTACAGCTTGAATGCGATATTTGCACCTTTCGGTCCAACACATCCGACTTCAGCAAACATATTTTGAGTACCAGGTTATTATTCTCTCCTCGATCCCTTCTACTTAGCCAGTCTGCTCTGCTGCAGCCTGTTATCCAGGATCAACACGTGGAGGTGTAGAAGGGTCTTGGCAGCTTTGGTTCACTGGCCCTGACGCTAGCAGTCAGCTATGGGTCATTGACCGCTGCAGCTCATGCGCTGCTCAGCATCTTGATCCCATTTGTGTATGTATGTGTGTGTGTGTGTGTGTGTGTGTGCGTGCGTTTCTGCACGCATGTGCGTGTGTATATATATGGGTATGTGTGTGTGAATGTGATTCTTCTTCTTCGATCAACTGATGCCATGCTTCTAGTCCGGTGAGGTTCACGATAAATTGATGCCATGCTTCTAGTCCGGTGAGGTTCACGATCAACTGACGATATGCTTCTAGTCCGGCGAGGTTCACGATCAACTGATGATATGCTTCTAGTCCGGTGAGGTTCACGATCAACTGATGCCATGCTTCTAGTCCGGTGAGGTTCACAATCAACTGATGCCAGGCTTCTAGTCCGGTGAGGTTCACGATCAACTGATGCCAGGCTTCTAGTCCGGTGAGGTTCACGATCAACTGATGCCAGGCTTCTAGTCCGGTGAGGTTCACGATCAACTGATGCCAGGCTTCTAGTCCGGTGAGGTTCACGATCAACTGATGCCAGGCTTCTAGTCCGGTGAGGTTCACGATCAACTGATGCCAGGCTTCTAGTCCAGTGAGGTTCACGAAGGAGACTGCGTTTCAGGTCACTTAAGCCGGAAGTGGCAGCAAGCAGACTCCCCATCCACAGGGCTATAAAGAAGTAAAGACACTCATCAAACGATCCATGAGGACAGAATGAAGAGAGCAGCCCAAAGAATACAAGTCAGAAAATGACAGCATAGACAAACTTGGCAGAGATAGGCAGACAAAGATCTTCAGACTCAGAACGGGACATTGTAGACTCAAGGCCCACCTCCACAGAATCGGTCTCAGAGACACCGCCACGTTCGATTGTGGAGCACCCAATCAAACACCAGAACATATCCTGCAGGACTGCCCCACTTATCCAGACCAAAGAGAGGCAGTCTGGCTCTGGGAAGCGACCATGCTCGACAAGCTGTGGGGGACCGGCGAAGACCTTCGTGAACCTTACTGGACTAGAAGCATAACATCAGTTGATGGATGATGAAGAAGAAGAAGGTCTTCATCGGTCCCCGACAGCTTTTCCAGTAAAATGGGTCCAACTATATGGCTCAGAAACATGGCACGTAACTAAGCACATCACATTTAGACTGTCGATCAGGGGAATTGAGACGCTAGTCTGGTCAGGCACAACATACTGACCAGGACGTCGTCAGGGGCAGGCACAATATACTGACCAAGACCCTATCTCTCTTCGTTGTAGCATTCTCTGGAAACAGGATGTTATCAAGGCAGTCTGGCTGACGAGATGTGAATGGACGTGATTCCCGTTGTAGTGAAAGTCACGCAGATGAAGTCAAGCGTAGTACAGCAACCTGTAGGACAGGTCAACCTTCATCAGAACGCCCGGGATGTGAGGAAAGCTAGTACTACTCGCCACTTAACTTTTCAGTGCGCACAAAAGAGCAAACATACTCATTTAGGGCATTAAACAACAACATGTAGAGTGAAACAATTGGACTGAGCTCAAGATAAGCAAAGGAAGGTCCCAGAACACACGGAGAAGAGACCTAGATGCTGATACAAAGAGAACAGGGAAAGGCTGGAAAGAATTAGAGAAATTTAGAGGTCTGCTTGGAGAAAATTAGTTGATGGTCTTACATGACAGGTCTGCTTGGAGAGAATTGGTTGATGGTCTTACATGACAGGTCTGCTTGGAGAGAATTGGTTGATGGTCTTACATGACAGGTATGCTTGGAGAGAATTGCTTGATGGTCACACAGGACAGGTTTGCTTGGAGAGAATTGGTTGATGGTCACACAGGTCAGGTCTGCTTGGAGAGAATTGGTTGATGGTCACACAGGACAGGTCTGCTTGGGGAGAATTGGTTGTTGTTCTTACTGGACATGTCTGTTTGGAGAGGGTTGGTTGATGGTCTCACAGGAAAGGTCTGTTTGGGGAGAGTTAGTTGTTGTTCTTACTGGACAGGTCTGTTTGGGAAGAATTGGTTGATGGCCTGTGCAGTCTAAAGTGATAAAGGCAAAGAAGAAGAATCAGGTGACATAGTGCCAAAAGACTGTACCAAAGGATTGAGAGATTGTCATAACATTGACAATATTGTTAAAGTATGACACACTACAGTGTGAAAATCATAGTGGCGAGGCCATTGTCTGTGCTACCGACAAAGGCTGTTCTAGGAACCTGGACAAGCTATTAAGATGTCTGACTGACCTACATTATAGTAGTTTTCACGGCAAAGGCATGGGTTTAAACTCCGCTTCCGGTTCGCTCCAGTCAACTCGGCTGTAAATGGGTACCTGTATTATTGATAGGGAAAGAAAGGCAGTGAAAAAATGTACTGGCCACCCTACCTCATTAACAGTGACCTCGTACAATGAGATCTCTCAATACTTCATTCCTGGGTGCTGGGTTCGATCCCATCACAGCACCGGCCGTTACCCCAGGGAAGCAAACTCTTAGAAAATGCAGGAGGAAGCAGATCCTTACATAAAATGCATGCTGAAGTGGATGCATTGGGCCGACAGGCGCAAAATAAAAACCACAGTGCAGCGCACACCGCATAGGGGATTAGAGAAATAAGCCGAACGCACACCAAAAAAAAAAATCTGCGACAGCAGTGTCTGCTATCTTTATTTTTACCTTTTACCTGTGGACAAGACCAAATGTGGCTTTTGAAATTACTCAGTGCCTCTTTTTTCTATTAACAAGGTGGGTTTACTGTGATTATTCCCGCGTACTCGCAGATAAAAAAGCACTGGAATTATTTTTATCTATGATCTTTCAGCACCAAAGAAGGCAGAACTCAAAATTCTTCAACTCGAGTGGTCCGCTGCCACTGTCTATAGCTATTCATGTATCCTAGCCACACTGTGATACAAAAAATTAGTTGAGAATGTCATCTATTTAGGCAGTAAAATGACGCAAAATGGAGATGCAACAAAAGAGGTTCTCACCCGAATCATCTTGGCCTTAATTGCCTTCAACCAATTAAAGAATATTTGGCAATATAAATCACCGAGTAAAAGTAACCGGGATGTTGATCATGTTGACAGTGGACTGGCTTGCTAGGATTGGGATTTCACCGCGCCAGTGCAATCATCCAGAAATCACCGAGAATGACATGCAAGCGGTACTTTAGGTGAGTCTTTTGTGTACTTTTGGGGTCGCTGTAGTCTAAGAGGTTAAGGCACTCGTCTCTCACGGTGATGAACGGTAACCGGGGGGGGGGGGGGGGGAGGGGAAGAAGAAATCGAATCCCGAAAGTTTCAAGCGACCCGTGGTCTCACAGAAGGTAAGACCAGAGTGCATGCATCTCGAGTTACCTCCAGTCCGCTCTACCACTAGTCTTGCCACTGATCCAAGGCAACTCGGGATAAGAGTGAGATTGATGACCAACGCAGCTTCTTCCTCACTTTCATCTAAATACCACAGCGCACATCAAATTATTAAGACAAAACCGTCTGATGTTGTGGCCGTCATCGCTTGCGATGGGTATTAACTTTTTTAAAAACTTTAACTTCAGAACGTACAGCAGGGATGGCTGAGGTACGAGTTGGTAACAGCTGTTGAGGCCTCAAGCCTCCAGGGATTGACATGGATCTACTGTCCTGGTCATGTTTGGGTTCATGGCAACAATTGAGCTGACAACTTGGTTTCACAAGTTCCCATCATGGGCCCGTTAGTGAATTTTGAAATCAATCAACGACCGTTTGTTAGATGAGGACACCGAAATCAATGAATGAACCAGCAATTCACAGGCTGCAAAGTTTTGACATCAAACGAGGTTCGAGTGGTGTGGGGCGCATGAGAGGACGGAGCAGAAGAGTGTACAACCAGCGAGCTTCAAGGAACACTAGCAGCCAGACCCTGCGCCATTTGCTGAGAGAGACTGAGCACCTAAAGGTATGCCGGAGTGCAGTGACGTCGATTCTTAAAAACAGAAACTGATCATTGTTGAAAGCATGCTCCACCCATTCATCTATCCACCTACCCCTCCACAAATCCACCAATCTACCAATCCAACCATTCTCCAATCCATCCGCCCATCTATCCACCCACCCACCCATCCACCCATTCGTTCACCCATCTACTCCTCCACCCATCCACCCACCCATCTATCCACCCACCCATCCATCCACCCATTCATTCAATCATCTATCAATCAAACCATCCACCCATCTATCCAACCATCCACCCATCTATCCAACCATCCACCCATCTATCCAACCATCCACCCATCTATCCACCGACCCACCCATCTACCTATTCAACCATTCACCCATCCATCCACCCATCTATCCATCCATTCTCCCATTCATCCAACCATTTATCAACCCAACCATACACCCATCTATCCAACCATCCACCCATCTATCCACCGACCCACCCATCCACCCATCTACCTATCCAACAATTCACCCACCCATCCACCCATCTATCCATCCATTCTCCCATTCATCCAACCATCTATCAATTCAACCATCCACGCATCTATCCATCCATTCTCCCATTCATCTAACCATCTATCAATTCAACCATCCACCCATCTATCCATCCATTCTCCCATTCATCCAACCATCTATCAATAAAACCATCCAGCCATCTATCCAACCATCCACCCATCTATCCATCCATTTTCCAATTCATCCAACCATCTATCAATCCACCCATCTATCCAACAATCCACCCATCTACCTATTCAACAATCCACCCATCCATCCACCCATCTATCCAACCATCCACCCATCTATACAACCATCCACCCATCTATCCAACGACCAACCCATCCACCCATCTATCCAACCATCCATCCATCTATCCAACCATCCACCTATCTATTCATCCATTCTCCCATTCATCCAACCATCTATCCATCTATTCTCCCATTCATCCAACAATCTATCAATTCAGCCATCCACCCATCTATCCACCGACCCACCCATCTACCTATCCAACAATCTACCCATACATCTACCCATATATCCATCCATTCTCCCATTCATCCAACCATCTATCAATTGAACCATCCACCCACCCCTCCACCCATCTACCTATCCAACAATTCACCCATCCATCCACCAACCCACCCATCCACCCATCTATCCAACCATCCACCAATCTATCCATCCATTCACCCATTCATCCAACCATCTATCAATTCAACCATCCACCCATCAATCCAACCATCCACCCATCTATCCAACCATCCACCCATCTATCCACCCATTCTCCCATTCATCCAACCATCTATCAATTCAATCATCCACCCATATATCCATCCATTTTCCCATTCATCCACCCATCTATCAATTCAACCATCCACCCATCTATCCATCCATTCTCCCATTCATCCACCCATCTATCCAACCATCCACCCATCTATCCAACCATCCACCCATCTATCCATCCATTCTCCCATTCATCCAACTATCTATCCAACCATCCACCCATCTATCAATTCAACTATCCACCCATATATCCATCCATTCTCCCATTCATCCACCCATCTATCCAACCATCCACCAATCTATCCAACCATCCACCCATCTATCCATCCATTCTCCAATTCATCCAACCATCTATCCAACCATCCACCCATCAATCCATCCATTCTCCCATTCATCCAACCATCTATCAATTCAACCATCCACCCATATATCCATCCATCTCCCATTCATCCACCCATCTATCAATTCAACCATCCACCCATCTATCCAGCCATTCTCCAATCCATCCACCCATCTATCCAACCATCCACCCATCAATTCAACCATCCACCCATCAATCCATCCATTCTCCCATTCATCCAACCATCTATCAATTCAACCATCCACCCATATATCCATCCATTCTCCCATTCATCCACCCATCTATCCAACCATCCACCCATCAATTCAACCATCCACCCATATATCCATCCATTCTTCCACTCATCCAACCATCTATCTAACCATCCACCCATCTATCCATCCATTCTCCCATTCATCCAACCATCTATCAATTCAACCATCCACCCATATATCCATCCATTCTCCCATTCATCCCCCCATCTATCAATTCAACCATCCACCCATATATCCATCCATTCTCCCATTCATCCACCCATCTATCCAACCATCCACCCATCAATTCAACCATCCACCCATATATCCATCCATTCTTCCACTCATCCAACCATCTATCTAACCATCCACCCATCTATCCATCCATTCTCCCATTCATCCAACCATCTATCAATTCAACCATCCACCCATATATCCATCCATTCTCCCCTTCATCCCCCCATCTATCAATTCAACCATCCACCCATCTATCCAGCCATTCTCCAATTCATCCACCCATCTATCCAACCATCCACCCATCAATTCAACCATCCACCCATATATCCATCCATTTCCCCATTCATCCACCCATCTATCCAACCATCCATTCAACCATCCACCCATCTATCCAACCATCCACCCATCTATCCATCCATTCTCCCACTCATCCACCCATCAATCTACACATCCATCCACCCATTCATTCGTCCACCCATCTCTTCAATCCATCCACCCATCCATCTGTTTGTCTGTCTGTAAGTTCCATCTGTGAGTCCATCCATCAGCGTCTCTACCAAAAACATGTCTATCATCACCACCAGCCGATGTTGCACGGAAACAAGGTACAATAAACGTACACTCCTTGATCTCTTCCGATGCTTTCCACGTGCCCTCAGTTACAACAAACACGTTCGTAGACGAGGGCGCTTTCACCTTGCTTTCGTTCCTTCGCAAGCACCATTTCCTTGTCTTTATCGTAATTTTTTCTTCTTCCGCGAATTTGAATGACATATACATACGGCCTCCCTACCTTCGCTAACTCAGCCATTCTCCCGCAAGCATTCCGGGCTTCTTCATCTTAGACTTAATCCTGCCATGTGTTTGCAAGAAACCAGATAGCACCTGGAAGTGATAAACTCACCCTGGCATCGTCTGCGGAGCCCCCTGCAACTGCTCGGCTGCGAGCAGACGGCCAAAGTGCTGGGCCAACAGCGAGGGTCTGTGTAAACTGTGAAATAGAGCAATGGCACACTGTTTATGCTCTCTTCATCACGGCAGAGAAATTGTTGCACACCTCGTTGTGTTAGTTGAACAAAAATGTCGCGAAATATTTACTTTTCATTCGCAATTTATTTACACTTATGTATTCTTGTATAAAACTGCTTCGCAAATGTTGCAATATGATAAATGTGTAATTATTACGTTCTACAAAAATAGTAAATAACGCACAGGATGAAAAGTGCATAAATGAATGCGTTTCCAAGAGGGCTATCTATGTTTCCCATCTCCACAAGTTTTGACAGCAACTTCACATCTGCGCTGATGGAACGACTTCCATTTGCTGAAAATTTAACCCGGTCGTTAACGACAGCCATTTCTGCCTTTCTCTGTCGATAATTGTTTGATGACGTCCATGTGAGAGTTACTGCAGTCAGGTATGTTGTCTGCACGTGTGAGCACTTTCACTGTTTAGTTGTATATAATAGATGGCACTCTAATTTGTCAGAGCATGTTACAACCTCATAATTGTCAGATCTTGGGATGAAGTCTAGGGTTTTCCTGCCTTAATAAACTTCTACCATGTTTTAATTTAGATTAATTTTAGAAGCGAGTCATGCCATGCTAACTATGACCTTTCAATCTGCTCTGTTCAACTTACATAACTAACCATATCATAACAGCTGCAAAACTTATACATTGTACAATAATTTGTAACAACCAATGAACAAAGTGCTGAAGACGTGTGGTAGTATATATGTGTTGTTATCAAGTGTATCGTGTTTATGACCTTATCAACGAGTAATTCTCGCAGGTAGAGGATCAAAGCAGAAATGGAATGTATTACTCCCAGCAGAGGCAAGAAATCTTGTCTGGGACTACCAACAACGCAAAATTCCAGTAGTGTACACCAGTTTTCAGGACAGTAGACGAAGCGCTACATCAAGCCGTTTCTTTAATGAAGTTTACATTCCTCTTTGCAAGCCTACACAGCGTCTCACATGGCAAGCAATTTTTGCTCACTCAGTTTTCTAATGTGTTTAATATGCCCTCATCATGTGATAATTTGAAGGTAGCTGGTAGAAACGTTGATTTGATTTGAATCACAAATTGTTAATTAAGTCACGTCGTCTAGAATGAGATAGATGACTAAACATATTGTTTTTGTAGCATATGTCTACGTTATTCAGTAGCTGATCCCAAGTACAACTATCTTTAGTCGCCTCTTAAAACAAGCCTGGTAGATTAGAATGTTAAAATTTTTTGCTGCTCATCGCGTCCAAAAAACACACAACCGCACTGATATTAGAATGTATATTATTTATCTCTTTCTTTATAGTAGAATATACACATTCCCAGCAGATCACACACGTCGGTAAGCAAGGATGCAATCGATGGTGAACAAACAGGGAGATTCATAAAGAATAAACTAGACCAGCGTTGTCGAAGATGTCAACTTATGTGCACTTATTCGTCGCAAAAAAGAAAACCTGATCAAGTTGTTTTCTGTCACTCTGGTGTCCAAACATCAAATGCTATTATCGTCTCCATTTTAGATATCACTGGAAAATGAATATTCAATATATATATATATATATTGTTGCTGCTTTTGTTTAATGCCAACAATGAATTAGTTTACTCTTTGTGCACCCTGGGAAGGACGTTAAGTGGCAGGTTTGTTGTAGCTTTCCGCACATCCCGAGCATGCTGATGAAGGTGGACCGCGGTCACCAAGGCAGTTGTACTATGCTCGGCTTCATCTGTTCCAAAAACAGATTTCGGACAAACTTTATTTAAATGAAATATTGCTTTCTTAAAGTTATTAGCTTTTGTATTAACTGCGGGGTTTCGGGGAAGGAAGACTAACGTCGGGTCATGCAAAACATGCTGATCAGACATGTTAGTCAGGTTCAGGAAAAACATTCTGGACAAGACCTTCACCTTGGTTTCCAAGCAGCCCTTCCTGGAAACGGGCTGATTTCACGACAGCCTGACTAACAAGGTGAGGGATCGACCCGATCCCCGTAGTAGTGAGCGACACGCAGATAAAGCCAAACATAGCACAACCGCTTTGAGGACCACAGTCTCCCTTCATCAACATGCTCATGATGTGAGGAAAGCTACAACAACCCGCCACTTAACGTCCTTCTCATTGTGGGCATTAAACAATAACAACAACTGCTCGATTTCTGGTTATTTTAAACAACTATAACAATTTCATTTTCATCATCATCTTTATTATCAGTTCCGTAACCTGAAAGACAATTGGGGCAGATTGTTGGATCAGTTCCCGCTACTCCACTCGGTTGTATGCCAGGATATCGAATCTTCCGTCTGGACCAGTTCACCTCAGTGGTATGATTGTCATTGTTGTGCATTAAGACGGCTGGCGCATTTCTAATTTTTCTCAATGTTTTCTGCAATATCGGCGTGTCTTGGGCCGTTTTGCACATGGCGGAGCCCATCCCTCAACAGGCAACGTGTCCCTCCACATTGTGCATTTTTCTATGCTCTTCCTGTCTGTTTATTTTCACCAGTAGTCGACATTTTAAAAATGGTTTCACCTGTCCGCAAAATCTCTTTCCTATTTTCACTGGTCCGCAGGTGTAGAAAAGTTTGCAAGCACTGAATTAGACATTCCTTCTTCCTCTTCTTCTTCTTCTTCTTCTTCTTCTTCTTCTTCTTCTTCTTCTTCTTCTTCTTCTTCTTCTTCTTCTTCTACTCGTCTCGCCATATTTAATGAAGTCGACATGGAAGTCCAGTTCTTTAAATAGAAGTTGCTGTGATGGAGGGTTCTTTGAGGTTTCCAAATAGCTTTGTGTGAGGGTTCATCTTCGCGGGACAGTGCTCAGGACGCAGTTGTCTAAACATATATCAAAACGTTCATAGCTTGGTAGCGGGAGATTGAGAACGTTCAGGGTTTGGTAGCGGGAGATTGATAACGTTCAGGGCTTGGTAGCGGGAGATTGAGAACGTTCAGGGTTTGGTAGCGGGAGATTGAGAACGTTCAGGGCTTGGTAGCGGGAGATTGAGAATGTTCAGGGTTTGGTAGCGGGAGATTGAGAACGTTCAGGGTTTGGTAGCGGGAGATTGAGAACGTCCAGGGCTTGGTAGCGGGAGATTGAGAACGTTCAGGGTTTGGTAGCGGGAGATTGAGAACGTTCAGGGTTTGGTAGCGGGAGATTGAGAACGTCCAGGGCTTGGTAGCGGGAGATTGAGAACGTTCAGGGTTTGGTAGCGGGAGATTGAGAACGTTCAGGGTTTGGTAGCGGGAGATTGAGAACGTTCAGGGCTTGGTAGTGGTAGATTGAGAACGAATGTAGAAGGAGGAAGAAAAGCGTGCGTTCACCTTATTTCTATATTTCCTGAGGGTGTGCGTTGCACTATGTTTAAATTTTGCGCCTGTTGGCCCAGTGCGTCCGACTTCGGCATCCATTTTATGTAAGGGTCTGCTTTCTCCTGCATTTTCTAAGGGTTTGCTTCCCCGGGGTAACGGTCGGTGCTGTGATTTGGGGAGCGAACCCAGCACCTTCGAGTTGTGAGCCGTGTCACTTAACCACTAGCCCACGTCGTCCCCTAACGAGGATCTTCTTCTTCTTCTTCGTACGCAGTCAGACAGTAACCATTTTTTTTCTCAAAAAAAGCGGCGGTCATCCTGAGGCTGTCGACACTGCCATAGAGCTTGTCTTGCAGTTCCACTGGTGATGGCCACATCTGCTCTCTCTGATCCTCGTATGTCGGGCAGTTCTGCAGCAGATGTTCAGCGGTCATGTTACCAGTCTTCGGAGTTTCTCTGACTGCAGCTGGGCTCTGCAGTCTCTTCTATTGGTCATGGATTGCAGTTTTGTAATCTTTTCAAGTTCTACAATTGGCGTTGACTTCATGCCTCCTGTTATAACTCTCATCGCTTGGTTTTGAAGTTTGCTAACTTTATCGAAGTTCGCCGTTGCTGCTGTTGTCCATGCCGCAATGCCATACTCGAGAACTGGTCTCACTCTTCCAGTGTACAGTTTCTTTAGTATGCTTTCGTCTGCTCCCCAGCTTGTGCCAGCAAGTTTCCTCATGATTGCCATTCTTTCTCTGGCTCTCATTCGGTTTCTCTCGATCTGACTTTTCCATGTCATGCGCCGATCAAATGTGACTCCCAGATAGTTTGGGTTGTCGTTTGGCTGCAGGAATTTGCCATTTAAACTTAATTTGGTATTTTGGGGTTTGATTGAAAGCGAGAATATTGTGCATGTGGTTTTCTCCTCGTTTATTTTGACCAGCCATGAGTTCGCCCACTCCTCCAGCGATGTTAGGGCCGTCTGCATCCGATTTCTTGCTACGGTGAGATTCTTTTCAGAGGTCCACATAGCCAGATCGTCTGCAAACATTGAGCTATGGACTCTTCTTGGTATATTCTCTGTAATGTCGTTTATATACACCAGGAAGAGTGTGGGTGACAGTACTCCCCCTTGGGGTACTCCCTGCTCAAGTGTCACCTTTTTGCTCATCTGCCCTTGTACTTGAACTCTGGCCGTTCTGTTTTTGAGGTAGTGGTTGATCCACTTGTACATTTTCCCACAAACATCACTTCCTCTTAGCTTGACTCTAAGTCCATCTTTCCAGACTTTGTCAAATGCCTTTTCCAGGTCCACCCACACCGCTACTGTGTGTTTCTTTGCCTGGTAAGCATCTTCTATTTCCTGGGCTATGAGGATGACCTGATCCTCAGTGGATCTGTGCTGTCTAAAGCCGGCTTGCTGTGGAATTAGTATTCGTTTTTCTTCCAGATGCCACATGTCTGGTGTTTATCATACGTTCCATCAGCTTGCCGACACAGCTCAGTAGGCTGATAGGCCTGTATCCATTTGGATCTATTTTGTCCTTTCCTGTTTTTGGTACTGGTACCAGTACTGCGTCTTTCCATGCCTGGGGTACAATTCCCCTTTTCCAGCTTTGGTTCAGGACCGATAGCAGTTTCCTCTTCGCTGTTTGGCCCAGCCCCATCAGCATTTCGTTTGTTATCCCGTCTTTTCCGGGAGATTTCCTTTTCTTTAATGTTCTCATGTCCTCTTTCATTTCGCTCATTGTTAATTTGGCCATCATATGCTCTTCAGGTGCCGTATTGATGTTTAACGAGGATCTAACTCTGTACCCTTGCCATGAAAAACAAGTGCTCTACTATTCTGCTAATCGTACACTCAATATGCACCTCCCGCTGCATCAAAGCTGGTGTCAGGCTACCCTGAGACCTAGACAAAGGCTAACTAACCCCTCCTGACTAACTTCAACATTACAAAACATATTTCCTTATTTTTCAGAATTATTAAGATTCTATATTTCATCCCATTCCACAGAAAAGTCTGTGTACTTATATAAAAATCAAACTAATTGACATTTCAAGCCAATTTGTATAAAATTAAGCCCTTCAAAGGTCAGCACTGCGCCCCTCTGATATCTGATGAACTAAATTCCAACCTTATTGGCATAGTGAAAGCACGGCCACGCTATCAAAAAGTAAACAGAAGACTTCAGGAAGTGATTGATATGATAATGAGATAATGGCTTAATGATAACAAAGGTGTCAACCTAATTAGCAAGCAGGTGAAAGTAGTGATTATCTGTAAGAAGTAGGAATTGCAAGTTGAAATATGGGGGTATTAACGCTTGTCAAGAATCTTTACGCCTTAGTATAAGCAGAAAGGATATGTTACTATCAACAAAAATGATGATTCGCCTTTTTGTTTCAAGTGAAGTATATGTTTGCCACTCTGGCTTGCCACTTTGCTATAGTGGGAGGAGGTGGCAGTGTATGTGTTTCAATAATAACTTGTATTGGCGTTTTTGGTAGGTCATTCGAAGACCCGTCAAAATTTGATAAATTAACAAGTCGTACTAGCAAAGTCTGTGCACAAAATGTCGGCTCTCTAGGTTATGTGGAAGTTGGTTACAATAGGAGAAATAGACGTCCACACAAACGGACAACGGTCAGATCGAGTTTGATAAAAGTTTGTAAAAATACAGATTTACAGGAAGTAGTTGGTAGGGTTGTACAGAAAGTAAATCTAAACGTCACATCCTAATTAGAATGCAGACGAAACTGATGACATATTTCCGTGAAGTATCATAACTCCAGATAACAAGGTCAGTGTAAATAAGAAAATG
Organism: Ariolimax columbianus; assembly: GCA_036924085.1. Lineage (NCBI taxonomy): Eukaryota > Metazoa > Mollusca > Gastropoda > Stylommatophora > Arionidae > Ariolimax > Ariolimax columbianus. Next base: position 60,370,335 of record JAVGWX010000018.1, read on the forward strand.
TGATACCTCGCTGTCACTTTAAAACACGTAAACACTCTAACGTCATCGGATGGGATGTCCTACTTATCAGCATAGATTGGCATGATGAAGCGCTCCCTGTGAAGCACCGGGTCATCCATTTTCCAGGCCTATGTACAGAAAGACTTTTTGCGAGCAGTTCTTTTTATTTCGTTTCCTTTGAAACATAGTGTCTATATCTGCAATTTTGTCTGTTGTATAAACTTCATTGTCTTTTGTAGTTCACATAGAGATCCATAAATTTATGTCGACTATGTGCTACCAGTACCAACCAGGTCCCTGTCTCATGCACTTAAGAGCAGCATTTCGATGTGTGAAATAGAGTGATTGAGGAAGGTCATCGATGTTACTAGAATACACATTGCACAACGACGACATTCGAAGAATGGTCGGCATAACGTCTTCTGCAGAATATATTTCCAGGCAAAAAATACGCAGGTTCAGTCATCTCATGACAATGCACCCTCATCATCTTCCGCTGATATCTTACAACACTTAGACCTGGCTACAGGGCAAGAGGACGACAGCGAGGCAGGTGGATAAATGACAGAGTGATTGTACAACGACACGGGCTCACAACGACCAATACAGTTCACTGGCGACTCCCCAACGTCGTCCCAAGAAAACGAACTAACCTTAACCAAAGTATCTTTGCAGTGCTGTTTCTATGGATCAGTGAGTTGTGCTGGAGTTTTTTACGGTGACCATCTCTCTTCCTGTTGGCGTCTTTAGTATTCCAGTGCATTATTTTAAGCGGTCTTTGGTTTGTGTTTGGTTTTATTTGGCCAGTCTATTCTCGTGTCTCCTGGCTCTACGGAGCAACCAAGAAGGATCTCCAGTATTAAAGGTTGGGCCCTCTCGAGATTGGGGATCCGACACTGCACCTGTCTGTTTTACATCACATACTCGGCGCCATAACGTTTTGTAGATACAGACACACTTTCTGATTGTGCATTTGCTTCACATCGTGATTGCCGTGGTGCGCTTCTTGACCATCGTCTCCAGGGCAGACCGTGGTCTTTCTCGGGATGCCAGGGGTGATCCACAGGGCGAATTCTAAATGAATATCGAGACATGTCACGCGCCGGTGGACCCAGCATCTGCCGCATTTAATGGAGGACCTGCTTTGCCAGATGTTTCTGTAGGGTTTCATCACCCATAGTCTACAATGTTACCCCAATGAACGGGGTGTGGCAGGATTGGGAGAACTGGTATGTTGGAGTCAATTGGTCTCCATCTGCTGTTAATCTCGATGCTTTCACACACATAATGTTGATGTTTGCAGGTAACATCACAGTAAATGCTGTATTCTTCTACTTCCTCTTCTTCTTCTTCTTCTTTTTCTTCTGCTTCTTCTTTTTTTATCATAATCATCTTCTTCTTCTTCTTCTTCCTCATGTTTTTTTCTTTTTCTTTTTTTCTTCTATCTCTGCTGCTTCTTTTTCATCATCATAATCATCATCTTCTTCTTCTTCCTCCTCATTTTCTTCTTCTTTTCTTCTTTTGCTTCTTCTTTTTCATCATCACCTTTTTCTTCTTCTTTTTCATCATCATCTTTTTCTTCTTTTTTTCTTCTTCTTAATCATTTATCATCATTTCTTCTTCTTCTTAATCATTTATCATCATTTCTTCTTCTTCTTAATCATTAATCATCATTTTCTTCTTCTTCTTCCTAATTTCCTTCTTCTTTTCTTCCTTCTGCTTCTTCTTTTTCACAATCATCATCATTATCATCGACAACATCTTCTTCTTCTTTTTGTTCTTTTTAGACACCATCATCTTCTTCGTCTTTTTTATTATCTTCTACTTTTCTTTTTCCTCTCATTTTCACTCATTATCATCTTCTTCTTTTTCTTAATACTATTATTATTTTTCTTTGTCTCTTTCTTCTCGGTAAACTATGAATTGTTGAGGCTCAACACAGACTTTTGGTATTATTGTTTGTTGCAATGACTTCATGCATGTTGTAAAATGCGACTAAAGAGAGTTGTGCACGGAGCTAGCAATCTCCTAATGCAAAACAAATGGCTACAGAAACCACCACTACAAAAGTAAGCAAAGGCTGCTTGAGAGCACGTGTCCGAAAGGGGGTCAGTTGTATTTGTGGTCCTAAACTTCTACTGGAGTTCATTCTCAGACTCCCGCTACGAAGCCATGAAAAGGGATATGCAAGTAACAGAATGAAGTCTGAAGAATGGAATGCGGTATGTCGTAGTTTACAACTTGACTGTGATATTTGCCCCTTTCAGTCCCACACATCCGATTTCCGCATGTCATTTTTCGATACAAGGTTAGTCTTTCTTCTTCGATCCTTCATCTCTAGCCAGTCTACCATGTTGTAGCCTGTTATCCAGGATCACCAGGTGGAGGCGCAGACGGTCTTGGCAGCCCTGGGTTGCTGGTCCTGACATTAGCTGTCATCTTTGGATCGCTGGCCCTGACAATAGCTGTCAGTTCTAGGTCGCTGGCCCTGACATTATCTGTCAGCTTTGGGTCGCTGGTCCTGGTGCTAGCTGTCAGCTTTGGGTCGCTGGTCCTGGTGCTAGCTGTCAGCTTTGGGTTGCTGGCCCTGATGCTAGCTGTCAGCTCTGGTTCGCTGGCCTTGACGCTAGCTGTCAGCTCTGGATCGTGCTACATCTCCTGCACTGCTCAATATCTTGACCCCTTGCCGGAGTGGAAATAAGGGAAGATAATAAGAAGAAACTACATCCGCTTGAATAGACAATCGTCAAGAAAGACACAGATAGACGATATTGGACAAATTTACTATCATGGAAGAACACAACTATGGATACAAAATTGTGCATCCGTGATCGCCTTTGATAGTTATGTCCGACTTAAATTTAATAAAACGGTAAAAATGTATCTATAATAACAATAACAAATAAATATTGCATTTGATCGGGGCATTTCAAATGGTAATGAACTAGCCTGGCTTTGCAAAATCAATGATGCATCTTGGGTCTCTGGAGCTTAATAAACATACCGTTTTGTTGTTTATAGTTAATTCTTCAAAACTCTAACCAACATATTTAGACAATTGTATTTGATATTTATTCTATCTGCCTTCATTCATAATTGAATAATTTCTTTGCACTGTGTATTTATTGAACACATACACTATTCTCGACCGACATTATTTTCTTAAACAGTTTTAAAAAATAAACTTTCCATCCGTTAAAATTTGCTTTTATATTTTTAAACGTCTCGTGGACTGTACTTCACGGCTCTGCAAGATATCAGTTGGTAAATGTCATTCGATTACGACGCTATTTTGTGTGTTTTGACTTTTGTACACAACGGAAACTAAATACGAAACACTTGTTCAATTAAGTAAATTCAAACAATATTGCATAGAATTCAGATATTTTCACGTGCAGGACTTAACGTTTGTTTATTAACGTGTCTACTTTTTATCCAATATGGGAGCATAGCTCATGCCATTACTAGACCAACAATGATCACGCTGTTTGTCTGTGTTGTTGTTGTTGTTGTCGTTGTTTAGATGTTTGCCTCACTAGTTTCTGCTGGCAGAGGCGCGCCCATTCCACCCCAGACCGTAGTCGATTGGGCAATATCAGGACGCATAAACCAGTGCTTGGATGCATGTGTACGTTGTGAATGCGAGTCATCTATTTATTTGTGCTATCTGAAATGCCAGATTGTAGTTTGTTCCCATTCACGTCACTAACATGAAAGAATAACTGTGTTAACTTGTTAATTTTACAAACAAACAGGGCAACATGACACACATTTCTTATGCAACGTAACAATGAAAAAAAATAGTAATTATAATATTCATCTTAAGAAATGAAGGAATGTGTGAAATGGAGTTTAATGTACATAAATGTACAGTCATCCACATTAGTAGATCCAATTTGGAAAATAATTATATAATGGGCGAGAACAATATTATAAAGATATAAGGAAAGGGACTTAGGGGTTTTAATAGATCCTACAGGTAAGGTCATTGAGCAAGTTCAGGTAGCAGTGAAAAAGGCAAATGCAATGTTAGGTATGATAAAAAGAAATATTAGACATAGGAGCAAGGAAGTGATAGTCAAACTGTATAAAGCATTAGTTAGACCTAGATTGGAGTACTGTGTACAGGTGTGTAGTCCTTATCATAGAGGGGGTATAAACATGCTGGAAATGATCCAAACAAGAGCGACACAGATGATAGTGGGATTCCAGAATTACAGTTATGAGGAAAGACTCAGACGTCTGGAAAAGAGAAGAATTCGAGGTGACTTAATACAGGTTTAAAAGAGAAGAATTCGAGGTGACTTAATATATGTTTATAAGAGAAGAATTCGAGGTGACTTAATACAGGTTTAAAAGAGAAGAATTCGAGGTGACTTAATATAGGTTTATAAGAGATGAATTCGAGGTGACTTAATATAGGTTTATAAGAGAAGTATTCGAGGTGACTTAATACAGGTTTAAAAGAGAAGAATTCGAGGTGACTTAATATAGGTTTATTAGAGAAGAATTCGAGGTGACATAATATAGGTTTATAAAAGAAGAATTCGAGGTGACTTAATTTGGGTTTATAACATAATCAAAGGAAAAGTTAAATTAGACTATAACAAGTTTTAAAAAAAATACAACCACATACAAGATCAAGAGGGCAAAGTTACAAATTAGCTTTAAAAAAAAAGAGGTTCATATTAGAAATTAGGAAATATTTTTTAGTCAGAGAGTGGTGAATGTTTGGAATGCATTGCTACAGGAAGTAGTGGGGGTACGGACAATTAATGCATTTAAAAATAGATAGGGTGCGCATAGCTTTTAGAGCAAGAAAATGTAAATGAAACTGGTAGTATGCAGAGTCTTCTAATCTAGAACAAAGACGTTAAGTTAAGTTTAGGTTAACATCTCATTACTCTAGTTTTAAATTTATGAGCTACCAGCTTCTCTGACCGACTTCGCACAGGATTTAGATGTTCTCCATCGGTGTGAACAATAATTGAGGTATTCGGTCAACAACTGGACACCTCAGAATGCACGATGAGGAAGCACAACATTAGAAAGCTTTTACTCCAGTCTCTTCTTGAGATAGCATTATCGCCACGCCTTGCCTATTCTGACAGCATAGACTTGGGAAAGTATGACACAGCGAGTCGAAAATAATGCGTTCACTTGGAAATTCCAAACATAATAAGATACGCACTTTTCACATCGCTATAGCTCACCGTCCGTTGGAAGGTTTAAATATTAAATACACCAGGAAGGGAACAACACTCAGAACTGAAAATAGAAGCTCTGACCTATACATTTATGAGAGAATGATCTGTGAAAATTACACACCAATAGATCTTTCCGTTGCCGAGTTATTTTTAGCAAGACGGACACACAGACACGTGTATTTTGTATGTTATAGTATATATTTGTTTGGTTGTTGATATACGAGCCATGTTAATGAAAACAGAGTTGCCTACCCATATTCTCCTCTTGATTTAAAACTCACACTCCGCTTTTATATTTTTTTTAAAATGATTTTGTATTGCAACTTGAAATCCTGGTATTCTAACAGGCAGGTGATGTCTGCTTCCAGGCAGATCATGTCTGCTTCCAGGCAGCAGAAAGCTATCCGTACTATGTTCTTTGTTGTGCAGTGTTTTTCCTGCTGCTTGCAAAAGACGGGGGAAGGTAGACTGCGTATTCTGTAGGATTTCATTACTTTTTATAAATTTGTCCGGGCAGCGGTTAGCAGCAAATTGCTATTGATTTTCAACGGCCTAAAGTTCTTTTACAGACACTGTGTGTGCACGGGATCTCCGTGTTTTTCGTAAATCTCAAATAGGACTAGATGCTAATCCCCCCTTCCTTGAGACCAGAGCACTCTTGAAATGTGTGGGGTTCTAAACATCACAGTTTCGCGCTTTCATTTCTGGAGAGGCATGCACCATTACCTCTCAGCTTTCTTCTCGTTCTTTGCTCATTATTATAGTTTTTGCTTCCTCAACGTTGATGTCCAATCCATATACATGACTTTTGTCCTTTACCTGAATCCCAAATTCATGTAAATGCTTGTTTGTTTCCAGATAGCAGAACCCAGCATATCTATTATTTATTGACATTGCTCTGATAATGAGTCCTGACATTTGGTCTTTCCGTTGAAACACGTGAACGGTGTAAATGTTAAACAGACAAGGGGATACAACGCATCCTTCTCTACATACGTTGAGTAAAGTCTGTCAGATCTGACAGCTTTCCCCTCAGTACTGAATATTATTGTCATCATACATATGTTGTCCAGGCATTTTGTTAGTTTCTTATGCCAGACTCTGTCGAATATTACTATGTTTTCTATAAAGCACAAATACCATAACACCGGTCATAGTTAGGTGGTTTGTTTAGAGCAGCATAGATGGCGCCTAATAGGCTGCGGGTCTACTTTGCTCTAGTGTTTGAGTCTATTAAGTTGAACTTGAACATCGGTTAGCGTTTGTCACACCGCAGCGGAGTATTAAGCTGCTCGAGCCTAGCCCGCTAAGCAGGATACCCGTCTCACGACCACATCCAGCTCATACCAGAGCTGGTACCTGCGCAGAGGCATCTGTACATGTAGAAGTACAGGTCGACTAAGACTAAGACTGAGAAAGCACAAATAATCCTTTTATGTACTTCTACAAATGTTTTGGACTAGTGGTCTTATTACAGGTCTTATACAGAAAGTCGATAAATGTCCAGTTCAAGATAGTATTAATTCAAAATTGCTGTTTGAAATTAGGGACCAACTAGCAAAACCATTGACTATATTATGTTCTCAATCACTTGCAAAAGGTATTGTTCCACGGGATTGGAAAGATGCAGGAGTGATCCCCTTATTCATAAAGGGCAAACAATCAGGTCCATAAATTAATAGACCGGTGAATTTAACGAGAATAGTCTATAATTCTTTGAGTCAATAATCAAAGAAAACATTGTAATGCATTTAGACACGTTTAATCTAATCACAAAAAGTCAGCATGGTCTTACTAGAGGAAGATCGTGCTTAACAAATCAATTAGAATCCATGGAGGAGGTTACCAAAATGATAGTAGGGAAGCCAGTGGATGTTATTTATCTAGTTTTTTTCAAAGGTCTTTGATAGAGTATCTCATCAAAGATTATTTTGAAAGTTAAAATCACATGGAATAGGTGGAGAAGTTGCCATTGAAAATTGGTTAACGGGAAGAAGGCAGAAGGTGGGCTTAACTAAGTAGTACTCTGAGCTGTGTGAAGTGAAAAGTGGAGTGCCACAGAGTTCGGATTTGAAACCAATTTTGTTCTTGATTTATATAAACGATTTTGACATTGATATCAGATCCATGATTGCAAAATGCGCTGATGATAAAAAAATGCAGTAGTGTCTCATCATACAGGTAAGGTGAGTGAGCAAGTCCAGGTAGAAATGAAAAAGGCAAATGCAATGTTAGGTTTGATTCAAAAGAAATATTAAACATAGGAGCAAGGAAGTGACAGTCAAACTGTATAAAGCATTAGTTAGACCTAGATTGGAGTACTGTGTACAGGTGCAGAGTCCTTATCATAGAGGGGCTATAAACTTGATGGAAAGAATACAAAAAAGAGCGACAAAGCTGATAGTGGAATTCCAGAATTACAGTTATGAGGAAACTCAGAAAAACCGGCATACTGTGTCAAAAAGATAGAAGAATTCCAGGTGACAATACAGGTTTATAAGATCAACAGAGAAACGGGTAAATTAGACTATAACAAGTTTTTTTCAAAATGCAACTACCCAGAAGAACAAGAGGGCATAGCTACACAATTAACTAAAGAAAGGTCCAGATTAGACATTAGGAAATATTTTTTTTAGCCAGAGAGTAGTGAATGCATTGCCGCAGGAGGTAGTGGAGGCAGGGATAATTAATTCATTTAAGAATAAATTGGATGCGCATAGCTTTTAGAGCATGTAATGTAAATAAAACTGGTTGTATACAGACTCTACAGAATCTTCTAAAACAGCATAAAGACGTTAAGTTAAGTTAAGAATACTTTTTCTTTTGTTCCATTGTTCTTTCGGAATCAAAATTTTTCAGCAGGAATTTTGTTGTTTTGCTTTATATCTAATTCTCTCCTGTATAATTTCAAGCAGGGGATCAAGATGCTGAACAGCTCATGACCAGAAACGGTCAGCGACCTATAGCTGACTGCTAGCGTCAGGGCCAGCGAACCAGAGCTGACAAGACCCTTCTACACATCCACGCGGTGAGCCTATATAACGGGCTTCAACGAAGTGGACTGGCTAAGCAGAAGGAACCGAAGAGGGAAGGCTAACCTGGTACTCAAAACATGGCTGCTTAAGTCGGATATGTTGGACCGAAAGGTGCAAATATTCCAGTCAAGCTGTAAACTACGACACGACGCATTCCGCTCTCTGGACTACATTCTGCTAAAAGTAAGTAGCATGTCCTTTTACAGAACGTCGCTTCTTACAAGCGCCACCTATTTTTTGGCTGTTATAAGTTTCTTGTTTCTTGGCAAGTGTGCAGAACGGTAGGTTGTCATTACTTTCCGTACGCGGAGGAGCATTAGCCCGAAAAAAAACCACGGTGTCTGCCAAACTGAGCACAAGTGGGAATCGAACCCGGAACGATTAAGCCCATTTCAGGATTTGGTAGCGGGAGATTAAAAACGAACGCAACCAAGCCAAACCATTTCAAGCAGTATTCTGTGATGACCACACTTTCAGATTCTGTGATCTCATGAGAATGCATCATGATCGACTTTCGCTGCTGACTTGCAATGCAAGAAGATCTGGCTACAAGCCACGTAGGAGACATATATATAGATGCCATAAAATCGACCCTGCATGAACAGCGGCTCACGACGACTGGCACAAAACACTTGACAACATGTACTCCTCACCTCGTTCTTCTTCTTCTTCTTCTTTTTCTTTTTCTTCTTCTTCTTCTTCTTCTTCGTTCGTTCTCAATCTCCCACTACCAAACCCTGAAAGGGTAAGTAGCAGAATGTAGTCTAGAGAACGGAATGCGCTGTGTCGTAGTTTACAGCTTGGCTGCGATATTTGCACCTTTCGGTCCAACACATCCAACTTCAGCAAGCATTTTTGAGTATCTGGTTAGCATTCCCTCTTCGATCCCTTCTCTTTAGCCAGACTGCCCTGCTGCAGCCTGTTATCCAGGATCACCACATGGAGGTGTAGAAGGGTCTTGGCAGCTATGGTTCGCTGGCCCTGACGCTAGCAGTCAGCTATGGGTCGCTGACCACTGCAGCTCATGCGCTGCTCAGCATCTTGATTCCCCTCACCTCGTTCAACGACACAAGTGTACGGAAAACTAACTGAACACGTTGTGATAGAGCCGTCCTGGCTGTAGTGTAACTCTAGGATGCTCATCAGGTTTGCCACTACGGAGACGATTGAATTCCTTATTGGAAGGAATTATAGAGGGTACTTCTCAATCGTACACAAGAAAGACAACTCTATAAATGCAAGTATGACTTTGAATGAAGAACAAGCTAACGCATGTCGGTATGCACCTACACTGCAATGGTTAGAAGACATTGAAATTCCATCGCAGCCGACCTTCATTGATCTTGACTGATTTTTTATTTTCTTACTCTTCTTCATTCATTCACTTGAAAATATGTCTTTTTTTGTGTGCAATGTTGTCTCTTGTGTGAACTTCACTGTCTTTTGAAGTTCATTTAATGGTCAATAGAGTTTCTCTTCCCGTGTTGTTTCTATGGGCAATTGAGTTTTTCTTCTGTATATAATACTCGGGGCAGTTCTGTAGTATATGGTCCTTAGTCTGGGGTGCCTGTCCGCATGCACACATGGCTGAGCTGCCAATCAACAATTTTGTATACATGTGGTTGCGTAGTCGGTTGTGTCCTGACATCCCCAAGACAGAACCGTCTCATGATGTCGCCTTCATCGCTTGCGATGGGGAATTAACTATTAATTCTGATGCGAAACATGCCAGTTTGCTCTTCTTATTTATATTATGTTAATAGTCTTCTGTTAATGGTAATGACACTAATTGATTATATTTGCAAAATTTCAGATCTTCCTCATTTCGTTACTTATTTCAGCATTCATTTCTTCCGTACCTCTTTCTGAGCGTCCCAGTAGCAGAGTGATAGATCATTAATTTTTCACTGCAAAAGTATGGCGTTCAAATTCCGTTATCAATACACTCTAGTTGACCAAACTGTAAAGTATGTACATGCCTTCCTGTTGAGAAAAAAGTGAACAAGCAACTCTGGTACATACACATCTGAGGCCTAGTAACTATTAAATTATTCAACACTTCATCCCTGACTGCATAGTCTACTATGTGGCTACATTTACATTATCACCCACCACATCACCCGCCCCTCCCCTCTCTCTCTCTCTCCATATTTCTGCGGAAAACACATCACTTTTCCCTTGCTAATGGAAGTTATTTTCCTCCATCACAGCCGCACGTCACGCGTTAGTGAACACATCTCGCGTGAAACGTCACACCACTACACATGTATATCTATACGTATATGCCTAACGTTAAGTTACAAATATTTCTTTTTCCATTTCATATTTCTGACGAATTTTGTCAAATTATAGATAAGGTAAAATTAAAAGGTATTCGTACAGCATACACTAATGTCATGGATGAAGTGTAAGATATTTCGTTGTACTAAGCAAGACCGCTTTTTATGGGGATTGGGAGATCAGCGTCGCGTGTTGAATTCCGTTTAGTTCAGGTACCAATTTAACTTTACTTAACGACTTTATACTGGCCTAGAGGGATCAAGATGCTGAGCAGCACATGAGTTGCAGTGGTTAGCGACCCATAGCTGACTGCTAGCGTCAGGGCCAGCGAATCAAGGCTGCCAAGACCCTTCTACACCTCCACGCGGTGATCCTGGATAACAGGCTGCAGCAGGGCAGACTGGCTAAGGAGAAGGGATCGAAGAGGGAATGCTAACCCGGTACTCAAAAAATGCTTGCTAAAGTCGGATGTGTTGGACCGAAAGGTGCAAATATCGCAGTCAAGCTGTAAACTACGACACAACGCATTCCGTTCTCTGGACTACATTCTGCTACTTAAGCCCTTTCAGGGTTTGGTGGTGGGAGATTGAGAACGAACGAAGAAGAAGAAGACTGGCCTAGAAGACTGGCCTAGAAGACTAGCCTAGAAGACTGGCCTAGAAGACTGGCCTAGAAGACTGGCCTAGAAGACTGGCCTAGAAGACTGGCCTAGAAGACTAGCCTAGAAGACTGGCCTAGAAGACTGGGGAGTCTGTAGGCAACCAGGATCTCATTCCAGTGGTGTAGTTCCGTCACAAAGGGACCAGCAGACGAGTCGAATGCTTATGCTCCCGAAGTCGCGCCTGATCGGCTATGCTGGCGCTGGATGGATCTGGACTGTTGGTTCTAGGGTTGGCATAGGCCATCTCTTACTTGATCAGGCTTGAGCAGAGTCGATGGTTTCCCGACTTTTGTCCGGTTGCTGCAGCCTACGCCACCCACTGTCTACTTGATACTTGTTTCCCCTTGGGTAAGTGCATTGATGAGGAATACTGAACGGTGTATTCTACATGACGTTCCCATTAAGGCAAGTCAGATAATTGGACAATTATCTCCAATACTTAACTGGACGTACGTGACAATAACTACCAAAAGAGCTTTGTACAACACGATTTTCGTCTAGACACTATACTACCAATTTCAAAACTGGACACTAACATCAAATTAAAAGCGACACATCGTAACAGCAGATAAGAAATGCCTGGGGAAAATATTTGGCGTAACAAGGAGAGACATGATCAGAAACGAAGACATCAGGAGGCATGGGAATACAACCAGTATTAGACTACATCAAAAGACAGCAACTAAAATGGTTTAGCCACGTAACAAGTCTACCAGCATACAGTAACCCCTCCTCACTCCCACCCCCACCCCACACCAAACAAGTAATGCTATTTAGATACAACAGATTCTAGGCCAAAGGCAGACCAAGAAAAAGGTGGCTTTACAGAAATATTCGAGGGGGTGAATCCCACTGTGCATGAGGCACACAGTATGACTAGTTTTAGAGATCTCTTCATAACCTGACGCTGAAAGGCATAACACGATACGCGGAAAGAAGAAATATTCCCATCATAACCGGGTATGTATAAAGAATTACTGGTAATATTGATGGCTAGGCGAGCATAATTAACGAGGTCATAGAGGCTTACGGCAGTCAATCAAACCAGCGTTACGGTGGAAGCGAAATATACCAGGTATCGATAGAAAGGGGCAAGAATCAGATCATGCATTGGGATCAAGATTCTGAGCAGCGCATGAGCTGCAGTGGTCAGCGACCCATAGCTGACTGCTAGCATCAGGGCAGTGAACCAGAGCTGCCAAGATCCTTCTACATCTCCACGTGGTGATCCTGGATCACAGGCTGCAGCAGGGAAGACTGGCTAAGGAGAAGAGATCGAAGAGGGAATGCTAGCCCGGTACTAAAAAAATGCTTTGCTGAAGTCGGATGTGTTGGACCGAAGGATGCAAATATCGCAGCGATGCTGTAAAACGACGACACAACGCATTCCGTTCTCTGAACTACATTCTGCTACTTAAGCCCTTTCAGGGTTTGGTAGAGGGAGATTGAGAACGAACGAAGAAGAAGAAGAAGATCATGCACTGAGAGGGAAAAAAACCTAAAGCATATAGGAGACGCCTATCCTCAACCCATGTGGACGCACGTCTACGCAGATGGATCATCAGAGGAAGCATTGAGGAAAGGAGGGGTGGGACTCGTCATACTTCTACAGGATGGAACCGTTACAGGAAAAGCAAGTGCTGCCGGGGAGCCCTCGACAAATCTAAGAACAGAGCAACAGGCAATAATTGAAGCAGTCAAACTATTGGATGAAAATGGGTTAACGGATAAAAGAATAGTGTTTTTGTACGACTGCATGGGCATTTTGCCGGCCACACAAATAGAACCACGAGATAGTATGGAAAGGGAACTGATATACCAGTTAAATAAACTTTTAGACCACAATAAAAAAACACCCTTCAGTGGATTCCAGCTCACTGGGGCACACCTGGGAATGAATTGGCGGACAGGCTGGCCAGGGAGGGACGACAAAGAGAACAATTCATCTACCCAGTGTCACTGCCAAAAGTCAGGGAACATATCCAAAAAAACATTTCAATAACTGTGTATAGAGAGAACAAACGGCAAATACCCACAGGACCCAATCAATAGACTGAATATGAAACAGTATATCACAATTTTCCGCCTTAGAACAGGTCATTGCAGACTAAATGCATAAAATAAAAGCAGCACAGACTGCACAATGCACATGTCAGCGAGGACCCCAAACTCCAGAACACACCCTGCAAACATGTCCACTGCGCCAAAGCTCCAGTGGGAAGACCTGGCCCGAGGAAAGAAACAAAGAAGACAAACTGTGGGGAACCATTGAGGACCCGAGACTGACGTGCCACTTCACGGAGGCTGCTCATCTGGTGGCATAAAACGAGCATACGAAACAGAACGCAAAGAAGAAGAAGATATCAGCGTGAACGCACGATTTGTCCCGTTGGGTTAGATTGTTCTAAATAACTAGCACTGTGCGTAATGAGAAAGTTGATGACTTCTGTACAAATCCAATTTTACTATTTGATCATTGAGTGATGGCTTAAAATAAAAAGATACAAATAAAACCCATGCACACAAAACACGTGCTTCCCACCTGGAGAAAAATAGCAGTTCCAACAGCAGGGAACAACCAATCCGGCATTGTGAAAAATAGCAGTTCCTACAGCAGGGAACAACCAATCCGGCATTGTGAAAAATAGCAGTTCCCACAGCTGGGAACAACCAATCCGGCATTGTGAAAAATAGCAGTTCCCACAGCAGGGAACAACCAATCCGGCATTGTGAAAAATAGCAGTTCCCACAGCAGGGAACAACCAATCCGGCATTGTGAAAAATAGCAGTTCCCACAGCAGGGAACAACCAATCCGGCATTGTGAAAAATAGCAGTTCCCACAGCAGGGAACAACCAATCCGGCATTGTGAAAAATAGCAGTTCCCACAGCAGGGAACAACCAATCCGGCATTGTGAAAAATAGCAGTTCCCACAGCAGGGAACAACCAATCCGGCATTGTGAAAAATAGCAGTTCCCACAGCAGGGAACAACCAATCCGGCATTGTGAAAAATAGCAGTTCCCACAGCAGGGAACAACCAATCCGGCATTGGGAAAAAGAACAGCCAGACAGAAACGGAAAGAACAGCTTCTTCTTCTTCTTGTCTTACTGTCCTTGCCATACGGCGACTCAGAGAGGCGGGATGTCTTACTGCTCTTGCCATACGGCGACTCAGAGAGGCGGGATGTCTTACTGTCCTTGCCATACGGCGACTCAGAGAGGCGGGATGTCTTACTGTCCTTGCCATACGGCGACTCAGAGAGGCGGGATGTCTTACTGTCCTTGCCATACGGCGACTCAGAGAGGCGAGATGTCTTACTGTCCTTGCCATACGGCGACTCAGAGAGGCGGGATGTCTTACTGTCCTTGCCATACGGCGACTCAGAGAGGCGGGATGTCTTACTGTCCTTGCCATACGGCGACTCAGAGAGGCGGGATGTCTTACTGCTCTTGCCATACGGCGACTCAGAGAGGCGGGATGTCTTACTGCTCTTGACATACGGCGACTCAGAGAGGCGGGATGTCTTACTGCTCTTGCCATACGGCGACTCAGAGAGGCGGGATGTCTAACTGTCCTTGCCATACGGCGACTCAGAGAGGCGGGATGTCTTACTGCTCTTGCCATACGGCGACTCAGAGAGGCGGGATGTCTTACTGCTCTTGCCATACGGCGACTCAGAGAGGCGGGATGTCTTACTGGCATTGCAATACGGCGACTCAGAGAGGCGGGATGTCTTACTGCTCAAACCATACGGCGACTCAGAGAGGCGGGATGTCTTACTGCTCAAACCATACGGCGACTCAGAGAGGCGGGATGTCTTACTGCTCAAACCATACGGCGACTCAGAGAGGCGGGATGTCTTACTGCTCAAACCATACGGCGACTCAGAGAGGCGGGATGTCTTACTGCTCTTGCCATACGGCGACTCAGAGAGGCGGGATGTCTTACTGGCATTGCAATACGGCGACTCAGAGAGGCGGGATGTCTTACTGCTCAAACCATACGGCGACTCAGAGAGGCGGGATGTCTTACTAGCATTGCAATACGGCGACTCAGAGAGGCGGGATGCGTAGATTTCTTGTTATTGCTAAGTGGAAGGCTTGTGCTGTCGTTATGTGTAACTTCCTGAGAGGGTCAGAGAATACCTCGATCCATCGACGTCGTAGTCAGCCTCTTGCTCGTAGACTGGAAACTGTCATGTGATATGCTCTTGCTTCAGGCTGGTCACATTATGATTAAATGACCAAACCACTTGATCTGTTGTGCTTCAGTGTAGTAACTAACTGGGTTTGTCCCCCCCCCCCCCCCCCATGTCTGCCTCGGTGTGGTGTTACGGATTCGGTCACGGATTGTCTTCCCTGCTGCACTTCTCACACGGCGCATCTTACAGCTCTGGATCTTGCTCTTATGTGTTTCTAGTAAGGACCACGATCGACATTGGTAACACAATGTAGGAAAAATATGTATTTATCAGCCTCCTCTTAGTTGAAAGAAGAACTCTAGGGTGTTTCAAAATCGGTGCAATTAGATAGTGGACACTGTTCGCCTTCTTGATTCTATGTGCAATCTCTCTGTCCACTCTATCGTCATCAGTGAACATACAACCCAGGTATTTGAACTCCCTGAATTGATTGCTATCAATGTCACTGATGCGGAAACGTTTCTGCACTGGTTCACGCGATATCAACATAGTCTTTGTCTTGCCTGTGTTGATCTACATGTCATATTCATTAGAAGCGAAATGGAAAAAGGTCAGGTAGTCTTGTAGGTTTTCTCAATTTTGGTAAAAGATGACCCGATCATCAGCAAACAACAATTAATTGAGGGACTCCTCATGTGGGTCAGCCAACTGTGTAGTTTTATCCATATAAATTATGAACAAAAGTGGAGAAGGAACACATCCCTGTCACACACTACTCAACACCGGAAACCAATTTGTCATACCAGCATTTGTTCGTACTGCATCTTCAATTTGTGCATACAAGGCATGAATGCCATCCAGAAGTTGACCTTCAACACCATATTTTGCATACAAGGCATGAATGCCATCCAGAAGTTGACCTTCAACACCATATTTTGCATACAAGGCATGAATGCCATCCAGAAGTTGACCTTCAACACCATATTTTGCATACAAGGCATGAATGCCATCCAGAAGTTGACCTTCAACACCATATTTTGCATTCAAGGCATGAATGCCATCCAGAAGTTGAACTTCAACACCATATTTTGCATACAAGGCATGAATGCCATCCAGAAGTTGACCTTCAACACCATATTTTGCATACAAGGCATGAATGCCATCCAGAAGTTGACCTTCAACACCATATTTTGCATACAAGGCATGAATGCCATCCAGAAGTTGACCTTCAACACCATATTTTGCATACAAGGCATGAATGCCATCCAGAAGTTGACCTTCAACACCATATTTTGCATACAAGGCATGAATGCCATCCAGAAGTTGACCTTCAACACCATATTTTGCATACAAGGCATGAATGCCATCCAGAAGTTGACCTTCAACACCATATTCCTCCATTACCTCCCAAAGCCTACTTAGGTTTGCCCGGCCAAATGCCTATTCTTGATCAATGAAGGTCACGTGGAGTTTTTTATTATTGTATTCTATGGGTTTAAAAACGTTTTAAAGACGGTCTGAAGGACTCACTGAAACGTTGCCAGATAGACATCGACATCTGGGAATGTCTTGCGCAAAACAGATCTGACTGGAGAAGCGCAGTCAAAGACGGTGTAGCTACCGGCGAAGACGACCGTGTTGTGAACGCCCAGAGCAGACGTGAGACCAGGAAATCCCGAACAGCGGGAACACCATCACCTTCTACAAACCTCGTGTGCCCGATATGTAGCAGATGTTTTCGTGCCTGCATTGGCCTGTTCAGCCACATGCGCACCCACACCCAACAGGGGAATCTGTGACAAGGATGATATCGGTGGTCCTCATCGACAACGATGGACAGCTATTATTATTCTATGGTTTTTTTTTCTTCAGAACAATACCTGTACAACACATAGAAATACACTTCACCAGCAGCAACTGCAACCGTGTAGGTACATAAGAATCATCATCAAATGCAACATATAATGAAAATGGAGGGATCTTCCTGAACCTAAACTAAAGTGCGCAAATAAAGTTATCTCTGGAAACAGGAGCATTTCTAAATTACTTCAGAGCAGAAGCAGAGGCTTTGAAAGTTGCACCAAAAGTCATTATGACAGATGACAGTACTGGGAACTCGGCGGTGCGCTTCACAGACGCGCTATCTGTGGTTGAGGAGCTGGGTATCCAAAGCAAGTTAGGAAATAGAGCTGTTTTTCAGTAAAGTTTTCTACTGGTTCAGGTGAGCCGTGAAACAGTGGATTCCATCTCATTGTGACGTGCTTCGTCTTTCTTCTTCGTTTGCTCTCAATCACCCGCTACCAGGTCCTGAAAATGGTTTTGCAAGAAGCAGGAAGTTGTCCAGAAAACGGTATGAGTTGTGTCGTAGTTTACAGTTTGACTATCATATTTGCACTTTTCAGCTCAACACATCAGCAGGCATTTTTAAGTACACCTTTAGCCTTTCCTCTTAGATTCTTTGTCGTTAGTCAGTCTGCTCTGTTGCAGCCTGATATCTAGAATCACGGCGTGGAGGTGTATACGGGTCTTGGTAGCTCTATTTCGCTGGTCCTGACGCTAGAATCCAGATATGGATCGCTCACAGATGCAGCACTGCTCAGCATCTTGCTCTCATTGTGACATTAAGGTGTTAAGGAGGTTGACAGATTGTCAAGGGAAGGTAGACAGCTACCTCAACCCGATACATGTGCAACAATGAAAAGGCCACGATGTTTACCAGGTGAAGATACAGAAATAATGGGCAACAGAGCATTCAAGCTAACAACCGAGTCACGTGTTCTGCCAGCTCAACAGAGTTGACCAGATGTTAATATGTAGTCTCCATACAGGCCTCAAAAGAATGATATACCATCTATTCAACAAGTTAAACAGAATATCTATAGGGCACTGATAAAATGACTGGCTTACCTTTGCTTCTGGTGAGGGAACCTCTTTGGCTGCAATGTTATTTCACATCGAACCAAACAATGGTCCGTGTCACAGTCTGCACTATGGTAAGTGCGCGTCAGGAGCACATACTTAAGGAGAGATTTTCTGACAAGACTTAGATTCAGCTGATGGTAAGTGCGCGTCAGGAGCACATACTTAAGGAGAGATTTTCTGACAAGAATTAGATCCAGCTGATGGTAAGTGCGCGTCAGGAGCACATACTTAAGGAGAGATTTTCTGACAAGAATTAGATCCAGCTGATGGTAAGTGCGCGTCAGGAGCACATACTTAAGGAGAGATTTTCTGACAAGAATTAGATCCAGCTGATGGTAAGTGCGCGTCAGGAGCACATACTTAAGGAGAGATTTTCTGACAAGAATTAGATCCAGCTGATGGTAAGTGCGCGTCAGGAGCACATACTTAAGGAGATATTTTCTGACAAGAATTAGATCCAGCTGATGGTAAGTGCGCGTCAGGAGCACATACTTAAGGAGAGATTTTCTGACAAGAATTAGATCCAGCTGATGCCAATGATTTGATAGTGGGTGCATCCACCTTACGTTACCTTAGGGTTTGGTTTGAAAAAAAAGTTGGTCACACAAAGTTCATGGTAGACACAGAGCTCTAGAAAACGCTGGCGATTTTAATTAATTTGTCCAACTCCAAACTTGCCAAGGCATTGAAGGCCACGAGTCGTAATCAGCGCCCACTCTAGCATTGAAATCACCCAGTAGAACTAGCTGTTCTTGACTATGGATGCTTTTGATGATCACTGATAAATCATCACAGAACTCATCTTTGACTTCAGGTGTGGAGCACAAGGTAGGTGCATATGCACTGACAAGGGTGACGGGACCTACTGTGGTATGGAGACGAAGCGTAAGCAGTTGTTATGAACTATTCTCACTTGGTTCAACCATACGTAATAGAGACTTTTTAACTGCAAAGCGTACACCGTGCTTTTCGGTGGGGTATTTTTCTTGCCAGTAGAATAAGTAGTCTTTCTCACTCATTGTCCCCGAGCCCGCGAACCGAGTTTCTTGGAGTGCTACAATGTCCACATCCAGTCTTGTCAGTTCGTCATTGATTACGCGTGTCTTTCTAGCATCGTTAATATCATGCAGATTATCAGATGGTCCAGTCAGCATGGTAAAGACAGCAGCCAGTCAGGATGGTACAGACATTCTAACTGTTGATGCACTTGTGTCTCTCCAGGTCATAAGCTTGAGCATCCTTCTATGGAGAACAAGCTGTTGTCCATGCAGCAAGTCCCCTCTCTCCACGTAACTAATTGATCCAGGGGACCAGCATTAGCCGATACAGCCTGCAATAAGCTACGTCGCAGGAGTTGCCAGAGTAGCGATGGAACGATCACTAGACTGCCTTAGTGACACCAGCTCCGGATTTTTTCTAAGGGTTTACTCCCGAAGCCTTTCCTGTGAACAGGTATCCCAAAAGGCAGTGGGTAAACAGTTTTTAACGATAGCAGTTTTTTTGGCCTGTTCAGCTTTCACGTCAAAACGGTCAATTTATAGGTCTTGTGACCGCTTATTGATTATTTTATGACACTATAAGATAAATGGTGATGTCTTTAACTCTTTCGTGGGTAAGTTTGGTAACTGCAGTCACAAAAAACTATAATTATAAATGTTTTTAATCGGAGTTGAAAGACCGAAGGTAAACACATCCACTAACTTGGTATCGTAATCTCTATTTGGCCGGTTGCAGTAGCTTTCCTCACATTCCAACCCTGCTGATAAAGGTGAACCGGGCCATCTGCGTGTCGATTACTACTACAGGGATTGTATCAATTCTCCACATCGTAAGCCACACTGCTATGAAAAAGCCTGTTTTCAGCAAGAATTGTGGGAAAGTGAAGTGGGGGTGTTGGCCAGTACATTTTACTTGACCCTGACTAACATTATCTAGTCAGTAAGCATTAATTTTACTTGATTTGACCATTTTTCGGATTCGTGGACTTCTATTTCACACATTTTAACCAAATTCCCTTTAGCCGAAAGAGCTGAACTTGTGTACACAGCCTTTACTAGTGCGGCCTGTTAATCTATCATGTTTTGATGGATATGGGACAGGTCATTAAAAAGTTTTTATTTTTTAATAATATTCATGTATACTTAAACATATGCAAATTCCACTCATTCATAGTCTCGTGACCCGTCGGAACGCCGTAGTTTTGGGTCAAAGTTCGTGTCTATTTGCCCGTAAAGTCTGAAACACACAATTACACGTAAGCCCTCACCGAAACAAGTAGTTTAAAAAATATCTATCTAAATCTCTAAATCCAGGTATTCACTCAGTCACGTGTGTCTGATCCTAGCTAGTTAAATGTTGAGTAAACTCATTTCGTTCTTTTGCCTCGGTGAACCATATTGTATCCAGGGTCGTCATCACCAAATCTATCAAGCTCAACCGGTCGTCCGTGAGGGCGTCTGAAGTTGTACGGCCATCAGTCACTCTACTCTACGTGTCAACCTTTGTCCGACATGCGCACAACAGGGCCGGCTAAATCTGTATTTTCGTAACAGCGTGATATCTATGATGTCAGTGAAGGAAATTCGACGTATGATCTCTAAGTTGCGGATTTGGTCTCGAAGTGAGATCTTCAATATTCTTCGCCCTCATCGCTCGCTGGGCAGCGGCGGAGTCCATCTGCATTAGCTTTCCATAGGTTCTACACATTGCAACCATATATCATGGCTGGAGTGACCGCCCTGTTGAAAGTATGAACGCTAGCGCTGTCATTTCGCATCTGTCGCAGTATGGGTTTAATACAGCCGAAGCTCAGCCAGACCACTACTATCATTCACGAGATCTCACTATTTTATGAATGTGAGCTCGTATCTCTTGAGCCAAGAATTAAACGAATTTGCGTTTTCGATGGGATAATCTCCAAATCGCATATCACCTTTTAGACAAAATCATGAACCTAGTTTTATTTCTATTGATTTGTAGGCCAATTGGAAATATTAAATATTTACTTGTTTATTTTCAGGTGAAGCAGACACGTTCTCTATAAAAATGGTCGGCCGACGAACAACTCGTCTGATTTTTCTTCTGATTGTCTCGTCGGTATCAACATTTACGTTTCTGATTCTGATTGGACACAACAAATCGACGTTATTCTACCAGCCACTGCAGTTGCTCTCAATCAGATTAGAGCCGCCTCGTGAAATGTCAGAAAGACTGTCACTGAATCGAGGCTTCTTGCTAGACACACCGCATTGTAAAATTCCAGACATAAATCCATTTGACCCATCAGTGATGGACATGATGCGCCGTCGTGGCGAAATGGCGTGCAAGGATAAAGTTTCCATCACGTACGTGCATGAATCAGTTCTCAGGTTGAACCGGACAAAAATCGAGACATTATTCGGGGGCGATTTCAAATACTGTCAGTACCAGCCGATCCGACGAGGAGAGAGGAATAGCGACTTTGTTTTCGTGTACGGTGATCTCAGCAAGCAGTTTGACCACGACATCCTAATTCCGCCAGAAGATGAGTTCATGAGGGTCTACTGCTACAGTCACAGTGATGGAAAGATATCCGCCAACTTCCATGCAGCTGTTACACCCAAAGAAAATGTTGAACATAGATGTAACTACAACTTCAAGCAACACCTCAAGAAGAAAGCTCCTAAAGAGACATACAACGTCCACATGATTGGAGTTGACTCAGTGTCAAGACTTAATTTCATTCGACAGATGCAGCAAACTAGACGTTTTCTACACAACGACCTGCACGCTTTTGAGATGTCCGGGTACAACAAGGTTGCAGACAATACCTTTGTGAATATTGTCCCGATGATGTTGGGGAAATTTGTCCATGAAACTGGCTGGAATGAAACCATGTCTAATCGTCCTTTCGATGGATATAATTTTTTGTGGAAAAATTTCTCCAAAGCAGGTTATCGCACGCTATATGCAGAGGACGCTCCAAACATGGCCATTTTTGTGTACGTTAAAGAAGGCTTTCACGTGCCCCCAGCCGATTACTACAACCGTCCACTGGCGCTCGCGATGGAGAAACAAAGAGATATCTGGAGTAAGGACCATCACTGCGTGGCTGATAGGCTCGAGACAACGATGTTGCTGGACTACGTCACAGACTTTTCTCGAACATTCAAAGATAAACCTAACTTTGGATTTACGTTCATTACGAGGCTGACCCACGACAGCCTTGAATTAGCCGGGTCCGCTGACTTCGCTTATTTTAATTTCTTGAAAAGATATAAAGAAGAAGGTCATTATAACAATACTGTCATTATTCTGTACAGTGATCATGGATACCGCTTCGGTAAGAAGCGGGAATCATACATTGGCAAAGTAGAAGAGCGACTGCCATTCATGTTTTTAATTTTTCCACCAAGTTTCCACAAGAAGTATCCAAAACTTGTTGCAAATTTGAGAACGAATGCACGAAGATTAACCACGCCGTTTGATATCCACGAAACATTGAAAGATATATTGTACTTTGATGGCGTAGACAGGAAAGCCGATGTCACAAATAGAGGCATCAGTTTGCTAAGAGAAATACCTGCAGAACGAACATGCGATCACGCAGAGATCTTGCCCCATTGGTGTCTCTGTCTCGAGCAGAAGAAGTTGAATACTAAAGACAAACTTGCTAATAAGCTCGCCAAGGCTGTGGTCCACCAGATCAACCTGCTGCTGATGCCCGTGTCTCACTTATGTTATGTTCTGACGCTCGAGTCTATCTCTGACATCGTGCAGATGGAATCAAACGAGAAGGTTCTTAGATTCACCGACAGTTTTCATGACGTAATCAACAGAACTGTTGTGTATGGAAGCAAAGCATATGCTCCTGTCGTGTATCAAGTGACCTTATCAACGCTGCCTGGTCAAGCTCTCTTTGAGGCTACCTTGATCTACGATTCTACGTCAGACTTATACAAGCTGGGCGGTGATATCAGCAGAATCAACACTTACAACAACCAGTCGAACTGTGTTAACAATTACAAGTTGAAAAAGTTTTGCTATTGTATTCAATAGACGTTTCGTGTTACCTTGAACATAACATGACAATGTGTGTGTGTTGACCTACTCTGTCCTTCATGCTAGTTTTTGTTTCTAGGATTCCGTGTGTTTGTTTTGTCCTCCGTGGATCCTTATAGTTTGGCTGATATCGATTCGTATGTTTGTTCCGTCATTCAAGTATCCTTGCTAGTTTGCTGTTTAAAAAAATTATTGTTAATGTTTGTTTTATTGTTTTAAGTATACTTACAGTTTTTAATATAATTATCTTGTCACCATTTTATTTGTTTCTCTACTGTTGTGTTTGACACAGAAAATGTGATATGTCCACAGCAAAATTACAAAATTAACTTGACAAATTGTCTCATAGACACAGATGGGTACTTCACTGACCAGGTCTCACTAAAGTTAACTTGACTGTACAACTCCTGCTCGCTAATATAAACGTGACTGACCATCTATCTATCTATCTATCTATCTATCTATCTATCTATCTATCTATCTATCTATCTATCTATCTATCTATCTATCTATCTATCTTTCTATCTATCTATCTATCTATCTATCTATCTATCTATCTATCTATCTATCTATCTATCTATCTATCTATCTGTCTATCTGTCTATCTGTCTATCTGTCTATCTGTCTATCTGTCTGTCTGTCTGTCTGTCTGTCTGTCTGTCTATCTATCTATCTATCTATCTATCTATCTGTCTATCTGTCTATCTGTCTGTCTGTCTGTCTGTCTGTCTGTCTGTCTGTCCGTCTGTCCGTCTGTCCGTCTGTCTGTCTGTCTGTCTGTCTGCCTGCCTGCCTGCCTGCCTGCCTGCCTGCCTGCCTGCCTACCTACCTACCTACCTACCTATCTACCTACCTACCTATCTACCTATCTACCTACCTACCTACCTACCTATCTACCTACCTATCTACCTATCTATCTATCTATCTATCTATCTATCTATCTATCTATCTATCTATCTATCTATCTATCTATCTATCAATCTATCTATCTTTCTATCTATCTTTCTATCTATCTATCTATCTATCTATCTATCTATCTATCTATCTATCTATCTATCTATCTATCTATCTCTATCTATCTATCTATCTATCTATCTATCTATCTATCTATCTATCTATCTATCTATCTATCTATCTATCTATCTATCTATCTACCTACCTACCTACCTACCTACCTACTTACCTACCTACCTACCTACCTACCTACCTACCTACCTATCTATCTATCTATCTATCTATCTATCTATCTATCTATATATCTATATATCTATATATCTATCCATATGTCCGTCTGTCCGTCCGTCCGTCCGTCTATCTATCCGTCTATCCATCTATCTATCTATCCGTCTATCCATCTATCCATCCATTCATCCATCTAACCATCTATCCATCTATTTAATCATCTATTCACCTATCTCTCCATCCATCGATCCATCTTTCTTCAGTCCACCTGTGTGGTTAGACGTCGTGCGGAGGTGTGGACTTCTTTGTTTCACATTTTGTTGGCAGGCGACTTGCCACGTCAATCCCAGTATCCTTTAGCAAGCGTTAGGTTGGTAGCCCCTGGAATATACGATCTTCAATTTTTGAGAATGGTGGTGGTGGAAGCGCAAATTACAGCAAGGTAGACTCGCTAACCACATAACCAAGACCTGATGTTATAGCCACACAGTCCCCCCTTTTTTTTTGGCGATATATTCTCTGCGGGGCGAGAATCCGTAGAATAATTTGAGTAGATTTTTCACTTGAAATTTTTCCGAGCAGCGGCTGTTAGACCTACTCTTTTCGAATTCTGCCAAAGGATTGTCACGGCACACGGGTGTCTGATCTTACTACTCAGAGATCACGGGACATTTTTACTGGATGATCCAAGGGAAAAAAATCCCGGTCTCCACTAACCTCTAACTCAAATAACACCTTACCTCGAGACCACTGAGTCTCCCATACATGTCAATCATTAATCCATAATTGGACTGTCTGGCCCTCATTAATACGAACTTAACTAACCAGCTCTCGGTCACTAAAGTAACTTGACTATCTGGCTTTCACTAATGTTAACATAACTGATCATCTCTCCCAATATAAACTTGACTGACCAGCTCTCATTATTGTGAACTTGCTTGAACGGTTCTCATTAATGATGTCGTGGCCCCATCTTAACTAATATTAACTGTACTGATCAGCTCTAATTTATGTTAACTTGACTGACCAAATTCACTCACTAATGTTGACTTGACTTGGTGGCTAGCGCCCTATGCCTTGATATTAATGGCAACACTTCTGCCATGCGGTCCCAAACATTCGCTCGTAGGCTATCATATTATATATGGGAGTCGTTAGGACCACCTCTACACCTCACGGTAGAAGAGGAGCGACTAAGTAAGTAAGTCGTTAGGACCCAGACTAATACTAGCCACCTTCACTACCGGGTACATCAAGGTTGCAGACAATACCTTTGTGAATATTGAGGACTGAGCGGTCTCGATGTAAGGTGTACGGGTAAGCAGTTAGAAATCGAAAAGAGTAGGCTTAACAGCCGCTGTCCAGACGAGATTCAAGAATTCTAGTTAAAAATCTACCCAAATTATTTGTACCTTTTCCCAGGTCTAGTAAGTCGCAGGAAGTTTAAAAAACGTATTACGGGTAGCCTGTTTGAATACCAGGATTCCAAGGATTCTCAGGATTCCCAGGTTTCCCAGGATTCCAAGGACTCCCAAGATTCCCAGGATTCTCAGGATTCCCAGCATTCCCAGAATTCCAAGGATTCCCAGGATTCCAAGGATTCTCGGGTTTCCAAGGACTCCAAGGATTCCCAGGATTCCAAGGATTCCCAGGATTCGTAGGATTCCCAGGATTCTCAGGATTCCTAGGATTTCAAGGATTCTCAGGATTCTCAGGATTCCAAGGATTCTCAGGATTCCCAAGTTTCCCAGGATTCCAAGTATCTTCAAAACTGTCAAAAAAGTCAAAATAAGGGCTAACATTATTTAATGGTATTCTCCAACAAATAACAAGACTATTCTGTGAAAAGGGAATTTACATCAGCTTTTAGAGGATGCTAGATATTCTACTTATTTTAATTGTCTCTGGCCTGTACTGTGTTCAGTTCAGTTCAGTTTATCCCGTAACCCATCAGGTGTGTTAGTTAGTCTTCATTATGTATCTAGCGCAGACTTTGTCAATGGTATTGAGGTGTCTTTAGAGGTTATATCCTTCTTAATGACATATGTTCTGATTATCTGCATTAAGAAACTCGTTCATGCTGGTCATTTATGGTTTTGCTTCAGCTGTTATTTGATCCATGTATACGATGAACAAAAGTGGTCTGTACACATCCCTGTCTTACCCCTTTCTTCCGCAGACTAATTTGTGAGTCCGCTTGGTGTTCTCACAATACTTTGGCAGTTTGTATGCATCGATCAAACACTGTCCAATGATTGTCCTTGAACTCGATAGTTTTCTAGGGGTTTTAAAAGTTTCTTTCTATCCACTCGGACAATGCTTTCTCTTGGTCCACAAAGTCGATATTCTGTTCCTTGTATTCAATAGTTTGTTCACAAATCTGTGTTATAGAAAATAGCTAAAATCTACACAGGCAAATATGAGAGCTAACGTTTACACAGCACATATACAAGTTAAAATGTACACAGACAAATATAAAAGTTAACAATAACACAGACAATTAAGGGAGCAACCATTTGCACAGACAAATATTAGAGATAACAATTACACAGACACAAATTAGAGCTAACAGTTACACAAACGAATATTAGAGCTAACATTTACACAGACAAATATTAGAGCTAACAGTTACACAAACGAATATTAGAGCTAACAATTACACAGACAAATATTAGAGCTAACAGTTACACAAACGAATATTACAGATAACAATTACACAGACAAATATTAGAGCTAACAGTTACATAAACGAATATTAGAGCTAACAATTACACAGACAAATATTAGAGCTAACAGTTACACAAACGAAACTGTCGAGATCTGTCAGCTTAGACGACGAGGTGGCAAGCAGAATAGCGAAGGCCAGCACAGCCTTTGGTAGAATGCGCTCGATGGTCTGGGCACGTCGTGGCATCAGCGTCAAGACCAAACTCAAAGTCTACCGTGCAACCATCATTCCAACCCTACTATACGCTTGCGAAAGCTGGACTGTATACTCTGGACATGCAAGGAGGTTAAACCACTTCCACACAGGTTGCCTGAGGCGAATATTCCACATCCGATGGCAAGATCGTGTCACTGACATCGAGGTTCTCTCGAGGGCTAACATTCCCAGCATCCATGCACTGCTAGAAAAAGCACGACTAGGATGGGCCGGACACCTCGTCCGTATGTCAGACGAGCGGCTCCCAAAAAAGCTTCTCTACGGCGAGCTGAGAGAGGGATGGCGCGAGAGAGGGCGCCCAAAGTAACGTTTTAAAGACGGTCTGAAGGACTCACTAAAAGGTTGCCAGATAGACATCGACACCTGGGAATGTCTTGCGCAAAATAGATCTGACTGGAGAAGCGCAGTTAAATCGGGTGTAGCTGCCGATGAAGACGACCGTGTTGTGAAAGCCCAGGGCAGACGCGAGACGCGGAAATCCCGAACAGCGGGAACACCATCCCCTTCTACAAACCTCGTGTGCCCGATATGTAGCAGATGTTTTCATGCTCGCATTGGCCTGTTCAGCCACATGCGCACCCACACCCAACAGGGAAATCTGTGACAAGGATGATGTCGGCGGTCCTCATCGACAACGATGGACAGCTATTATTATTATTATTATTATTATTATTATTATTAGTGCTAACATTTACACAGACAAATATTAGAGCTAACATTTACACAGACAAATATTAGAGCTAATAGTTACACAGACAAATATCAGAGCTAATAGTTACACAGACAAATATTAGAGCTAATAGTTACACAGACACATATTAGAGCTAACATTTACACAGACAAATATTAGAGCTAATAGTTACACAGACAAATATCAGAGCTAATAGTTACACATAAAATGAGTTACTATCACAACTATTAGCTGTGTGGTTAACGACCCTAGCGATTGTAGGAATATAATAACAGAGAATAACAGAGTAACAGACCCCACTGTTTGCCCTGGCCGTTATTCTAACTTAGAACATTATCACACTCATCCACATCATTCATGACCATACTCAGTAAATGACATATCACACAGCAGGTGGCATATTTATTACATAATACTCATATCATAAAAATGAGTAGTGGAATTACAAACAAAATTCAATACATATCATCTTAACTAAGTATTCTATTATTATATATATATATATATATATATATATATATATATATATATATATATATATATATATATATATATATATATATATATATATCAGTTAATATAAATATTAAATAAAGCGGAAATTTTAAGCTTTAGCTATTGGTGGAATTCCCATCTATCTAAACCCAGTTCTATTGCCTTGTAATTACATCACACACACCTCGCCTTATCAAATATTCTTCCTCGCTCAAATCCCCTCAGGCGGGCGATATGGACATACCTCGTTCACATTGTGTCCTGCTTACAAACCACGTTCAGATTATCACTTAATACAAAACTCAAACACCTACTTGAGCGATCCTGTTCTATCACTAACATTCGTGCAACAGTCTATCAATCGCTGCTCTATCTAAGTCGGTGAGTTAAACATACTATCTAAATTCAGTCTCTCTCTCTCTCTCTCTCTCTCTCTTTCGCTCTCATCTCTCTATCCAGCCTCCTCTCCATCCAGCCTCCTGAGCTAAACTTTGTCTCGAGTTATATACACTCAAGCAAAGTCAGAGCTTGACCAATGGATCTCAGGGGATGGCTATATTCAGTCTTATTGGAACGAAACACTTTGCACACCTGTCACTCATTCTCTCGCAGCAAGCCCCGCTGCCAATCCGGCTGTCAATCATTTTCTCCCTACCCAAATCGGAAGGCCAGTGGTCATCTCCTACCTGTCCACATTCCTTGCCCCAACTCTGTTCTCCTTTGTTGAGACGGTGAGTGACCTTGACACGCATTCAGGTACATTTGTTATCAGCAACCACATCACCCCTGTCCTAAACTCTCTGCTCCGGCGGGAACTGTTACAACAGTAAGGCAAACAAATTGCTTCAGTAAATACTTTAAACGTTTTTTCGAAAACGAGTAAACAAACTTGAAAAACAAAGCAGAAAGATTAAGAGCAAAAAAGGCACAAGAAGGCTGAGCATGCTTATCGTGGATGATGTTACAAGATCACTAAAATGAAGTTCTGGAATTCTTAAAAAGAAGACTTAAATTTGTGACATGAATGATTACCAAATATTTATAGCACATGATGATGATGATGTGGCACACAATGTTAATATTTCTAGTGGTGTTCAGCAGATCGAATTCTCTAACTCATCCCTTACTTGAGGCAAGGAGCTTTCGTCACCTGAAGGTCTGAGAAGTAATCCTCACATCCCGAGCGTGCTGATGAAGGTGGACCGGGTCCTCCAGGCGGCTGTACTTAATCTGCGTGACTCTCCCAACAACAGGATCATGCCGATCCCGACTTCGTTAGCCAGGCTAGGCTGAAACAGTATATTTCCAGGGAGAACTGCGTTGAAGTGAGCTGGCATGCTGGTCACTGACCTTACGTTAGTCTCATCTCCCCAGATCTGTTAATAAACGTCATTCCAATCTGACTATTTTCTTCGCTCCTATCAATTTTCTTACACTGAAATGATCTCCATTTACGTAGCAAACGTTATAGAAGACCGTGAAGGAATATCTTAGTCAAATTAAGAAGAGAATGAATCTATTTTTTCCCAATACAAACACGACAACCGCGAAGATAAAGGTATTTGACTAAGCCGTGAAAACGAAATCTCCTGAAAAGATAGAGCAGCAAAAAACCCAGCGTGTGATAGTGTCTAAGCATATGTAAGAAGCGCTGTTATTCTGCTGAGCTAAAATCCACAGTGTCTTGTCTCAGAAATGTCAGCAGCTTGTTCTCCTGCCGTCCTCTCAGAACAATGGAGACAAGCACAAAGACCGAACTGCCTTGATACAAGCGTCTGTCTCTGCATGTCATTTCCCAAGACTTATGAATTAGACCCACTGCGTGTACGAGGCGATACAACGGTTCCTTCATAGAACGATTCTTTTGTTGGAAACTTTCCATGCATAAAGGTGAATATGAGAGACGCAGATTTAGACTTTCGGAACTAGTATTATGGTAGGAAATTGGGGGGGGGGGGGGGAGATTGCATAAACAGGACATATAAATGAAATGTTCCGCCGCCATTCCTCATACTTTTTAAAACCTCTTAAATAGGAGAATGGGGCAGTGATTTCGATCTCTATTATTTGTCATATATATACAAGACCTTTGTTGCAAATGATTTTTAGCAGGTAAGGGTTTGTAAAAGTGCAAAGTCCTATACCTGTTACATCGTATAGGTGGCTCTGAGTAGTACTGATTAGGGGATAAAGGTGATACTGAAGGGGTAATGTTGATTGAACTATATATACAATTACACAGGATCAAAGTCTGCAGAGTGTGTCGTTCGAAATTATATTTGGACGAACTTTTCACAATTCAAAATCCGGACAAATCTGCCAGTGCTCAAATGGACTTGTTCGCAAGTACTCACAATATCCGGTTCGTAAAAATGGTCTAATTGGGGATGATCTTCTTCTTCTTCTTCTTCGTACGCAGTCAGACAGTAACCATTATTTTTTCGAAAAAAGTGGCGGTCATCCTGAGGCTGTCGACACTGCCATAGAGCTTGTCTTGCAGTTCCACTGGTGATGGCCACATCTGCTCTCTCTGATCCTTGTATGTCGGGCAGTTCTGCAGCAGATGTTCAGCGGTAATTTTACCGGTACCGCACGGGCATTCGTCGGTACCACCTATCTTTAATTTGTTGAATAGGTGGTACCTTAGTCTATTGTGGCCAGTGCGAAGTCTGAAGACAACGACCTGCTCTCTTCTGTTCAACTGGTAATAGGCATCGTTTTTGGTGTAACCAGTATGTTCGGTTTCCGATTTGGTCATGTATCTGGCTTTGATAAGCCGTTTTGACTCTTCGTACGTCATACTAGTATCTGTTTGTGGTAGTCTAGCACCTTCTTTTGCCAGTCTGTCTGCCTCCTCGTTGCCTTGGATGTTGCAGTGTGGTGGGACCCACTGTACCACTACCCTTTTTGGTGCGGACTGCTGGCACAGTTGGCAGAGTGCTGCTCTTAAGTCATTAAGCTCAGTGTTTTTCTGGCTTTTTAGCGCTGTGACTACGGCGAGAGCATCTGAAAGCAGGACTATATGGCTTTCATTTTCTTTGTGTGTCACCATTTCTTCCACTGCCGCCCTCAGTGCCTCTGCCTCCGCTCTGAAATTGCTTGTGTACTTACCAGTAGCGAATGACAGTGTTATTTGTCTGCCATTTGGTAGGTTCAGGAATGCTCCTGCCCCTCCGTTCTGTGTAGTGTTTGTTACAGAACCGTCGGTGTATGCATGGGTCCAGTTCATGCTTGGGTAGCTTTTCGATATAAAGCTTAGGGTAGTATCTCTCCTTTCTTTTTCAGTCTGGCAGTTTTTGTTACAATACCTGGTATATTTTCTACCACCTCTGGAAATATATCCTGCCTCCAGGTAGGTTTTCGTACAGTAGTGATGGGTTTTGGTGTTGTTAGTGCGTTTATGGGATCTTCGTGCATCTTTGCTTTGGCTATTTCTGCAAAGTTTCTCCGCTTTAGTTTCCCATTTCCCAAATTGTTTAGTCTCTGTTGCATTGGATGGTCAGTCAGTCTTCGGAGTTTCTCTGACTGCAGCTGGGCTCTGCAGTCTCTTCTATCGGTCATGGATTGCAGTTTTGTAATCTTTTCAAGTTCTACAATTGGCGTTGACTTCATGCCTCCTGTTATAACTCTCATGGCTTGGTTTTGAAGTTTGCTAACTTTATAGAAGTTCGCCTTTGCTGCTGTTGTCCATGCCGCAATGCCATACTCGAGAACTGGTCTCACTCTTCCAGTGTACAGTTTCTTTAGTTAATTGGGGATATAAGGACGAAATGATGATTAAATCACTTTTGCTGTGAGCTGATGGCTCTGGACAGTCCAATGCCTCCTGGACAAAAGCACAGATCTTCCTCAGTTGTTGTGGGGAATGCGTAGAGTATGGTGTGTGTGGCTGGGTGGGGTCAGAGTAGCTAGTTTCGTTAGTCAGTTAGCCCTGGGCACAGGGTCAGAAGGCGCGCACCTGATGTCTGGTGGGTAATGAATCTGCAACATGGTTCACGCCTATCCTATTCAAGTGTTTGTTCAAAGGGGCATAGCCTGTTCTCTTCTGTTCAATTACTTAGCTGGGTCCTGGGAATCTGGTTTTGCTTAGTGTCTAAAATATATTCGGTCTGTTTGGGACGTAGTCCACTGATTCAGCCATTGCTGTCTATAGTTGCTGCTCAGGATCTGCCTGCATGGCTGTAGTGGGATACTAGGTAGGGAAATGCTTGTTACATTTTGGTTATTAGAGACGCCACTCGCTTATTGAACTAACACGTAATCTCTGATGTACAATACATCATAAAGCAGTTTTTGACAGGCGTGCAGAATGTTTGGTCTCACAATCAACACTAGTAAAACTGAGGTACTCTTCCAGCGTGCTCATGTGAAGCCATACAGCGAACCACATATTACCACACAAAATCTACGTATCCAGGCAGTCGATAGCTTCATCTTTCTAGACAGTACCCTCACCAGAGAGCAGTTGGAGGAAGTGGATACCTTTATCTATTTAGGCAGCACAATAGCCACATCAGGAGGTACAGATGTAAGGATCAATGTCAAGTCGATGTTGTTGTATGGAGAGGAGACACGGAGAACGACCAAGAGCATACAACAAAGACTCCAGTCCTTCGTTAACAGATGCCTGCGAAGGATAATGGCCATAAAGGGGCAGGACATGGTGAGGAATGAAGACTTTGGGGAAAGGAGCCAACAACAGCCATTGGAACAACAAATTAATCAAAGAAAATGAAGCTGGATAGGACATACGGTGCGGAAGACACAGTCTAACATAGCCAGACAGGCTCTTACATGGAATCCTCAGGGGAAAAGAGAGAGAGAGAGGTAGACCCAAAAATACGTGAAGAAGAGAATGTGAGAAGGAGCTAAAATTAAATAATGACAGCTGAGAGAGGCAGAACAAGCTGGCCAGGACCGTGTACGCTGGCGAGATGTTGTCGATAGAATATGCATTGAGAGGAGCGACGGGCTTTGATTGATTGATTGATTGACCCTCACCAGAGATGCTAATATTGACTCCGAGGTCAAAAGCACGACTGCAAAAGCAAACTATGAGTTTGGGAGGCTAGAAGCGAATGCTTGGAGTCGACAAGGCATCAGTGTGGCCGCCAAACAAGGCATCAGTGTGGCCGCCAAACAAAGTATCAGTGTGGTCGCCAAACAAGGCATCAGTGTGGCCGCCAAAGTCAAAACGTATTGTGCTATAGCGTTAGCCCCTCTCTTGCATGCCTGTGAAACATGGACAGTGTATAGCAGACATACCAGGCTGTTCAATCGTTTCCACATGAGCTGTCTATGCAGGATCAGGTGGCGGAACAAGGTACCTAACTCTAAAATTGTAATTAAGTCAAACAATTTGAGCATTCATACGCTTCTTCAAAAAAACCCAGATAAAACGGAAGTGACAAATTGTTCGTATGCCCGAGGAGCACATCCACAAACAGCTGTTATACTGTGAGCTCATAGCAGGCAGACGGTCATCGGGGAGACAGAAGAAACGCTGCAAAAACTCCTTTAATATGTATTTGAAAAAAAAACTTCAAAATTGATGTCACATCCTGTGAGATGTTTGCACTAAACCGTTCCATCCTATGCTAGCACCACACAAGGTGCTCATATTGCAGAACGAAACATAATCGTCGGGGCTAAGAAAGTTCGCCGTCCGAAATAACATTGCGCACGACGACCCACACAGCCGACTTCTCACACGTGTGTTTCAAGTGCAGCATAGCCTGCCTTACCTGCATTGAACTTTATAGTCATATAATATCAAATCAAAGTGAAAAGTGGTGTGCCACAGGGCTCGGTTTTGGGACCAATTTTGTTCTTGATATATATAAATGATTTGGACATTGATATGGGATCCATGATTGCAAAATTTGCTGATGACACAAAACTATGCAGTAGTGTCTCATCTAAAGCGGAAGTGGATATATTGATGTCGGATTTAGATAAAATTCGAGAATGGTCTGTAAGCTGGCAATTTTTAGTTTAATGTAGATAAATGTACAGTCATCCACATGGGTAGATCCAATATGGAACATAATTACAGAATGGGAGAAAACAATATTAGAAAGATAGATAAGGAAAGGGACCTAGGGGTTATAATAGATCATACAGGAAAGGTGAGTGAGCAAG
The DNA here is from genome assembly GCA_036924085.1 of Ariolimax columbianus. Classification (NCBI taxonomy): domain Eukaryota; kingdom Metazoa; phylum Mollusca; class Gastropoda; order Stylommatophora; family Arionidae; genus Ariolimax; species Ariolimax columbianus. The sequence goes on from JAVGWX010000018.1 coordinate 60,405,076, forward strand.
TTAAGGTAGCAGTGAAAAAGGCAAATGCAATGTTAGGTATGATAAAAAGAAATATTAAACATAGGAGCAAGGAAGTGATCGTCAAACTGTATAAAGCTTTAGTTAGACCTAGATTGGAGTACTGTGTATAGGTGTGGAGTCCTTATCACAGAGGGGATATAAACATGCTGGAAAGAAAAACAAAAAAGAGCGACAAAGATGATAGTGGGATTCTAGAATTACAGTTATGAGGAACGACTCAGAAAAACCGGCCTACAGTGTCTCGAAGAGAGAAGAATTCGTGGTGACTTAATACAGGTTTATAAGTTGATCAGAGGAATGGATAAATTAGACTATAACAAGTTTTTTAAAATACAGCCACCCACACTAACACGGGGGCATAACTACAAGTTGACTAAAGAGAGGTCCAGATTAGATATTAGGATATTATCTGGGGTAGTTGTCTCGCCGCAGCGACTCAATTTCATCCAGTGTTCGTAAAGCGATCTCAGTCCCGCCAGGCGGAGCGATAGCGCGGGCTTGCGGAAAACGCTCGCCTGCCTTTCCCCGTAGTGCGAATTGGGTGCGGTTTGTGGTAGTGGCTCCTCCACCGAGGTGCGCTAGTCTGGTCCGTATCAGGAAACGTGGTCCGTCCCTGGTGATTTATCCAAGGCTTATAGCAGAGCTCGACAGTACGTCTCGCTGGTGGTCCGACTCTCGCAAAGAGCTTGTGACCGGCAAATGGAAAGCAGGAATCGTTGCCTCGAGGCCCTGCGTTCTCCCTACGGAGAAGGGCAGGCCGGCAGGCCAAATTGTGTCTCTAGTCCCAGTGAAATTCATCGCCGAGGTCGTTGGGATCCGTTCTGCACAGAGCGCTGCCATCCCTCCTCGAGCGAGCCCGGTCGGTCGGTCGTCTGGTGCGTGTGGGAGGCCCCTGTCAGGCGGTCCTAGGTCGACGGAGTGAGGGACGGGTGGAACAAACCGTCCGTCCCGTCAGTCGGTCCCTGCGGCCGTCGTCCCAGCAAGGCTTTTTTTACACGTAACCCTTCCTCTGCCGACCGGTGTGTGCTGTACGTACGTCTCCGACAGATATCTGGTTGATCCTGCCAGTAGTCATATGCTTGTCTCAAAGATTAAGTCTAAGTTCACACTGTCTCACGGTGAAACCGCGAATGGCTCATTAAATCAGTCGAGGTTCCTTAGATGACACGATCCTACTTGGATAACTGTGGCAATTCTAGAGCTAATACATGCTTACCAAGCTCCGACCCTCGCGGAAAGAGCGCTTTTATTAGTTCAAAACCAATCGTCGTTTCCCCTCGCGGGGTTGCGGCGTCCCCACTGGTGACTCTGGATAACTTTGTGCTGATCGCATGGCCTCATGTGCCGGCGACGCATCTTTCAAATGTCTGCCCTATCAAATGTCGATGGTACGTGACATGCCTACCATGTTTGTAACGGGTAACGGGGAATCAGGGTTCGATTCCGGAGAGGGAGCATGAGAAACGGCTACCACATCCAAGGAAGGCAGCAGGCGCGCAACTTACCCACTCCCGGCACGGGGAGGTAGTGACGAAAAATAACAATACGGGACTCTTTCGAGGCCCCGTAATTGGAATGAGTACACTTTAAACCCTTTAACGAGGATCTATTGGAGGGCAAGTCTGGTGCCAGCAGCCGCGGTAATTCCAGCTCCAATAGCGTATATTAAAGTTGTTGCAGTTAAAAAGCTCGTAGTTGGATCTCAGGCGCAGGCGGGCGGTCCGGCTCGCGCCGGTTCACTGCCCGTTGTCTCCTGCCCTACCGTCTGCCGGCTCTCTCCCACGGGTGCTCTTCGCTGAGCGTCCTGGGTGGCCGGCGCGTTTACTTTGAAAAAATTAGAGTGTTCAAAGCAGGCCTCGGCTGCCTGAATAATGGTGCATGGAATAATGGAATAGGACCTCGGTTCTATTTTGTTGGTTTTCGGAACTGGAGGTAATGATTAACAGGGACAAACGGGGGCATTCGTATTGCGGCGTTAGAGGTGAAATTCTTGGATCGCCGCAAGACGAGCTACTGCGAAAGCATTTGTCAAGAATGTTTTCATTAATCAAGAACGAAAGTCAGAGGCGTGAAGACGATCAGATACCGTCGTAGTTCTGACCATAAACGATGCCGACTAGCGATCCGCAGGAGTTGCTTCGATGACTCTGCGGGCAGCTTCCGGGAAACCAAAGTGTTTGGGTTCCGGGGGAAGTATGGTTGCAAAGCTGAAACTTAAAGGAATTGACGGAAGGGCACCACCAGGAGTGGAGCCTGCGGCTTAATTTGACTCAACACGGCCAACACTGAAATGATTGACATGCCGAGACCACTCTTCTGGAGTCTAATATGGAACTGGTGCTGGACTTAGACCCCCAGAAATCTGGGGTTATGTCCCCTGTGGCTCGGTTTTGTCTGCATCCAGTGTTTGATAAACGAATTGACGGAAGAGCACTATCAGGAGTGGAGCCTGAGACCTAAGTTAACTTACCACGCCAATACTGCAGAATGACTATCAAAAAGTACACCTTCGTGGGGTCTAATAGAGAACATGTGCTGGAATTAGACCCTCGAAAATTTTTGGGGCTACCCTTTAAGAAACTTGATTGTCTCGCTAAGGGAATTGACGGAAGGGCACCACCAGGTGTGGAACCTGCGGCTTAATTTGACTGAACACGCCAATACTGTAGAACTGACAAATCGAGAGCACTGCCGTTTGGGTCTAATAATGAACGTACGCTGGTATTAGACTCACGGACGACAAGTCAGCTCTCAAACACTCAAATGAAAGAACGCTACGGAAATCGTGTTTAACTCCGCAGAAACCGCAGATTTCAAATACCTGGTCATTGACAAACAAAAGCCCTCAATAAATTCGTCTGACCAAATAGTGAACGGGTGCTGGAAATAGATCTGAAGACAGGTCAGTTTTACCCTACAAATGACAGGGCGTTGCTACGGAAAACCAGCTCAAATCGAGAGGAGCCGCAGACACTTTGGTTCACGTACCAGGCTGATAAGCCAAGGGCGCGAGGCTACCATGTGGGGGATTACGGCCGAACCCTTGTAAGCCGCAATCCCGCCCAAAATCTCAGCACCACTGCAATGGGAGGCTCCTACATGCTCGGGACCTGGGGCTTGCGCCCCAGCCTTATCAGGTAGAGCCACAGTAAGAGGTCCTTGCCGCCCGCAAATCAAAGCGGGCGGACAACTGCTTGATACTCACCCTATACGGCGATGGGGTGCGAAAAACACCAACCAAAGACTTAGAACCTGGTCGGGGTGTCGAAAACAGTAGAGCAGCCACCACACTGTGAACTGTCAAGACTCAACCACTGACCATGAGAGTTGTCCGCACACCAGGCGATCAACATCTCTGTGACATTACCAGGCTTGTCCTCTGGCTAAATGCACTCCGGTTACGATATCTACCTCTGTACGTTATCAGCCATAACTATCATGCTGGACGCAGAAGAGATGCAGACCAGCGGACATTGCACACCTGCCCCACTGTGTCAACACCCCAGGTGGCGGGGAATGCTAGGCGTACCATCCCTGCATAGAAGCCAAGAAAAAAAAGGGAAAAAGAGATACCCCACTCACATGCAAATGCTACGTTTCTGGCAGGACGTGACGATCCTGGGATACAGACACACTGGACTGCCTCTCTTCCGGGTAAACCAGTCCATCTCATAAATCACATATCATCATTGCACCCTATAGACACGAGTAGTGAAGACTCGATAGTCTGGTAAGACAACTTCCATAGGAGAGAAAACTCTGATCGTAAACAACTGCTGCCTTGCAGATAGGCTGGGGACAGCCAAAGGCTAAGGAGGGCATCCCTACAGAAACGCCTGTTGAAATCGGATGCACGGGGCCGCAAGCCTAACAAAACAGTTCAACGTAAATCACAGTATGATGGCAGTACAACCTATTCGAAAAACGTATGGCGCTCATCCTGAGGAGTCCCGCCAGGCAGCGATAGCGCCGGGCCCCACGCCTCAAAGGGGCCCACCCTTGACTACTGGTGGTCACCCACCCATGTGTCGTGGAGTCAAGGCACATGGCTATGGGGAAACGACTATTGGCCAAAACCTCAAGACCCTCAGAATACTACAGTGGAATGCGGAGGGAGTCATTAACAAAAAACTTTCCCTAACACACCACCTGCATGAAGGTAAGATTGACGTGGCATGTATCCAGGAAACGCACCTCAACAATAACCATAAATTCTCAATCAGAGGATACCAGACTTTCCGTCTAGATAGAGAAGGCCACAAAGGAGGGGTCCTGATACTGACCAGAAACAGCATACCGAGTAGCGCGGTACCTGTCAATCACACCGGACAAGCAGAAATTGTAGGAGTTGACATAATGGCTCAAGAGACGAAGCTCCGCATTTTCAATCTGTACGGACCACCAAACAGAGACCTATCGCTCTCGAGTATGGAGGTCAGAGACTCCAACTGCATAGTGGTTGGAGATTTCAACAGCCACTCGGAGAGATGGGGATACTCTGACACAGACAGCAGAGGTGACGAAGTGGAAGATTGGGAAATAGATGCAAATCTCTCCCTAATCAATAGGCCGGAGGATAGCCCTAGCTTCTATTCAAGAACATGGCATACCACCTCGACTCCAGATTTGGCCTTCTCCACACAGGACATACACTATAAAATAGACCGCCAGGTGCTAAACCAACTGGCAGGTAGCGACCACAGGCCGATCAGGCTAACCATTGACATGGAAGTAGGCCCACAGGAAACAAAACCGCTCCCACGTTGGAATTACAAACGAGCCGACTGGGACAGATTTGCAATCCTGACAGATGGGCTGTGTGAAACCATCAACACACGAAACACCAAAATGAAGCCCATGGTAGAGAGCCTAAGCAAGGCAATAATGCAAGCCGCCACTGAAACCATCCCAAGAGGAGCTAGGAAAAACTATAAGCCCTACTGGAATGATGAGTTACAGAAAGTGGAAGATGCAGTAACAAATGCTAGGAACATGGCAGAACGAGAAAAATCCGTGGAGGCAAACATCGCCCTCAAAGCCGCCGCGGCGAAGTACAAACACACTCTCAAGCAAACAGCAAGAGAAAGTTGGAAAAATAAAACGGAAAGTTTAAACCTGGACAAAGAAGGGAACAAGCTATGGAAGCTAGTCAGAGCCATGAACGACGAAACCCCGTCAAATAAACAAATTACTATCAAGCAAGGCGAGAACTTGATCACAGGTAAGAAAGCCGCAAACGCCTTTGTCGATCACTATGCCAGAGCAAACCACATCGAGGTCCCTGCAGATAAGCATACAGACATTGGCGAAGAGCTAAAGGGGCACGAAAACATAAATACGGCTCCTGAAGAGCACATGATGGCCAAACTAACAATGCGCGAAATGGAAGAGGCTATGAGAACACTAAAGAAAAGGAAATCTCCCGGAAAAGACGGGATAACAAACGAAATGCTGATGGGGCTGGGCCAAACAGCGAAGAAAAAACTTCTATCAGTCCTGAACCAAAGCTGGAAAAGGGGTATTGTACCCCAGGCATGGAAAGATGCAATACTGGTACCAGTACCAAAAACAGGAAAAGACAAAACAGATCCGAATGGATACAGGCCCATAAGCCTACTGAGCTGTGTCGGCAAGCTGATGGAACGGATGATAAACACCAGACTGATGTGGCATCTGGAAGAAAAACGAATACTAATTCCACAGCAAGCCGGCTTTAGACAGCACAGATCCACTGAGGACCAGGTCGTCCTCATAGCCCAGGAGATAGAAGATGCCTACCAGGCACAGAAACACACAGTAGCTGTTTGGGTGGATCTGGAAAAGGCATTTGACAAAGTCTGGAAGGATGGACTTAGAGTCAAGCTAAGGAGAAGTGATGTTTGTGGGAAGATGTACAAGTGGATCAACCACTACCTCAAACAAAGAACGGCCAGAGTCCAAGTACAAGGGCAGATGAGCAAAAAGGTGACACTCGAGCAGGGAGTACCCCAAGGGGGAGTACTGTCACCCACACTCTTCCTGGTATATATAAACGATATTACAGAGAATATACCAAGAAGAGTCCATAGCTCAATGTTTGCAGACGATCTGGCTATGTGGACCTCTGAAAAGAATCTCACCATAGCAAGAAATCGGATGCAAACGGCCCTGACATCGCTGGAAGAGTGGGCGAACTCATGGCTGGTCAAAATAAACGAGGAGAAAACCACGTGCACAATATTCTCGCTCTCATTAAAACCCCAAAGTACCAAATTAAGCCTAAATGGCAAAATCCTGCAGCCAAACGACAACCCAACCTATCTGGGAGTCACATTTGATCGGCGCATGACATGGAAAAGTCAGATTGAGAGAAACCGAATGAAAGCCAGAGAAAGAATGGCGATCATGAGGAAACTTGCTGGCACAAGCTGGGGAGCAGACGAAGGCATACTAAAGAAACTGTACACTGGAAGAGTGAGACCCGTTCTCGAGTATGGCATTGCGGCATGGACAACAGCAGCGAAGGCGAACTTCGATAAAGTTAACAAACTTCAAAACCAAGCCATGAGAATTATAACAGGTGGCATGAAGTCAACGCCAATTGTAGAACTTGAAAAGATTACAAAACTGCAATCCATGACCGACAGAAGAGACTGCAGAGCCCAGCTGCAGTCAGAGAAACTCCGAAGACTGACGGACCATCCAATGTACCAGAGGCTAAACAATTTGGGAATTGGGAAACTAAAGCGGAGAAACTTTGCAGAAATAGCCAAAGCAAAGATGCACGAAGATCCCATAAACGCACTAACAACACCAAAACCCATCACTACTGTACGAAAACCTACTTGGAGGCAGGATATATTTCCAGAGGTGGTAGAAAATATACCAGGTATTGCAAACAAAAACTGCCAGACCGAAAAAGAAAGGAGAGACACTACCCTAAGCTTCATAACGAAAAGCTACCCAAGCATGGACTGGACCCATGCATACACCGACGGTTCTGTAACAAACACTACACAGAACGGAGGGGCAGGAGCATTCCTGAACCTACCAAATGGCAGACAAATAACACTGTCATTCGCTACTGGTAAGTACACAAGCAATTTCAGAGCGGAGGCAGAGGCACTGAGGGCGGCAGTGGAAGAAATGGCAACACACAGTGAAAATGAGAGCCACATAGTCTTGCTGACAGATGCTCTCGCCGTAGTCACAGCGCTAAAAAGCCAGAAAAACACTGAGCTTAATGACTTAAGAGCAGCACTCTGCAAACTGTGCCAGCTGTCCGCACCAAAAAGGGTAGTGGTACAGTGGGTTCCGTCACACTGCAACATCCAAGGCAACGAGGAGGCACACAGACTGGCAAAAGAAGGTGCAAGGCTACCACAAACAGATACCAGTATGACGTACGAAGAGTCAAAACGGCTTATCAAAGCCAGGTACACGACCAAATGGGAAACCGAACATACTGGTTACACCAAAAACGATGCCTATTACCAGTTGAACCGAAGAGAGCAGGTCGTTGTCTTCAGACTTCGCACTGGCCACAATAGACTGAGGTACCACCTATTCAACAAATTGAAGATAGGGTGTACCGACGAATGCCCGTGCGGTACTGGTAAAATGACCACCGAACATCTGCTGCAGAACTGCCCGACATACGGGGATCAGAGAGAGCAGATGTGGCCATTGCCAGTGGAACTGCAAGACAAGCTCTATGGTAGTGGCGAGAGTCTCAGGATGACCGCCGCTTTTTTCGAAAAAATAATGGTTACTGTCTGACTGTGTACGCAGAAGAAGAAGAAGAAGAAGATATTAGGAAATATTTTTTTAGTCAGAGAGTGGTGTCTAATTGAAATGCATTGCCAGCGGAGGTAGTGGAGGCAGGGACAGTTAATGCATTTAAGAATAAACTGGAAGCGCATAGCTTTTAGAGCAAAATGATGTAAATGTAACTGGTTGTATACAGACTCTGCAGGGTCTTCTAAACCAGTATAAAGACGTTAAGTTAAGTTAAATCTCGCAGCCCACGTCTGATGAGGTCACCATCTTAGCTTCCAATGAGCAACTATTATTCATCTCTGGAGGAGGAACCTTGTATGTTTGAAAGAAAGCTCTATAAACAATACCCTAAATGGAATTCAGGAAGGAACGGCTAACTCGGTTTTTTTTGGGAGCCGGAAGACGCAGATGTCCATAAATTACCTGTCAAATAACTGTAAATAAGTAAATGAAATCTGTTACAATGTTGTAGACATTGTTTTTATACTAGCGACGGTGAAGTTACTAATCGGTTCTAAGTGGAGCTGGCGATGTACGGCGCAAGTGTCATTCAAATGTAGATATACGGTGACACATTTATTTCAAGTACGAACCGTTTGACAAATACATTACACAATGTATATACAAGTATTGTATGGCTATGTAATTATATTACTTATAAACGTTATGGTTATCAAATATGTGTACGTTTTTATGAAAGGCATTTTATAGTGCTAGACCCGGATTTCTAACCTGTGTTCCAAGGCGCGCTAGGGTTCAGCGAGAGATCTCTAGAAGTTACACGAGACGACGTGAATGTAAAATGTAAAGTCGTTTTTTAAAACAAGCAATAATTAAATTTAAAAAGAAACTGCCTTTTTCGTTAATAGCGTTTGTTTATATCGTGACACGTTTTTGTTTGGTTTTTAGGAGAGACAACCCCGCCACGAAGTTCCGTCTAAACTTTCTGAAATAAAGCGTGACGAAGGTCACAAGATTATGAGTGTAAATGTCAGTGTAAAAATAGTGTCTTTCCTTTTTGAACGTTAATAACTCAAACATCAATGACAATTTAAAAAAAAAATGTTATTTACCTTAAAGTTAAAGATGTTCAAAGGTGACCGGAATTGACAACAATACATCATCTCCAACATCGTCTCTGAACTTCTTTCGTCCGTTTTCTTTATCATCCTGCGCACCATCCCTTCTTCACATCACACATAGTTCCTTCCCTCACAAACTTGTAGTGTAATCTCGTAATTGTTACACGAGACGGTAGTTCAGTATCGAATTCTGTCGTCCATCATCTCAATCACATTTTCGGGGACGGCGTGGCCTAGTGGTTAAGTGACACGGCTCACTTAGAAATTGCAGGAGGAAGCAGGCCCTTACATAAAATGTATGCCGAATTTGGATGCACTGGGCCGACAGGCGCAAAATAAAAACCACAGTGCAGAAATAAGGCGAACGCAAAAAAAAAAAAAAAAATTACATTTTCGCATTTCCAAAAAAAAAAATACAAAAACAAAAACACTTTAAAATCTACTTGAGTTGCTCGAAAGAAAACTTGCTTACTTACCTCTGTCCTTTTGCCTTGTACACTTATGCCATTTGCCCGAAAACTAAAAACAGCAGAATGACTACACACAAAACGTAGTCATTATATCGCCAACTAAAAACAAATCAAACACAGTTCAAACACTAATAGAAGCAGTGTTCAAAATTTAAGCTCTCTAGGTTTGGGGAAAGTTGTTTAAAATTTGAAAAATAAAAATCTACTCTGTCAATAAAAGATTTTTATAAACTTCTTTTTCTTCTTCGTACGCTGTCAGACGTCAACCTATTTTTAGAAACAACAGGCGCAGCATTCATGTATGCCAGTTTGCAATGAATAGACCATATTTTCTATTTATAATAATTTAACCTATGCTTTTTTAGTAGCTTAATTACTGTATATTTTCAACGAATATATATTATATGTGTATATCATTGTATATCATATGTTGTATATCATAGTTGTATATCATAAATAAATGCGGTCGCTATATTTGAGAAGTAAAACGGTCGCCTCACAAGAAATAACGAACGAAAGCGAGAAACGGTGGCTCTTCGAATTACGCAAGTCAAGTTTCAAGCGTCCTTTTGTGTCTTTTTAAAGCCTGTTTCTTGGAGAAGGATCCGGGATTGGGTCTTGGATAGCCCTGAGTCGCTGACCTTGATACAAGCATAAAGATACGAGTCAGCTGTCGACTCATTCATTATGTTGTATCTTCGACCCCTCTTCCAGTGTATTCATATCTTAATATCTACTTTAAACACACAATCAGTTCGTGTTTTCTCTCTTCTTATCCGTAATGTTATTCTTCATGAAAATATTGATGTGTTCTTTTCTGTTAAAAATCGACGTCAGTGAACTTATAAGCAAATGGTAAGGAGTGTCATCATCATCATCATCATCATCATTATCATCATCATCATCATTATCATCATCATCATCATTATCATCATCATCATCATCATCATCATCATCATTATCATCATTATCAGTCCTATAACCTAGAAGGTCGTTGAGGACCCGTTATTGTAGTTTGTAGTACCATACAACACCGGTGTGTCTTGGGCCGCTACACACCTGACGGAGCCCATCTCTCTCCAGGTGACAGTTCATTATAGTTGTGTATAAATTTCATACAACAAAGCTGACACTGTCTTCAGCTAGCGCGAAGGGCGCCGGTGTCGTAAAGTTCAGCTGCGTGAACTAGACTATGAAATATGACATGCTTAAGCGTAGTGCTATTCATATAGCCGATGTCCATTCCAGGATAATCGGACAGAAGAAAAGACACACAACTAACGAATTAACTAGTGAAAATGGAAAACAACACGTTTCCATGAACACTAGTTAAGTCGTCGACTAGTGTGAATTTTCGGCAAATCCATGTTCTGGCGGAATCTATAATAAACTAAATCAACAGAGCAATATAGACCCGCGGCCAGTTATTGCGCCATCTTTGCTGATCATTGGTAAGGATTGTGATTCTATTAGTTCGCTGGTTGTACACATGTGCTCTGTCATATCAGGCGTCTTGTTCTGACTCGGGATTTGAAAATCTTACAATTTGTACATTGTTAACTCATCGACTACAGTGTCTTCATCCAAAATGTGGTCGTTGATCAACTTAAAAATGTCAAGTCTATCCATTGTCAATGTCTCTACTACGGGTGCCATTTAGTCCAGGATTCCAGCTTTTCCACGCACACAAACCCCAGCATGCCCAAGCCTGTAGATCCACGCAATGTATCTATTGATAGCATACAATGATCTTCTTCTCAAGCCTTCGTTATCTCTTGCCATCTCTCCATCAACGTTTGACTAAATCAATCTACAGAAACAGTTTCAGCAGCATGTAAACCATGTGTCCCCAACAACTACAGAAACAGTTTCAGCAGCATGTAAACCATGTGTCCCCAACAGCTACAGAAACAGTTTCAGCAGCATGTAAACCATGTGTCTCCAACAGCTACAGAAACAGTGTCAGCTACATGTAAACCATGTGCAAGACATGGACATTGAATACGGCTCAGGAACGAAAGTTAACCACCTGCGAAATGCGATGCCTACGAAAGGTCACTAACAACACCAGAAAAGACCAAATCACAAATATGAGTATTCGGGAAATAGTTTGAACAATTCCCTGCCTAAATTACTTTGAGCAACCGAGAATGAAATGGTTTTGCCACTTTGTGAGAATGCAACAAGACCACATTGTTCATACTACAGGAGAACCTCAATGATAAAGGCTAGAGGTAGGTTGAGGAAAAGGTAGATATACAGCATAAACGAGACCTGACGTACAGTTGGTATAAGTGTCATTCGGGCGGACACGAGAGAGGCGAAAGACAAATACATTCCATGACAGTGTGCAAAAACCCGGTAGAAGGTGAGACGACAAAATGAAGTAGAAGAAGATGAACATGAACATTCGCAATCAATTTTGATGATAGGAAGTATTTTTAATCCCGATTTGATGAAATGGTTATATCAACAAAAATAAAAGAAATTTCATTCTTATCATTAGTAGAGTTGTATTTCAAACAATTGTATTCTACTTATTACTATTATTTTTTCGTTACAGTTTAAAAAATAAATTTGTAAAAACTTGGTTTTTCCCCCTTATTATTTAAGTAGGTCTCATCATCATGTAGCATGTCCTTTATAGACAGTCGCTCCCATCACAGTATGTCTGAAAGAAACTCTTTCTCTTGCCAAAAACTCCAACCTCCGCCAGTCATTACCCAGGGATGTAGCATGTCCTTTATAGACAGTCGCTCCCATCACAGTATGTCTGAAAGAAACTCTTTCTCTTGCCAAAAACTCCAACCTCTGCCAGTCATTACCCAGGGATGTAGCATGTCCTTTATAGAACGTCGCTCCCATCACAGTCTGTCTGAAAGAAACTCTTTCTCTTGCCAAAACTCCAGCCTCCGTCAGTCATACAAAGGCATTCCTGGAAATCTTGGTGGCATCTTCTTCCTGGTCTGCTCCTTCCTCTTTTGCCTGGCACCATACCTTCTATCACTGTTCTCTCGGGACCGTTGTGTCTCTTGATGTGACCAAAGTATTTACGTTTTCTGGGCAAAATGGAATTGATAAACCAGTTCTCCTCTATGTTCAACTCTTGCCGAATGTCTATATTTGTATTTTTCTCTGTCCTGAATGTTCTGAGAATCTTTCTGTAACATTTTGACTCGAAGATTGTACAAGGGTGGGAAAAGCGGAGTTGGCTTCATCTTGTCAAAGAAGACGGCACCTTCACTATTCGGTTACAATCCAGTTAACGACCGAAAAATTGTAATCAGACTAAAGAGGAAGACAAGAAATTTAACAATAATTCAAGTAGGTCTACCTACATCAATTTCCTTGAGTTTGGCTCTTGGCCAACATAGTCTAAAATATTTACTACCTGGCCTTTAACAAAAAATGGTTGTCGACTTCTTCTCTAGCGAATGCCTGACCAGACCAAGCAGACACTAAAGTCAAGTGCTTCCAGAACTCATAAACCTCTAGATATAAATCTAACTTTATGTTCTGTCAACTGAGCTTAACCGGGGTTATTTTTTTTAAAGACAACTGAACAAATCTCTAACGCTCTCTGGCAGAATGTATTTTTACATTTGCACTTGTCTGAGATACGGTATGGTTGTGTACTTTATCACAGATATAATTCACTGACAGCAAAAAACCTAACGCTTAACCATAAATTGGAAATGTGCGCTTTCTTCTTTCCCGTTAAGGCAATTTATGGTTAGTCTTTTGTGCCCTGTGTGATTTGTGTGTCTATAGCTGCCTGTCTCAACAGTTTTGTCGTTGCTGAGTTCTTCAAATAATGTTCAGGTCTCAGGGACCCGTGCATCCAAACTTTATTTTATATATAGATCAGTCTGATCAGCCTTAGTGGTAGAATACTCGTTAATCACGGCAAAAGTACAGAGTTTAACTCCTGTAACCAGTAAGCTCTAGTCGACCCAGCTGTAAATGGGTTGTTGTTGTTCGAAGCTTCTCGTGCTGGGTTAACTCTTTGTGTTTCTTTAGTAGCAGCTTACAGTGGCTCTTCTTTCTTCCTGAGACATAGTTGAAAGGGTTGACCTTGGCCCTCCTGGCTGTAGTGTAATACGAGGTTCCTCAGCAATATGGAAATTACAGTGTCGCTTCTTATCGTTGGCTAGACCGCTGTGACACAGCCTGTTCCCAGATGCACGAATCAGGATATGAGATGTGTCTTGATCAGTATATTTCACCTATCCCTGATTATTCTTCTCTCCAGCTGTAAATTGGTACCTGGCTTCCTTCTAAGATAGGAAAAGCAGCGATGATGGGAACTGGCTACTGCATCTCATCAACAATATGTGGTCCGGTTAAAAAAAGTCTATAACACTTAATCCCTAACCGCAGTCTCTATTATGGGACTACCTTGACCTTTTTAGATCACACTAAGTCAATGTGATCGATTAGTTGGGAATATGTTGTTGTTTTTGTTGTTGTTGTTGTTGTTGTTGTTGTTGTTGTTGAATGCTCATAACGAGTATGTTAACTTTTCTGTGCCACCTGACAAGGACATTAGGTGACGGGTTGTAGTAGCTTTCTTGACATCCTGAGCGTGCTGGGGAAGATGGATCGAGCTCTCTCATGCTGTTGTCTAGCTTCATGTACATGACGTTCACCACTACGGGATCACGTCGATCCACATCTTGTTAACTAGACTACCTTGAAAACAGCCTGTTTCCAATGAACTCTGCGTGTAAGAGAGGTGTCTCCTTGGTTAGCATATTGTGCTGACCCTAACGCGTCATCCTTGTATACGATCCATTTGTTAATTTCAATGTATCAATCAATACAACATACACGTTTTGTTAACAACGTTAATAAACTACCACAAATTTTAGGCAAAGCAGTTTGAACATCATCATCAGCCCTGTGACTGTTTGCCAACACAGAATTGTGTTTTTCCCATTTTTGTTTGCCATCTGCGACCGTCTTTAGCTCACGAAAGTCTTCACCGCTATGTCTTTGCATGCTCGTGTCACAAATGTATTTATTGATCTGCCCCTTCCGCTCTTTCCTTGTCTTCTGTCTTCTAAAACTTTCTTCACTGGGCTGTCATGAAGTAGGCTGTCGCGCACCCTAGTCAGTCGTTGTATTTGCATCTTTTATAGCAGCTTTCTTTCCTCTCCCACTTCCGTCAAAAACCTTTCGTTTGATTTTATCTCTGTCCATCAAACTTTACTAACCTTCCGATAACACTACATCTCCAAAGCGTCCAAGTATTTTATTTATTATATATTATTTATTGTCCATGTTTCAGAACCGTACAGCGCCATTGACCAGACAGTATGAACAGAAAATACAAACTAGGTTTTGTTTTGTTTTTAAAATGCGTTCATTTGAGAGCTTATACCGAGCCTTCGAGGAAGATTCTTTTGAAAACAACTTGGGAAAGCCATTGTAAAAATTATGTAAAGGCGAACATAAACGAGAAAGAATTATAACAGCAATAGGGCCTTTTGAAGACCTCTTGGCAACAGTCAAAAGAAGGAAACTCGCTTGGTACGGTCACATATCGAGATCAAATGGTCTTGCAAATACAATCCTCCACGGAAAGGTGCAAGGCAGACGACGAAGAGACCGTCCCAAAAAGAGATGGGTGGACCAAATAAAAGAATGGACCAATCTCCGACCAGAAGAGGCACACTCTTCCCCTTCTCTCTCCTCTCCCCTCACTCTGTTTCATTTGACTCTGTCCCACAGTCACACCCTTGCACAACTTTCACAGGCGCCCTCGTGGTGAAGCCCTTCCATTTCACTTTGGTTGGGCTAGCTTCTGAGGGCGCACAAACCTAGCATAGGTACATACAGATGCACACATGCATCCAAGCACTGGTTTATGCGTCCTGATATCGCCCAATTGACTACGGTCTGGGGTGGAAACTAGTGAGGCAAACATTTAAGCAAAAAAAAAAAAAAAAGACCAGAAGAGGCACAGACAGTGGCCGCTGACAGAGAAGGGTGGCGTGGTGTTGTGAGGATGTCTTCATGTGTGCCCCAACGACCTCGCCGGTTATAGGATGACCTGACCTGACCTGAACATAAACTTGTCAAAAGTTTTAAAGAAAATCTGATCATAATTTAAATCGTAACAACATATCGCGCTTGTCCAACGTTAAACAGGCTTTGAAAATAATCCATGCACTTTCACTAAAAATTTTTAAAAATATTTTTATAACGTATGAACTTCGATAGCTCAGTTGATAAGAGTGGGGGAATGTAGCAAAACATTTATAAGTCTTTGATTCAAATTCGGATTGTGACATTTTTTTTACATTTCAAAGTTGCGAGACACAAAGGTATTCAAATTTTTAC
The DNA here is from genome assembly GCA_036924085.1 of Ariolimax columbianus. Taxonomy (NCBI): domain Eukaryota; kingdom Metazoa; phylum Mollusca; class Gastropoda; order Stylommatophora; family Arionidae; genus Ariolimax; species Ariolimax columbianus. The sequence goes on from JAVGWX010000018.1 coordinate 60,420,752, forward strand.
ATTTTATTTTGTAAAGCCGTTATTTTCCAGAAGATCAAATTACAACTTTATAAACACCGATCAATTCATATTCATATGATACACAGACTGATTTACTACCCGGACTATCATCAACACTGGATATGGTGTTATAATTGATTACCATAATCTTCACCAAGAAGACCACCCAGGGCCCTTACGGAGAGAACTATTATAATTACGAAGCAGAAATAGCAGCAATAGAAAAAGCTCTGTGCCGAATAATCTCAGATTTTGAAAACGACACCATACAAGGTGAGCGAATCGTTACATTTTCATTCGAGATCTTTGATTCAAGCCTTGAAAAACAGAACATCTACAACTTAATTGACCAATTGTCCACCTCTTATGGAGTAGAAGTGGTGCTCCAGTGGATACCTGGCCATGTCGGAGTCCCAGGAAGTGGTGCTCCAGTTGATACCTGACCATGTCGGAGTCCCAGGAAGTGGTGCTCCAGTGGATACCTGGCCATGTCGGAGTCCCAGGAAGTGGTGCTCCAGTGGATACCTGACCATGTCGGAGTCCCAGGAAGTGGTGCTCTAGTGGATACCTGACCATGTCGGAGTCCCAGGAAGTGGTGCTCCAGTGGATACCTGGCCATGTCGGAGTCCCAGGAAGTGGTGCTCCAGTGGATACCTGGCCATGTCGGAGTCCCAGGAAGTGGTGCTCCAGTGGATACCTGGCCATGTCGGAGTCCCAGGAAGTGGTGCTCTAGTGGATACCTGGCCATGTCGGAGTCCCAGGAAGTGGTGCTCCAGTGGATACCTGGCCATGTCGGAGTCCCAGGAAGTGGTGCTCCAGTGGATACCTGACCATGTCGGAATCCCAGGAAGTGGTGCTCCAGTGGATACCTGGCCATGTCGGAGTCACAGGAAGGGGTGCTCCAGTGGATACTTGACCATGTCGGAGTCCCAGGAAGTGGTGCTCCAGTGGATACCTGACCATGTAAGAGTCACAGGAAGTGGTGCTCCAGTGGATACCTGACCATGTCGGAGTCCCAGAACGTGGTGCTCCAGTGGATACCTGACCATGTCGGAGTCCCAGAAAGTGGTGCTTCAGTGGATACCTGGCCATGTCGGAGTCCCAGGAAGTGGTGCTCCAGTGGATACCGGGCCATGTCGGAGTCCCAGGAAGTGGTGCTTCAGTGGATACCTGGCCATGTCGGAGTCCCAGGAAGTGGTGCAACAGTGGATACCGGGCCATGTCGGAGTCCCAGGAAGTGGTGCTCCAGTGGATACCTGGCCATGTCGGAGTCCCAGGAAGTGGTGCTCCAGTGGATACCGGGCCATGTCGGAGTCCCAGGAAGTGGTGCTCCAGTGGATACCTGGCCATGTCGGAGTCCCAGGAAGGGGTGCTCCAGTGGATACCTGACCATGTCAGAGTCCCAGGAAGTGGTGCTCCAGTAGATACCTGACCATGTCGGAGTCCCAGGAAGTGGTGCTCCAGTGGATACCTGACCATGGAGTCCCAGAAAGTGGTGCTCCAGTGGATACCTGACCATGTCGGAGTCCCAGAAAGTGGTGCTCCAGTGGATACCTGACCATGTCGGAGTCCCAGGAAGTGGTGCTCCAGTGGATACCTGACCATGTCGGAGTCCCAAGAATGGAGAAGAATGATGAGCTAGCCAGAAGCGGAGAAACAGTAACACAGCCACTATATAGTAGTGTCACACTACAGACCTGCGGGCAGATACTGAGAGACATCTAGAGACAGTTTTATCCAAGGCAGGCAGAACATATTTCAGACACAAAGCAATGTCTAGTTGAGAAATTGAAACGAAAAGACCAGAATTTGATATTCAAGCTGAGCCCCTTTCAACAAACATCTTCTTCTTCTTCTTCTTATTCTTCTTCTTCTTCTTCGTACGCTGGTTACAGCGATATACGTTGCACTGTGTTACTTTGTTAAGCCTGTGGCCCAGTACATCCGATTTCAACAGGCGTTTCTGTAGGGATGCCCTCCTTAGCCTTTGGCTGTCCCCAGCCTATCTGCAAGGCAGCAGTTGATTTTGGTCAGAGTTGTCTCTCTTAGGGAAGTTGTCTTGCAGGACTATCGTGTCTATAGGGTGTGGCAATGATATAATATAATGGACTGTATGTACTAGTTTTTCAAGTATCTCAGAAGAGAGGCAGTCCACTGTGTCTGTGTTCCAGGATTGTCACGTCCTGCCAGAAACGTAGCATATGCATGTGAGTGAGGTATCTTCTTGCTCCCTTTATTTTCTCGGCTCATCTGCAGTGATGGTACGCAACAAACATCTGAGTCGTCCACTACGGGAACCAAATTGCAGATTATGTTATGATCGCGAAGAATCAGTAGAGCACTTCCTGACTCTGTGCCCAGGACTAACGGATCTGCAAAATAGGAATCTGCTCCCACTACACTCAACCACACACAACACACTCTACACATCCCCACAACAGCTGAGGAAGATCTATGCTTCTGTCCGGGAGGCATTAGGCTGTCAGAAGCTACTGGTTCACAGCTAAAAGGATTATATCATCTTCATCCATATTCATCGACATAATATTTGAGACGGTCTGGAAAATCGTATTATAACGGATAAGATTAATCGCATAAAAATCCATAACATAGCTCGAGGATTGGTTTTATGTGACACTGTTGTGTGTGTGTAAATGCATTTTTTCTCTTCGAAGAAGCGCCTTGTTCAGCATTTGTTACGACCACTTGTTGATTATATTAGAGTGTGTTGGCATATTTGTGTTGCGACTTTCTGTTGAAACAGAACCAAATAAATGTTATGTGAGAAATCGTCACGGGAATTGTATTCCACACAAAAAAAATATAACAATAATAAATTAAACATTTCTTCTTCAACTTTCCTTATAAAAAGGGCTTTATGACGTTGTGTCGTAGCTTACAGCGGAACTGCGATATGTGCGCCTCTATACCACACACATCCGACTTCAACTGGATTTTTTAAGTATCGGATTTGCCTTCCCACAGCGGTCCATATTCTTTAAGCCAGACTAAACTAGTGCAGTCTGTTTCCAGGTCCATCACGTGAAGTTGGAATAGGGTCTTTATCAGCCTTGGTTCGTTGACCCTTTTGCGAGCAGCTAGCTATGAGTCGCTGACTGCTTTCAGCTCATTCACTGTGTTGTATCTTCATCCCTGATCCGGTGACCCTTACGCGAGGAGCTAGGTATCAGTCGCTGACTGCTTTCAGCTCATTCACTGCGTTGTGTCTTCAGCCCCCAAGCAAACATTTTGAACGAGATTGCTTAGATAAACATACCATACCCTCCTATGGCGACATAAAAAATCCCGCCATACCAGCAGGACAGACCTGTACCAATTTCAGAGCCGAAGCAAGGTTTATGCATGCCAAAACATAACTACAAGGAAAACGGTCATTCTAAGATACTCCAGGAGAGTACTCCAAGCCATCTGAAACCTTAAATAAGATAGACTGCAGGAGTGCACTCCAAGCCATCTGAAGCCTTAAACAAGATAGACTGCAGGAGTGTACTCCAAGCCATCTGAAGCCTTAAACAAGATAGACTGCAGGAGTGTACTCCAAGCTATCTGAAGACTTTAACAGATAGACTGCAGGAGTGTACTCCAAGCCATCTGAAGCCTTAAACAAGATAGACTGCAGAAGTGTACTCCAAGCCATCTGAAGCCTTAAACAAGATAAACTCACACGAGATTAAATACAACATCGGCTTGCTGTCTCAATTAACAGATCGTGTCCTACAGTGAATTCCAGCCTACTGTGGCATCCCTGGAAACGAGAAAGTAGATGAGCTAGCAAAAGCCGGAAGTGACGGTACGCAGACTCGCCATCCACTGAGCTATGCAGAAGCAAAGACACTCATAAAACGATCCATGATGACGGAATGAAGAGACCAGCACAAAGAATACAAGCCACAAAATGACAGCATAGACAAACTTGACAGAGATGGGCAGACAGAAATTGTCAGACTCAGAACGGGACATTGCAGACTCGAGGCACACCTCCACAAAATGAGTCTCAGAAACACCGCCCTGCGCGCTTGTGGAGCCACCAAGCAAACACCAGAACATATCCTGAAGTACTGCCCCACTTATACAGACCAAAAAGAGGCAGTCTGGCCGGTGGAGCGACCATGCTAGGAAAGCTGTGGGGAGTGGGGGGGCGGGGGGGGGGGGGGAATGGGGGCGGCGAAGACCTGAAACGCACATTCTCCTTAGTGAACCTCCCCGGGCTAGAAACAAAGCATCAGTTGCTCGAATAAGAAGAAGAAGAAGAAGACGAAGAAGAAGAAGAAGAAGAAGAAGAAGTAGAAAAAGAAGAAGAAGAAGTTTAGATAAACAACTTTATTGTAAATTTTGGTTGTATCCTAGCAACCAATGATATCGTGGATTAAGATGTTTATCTGTTTGTATTTAAAGCAGAATGACCGCATCAATGGAGGTTGACAGCAGGCATCATATTGAGGAACGTCCAAGTGTATCTGGTGGTGGGGGCAGCAAGAAGTGATTCGAAGTTAAAAAGGTAGTTTACAAAGATGCTGAGCAGTACATGAGCTGCTGTGATCAGCAGGCCAACTGTGACTGCTAGCCTCAGGACCAGCGAACCAGCTACCAAGACCCTTCCATACCTCCACGCGATGATCCTGGATAACAGGATAAGTATAAAGGGTAATATGGGGCTGTTCTGTTCTCTCTAAAAATGAAGCATGGATGTTACAATGGAGAAAGAGTGATGGACAGAATAGGTCAGTAAAATAGAGGAAGAAAGTCATCCAACAGATGTTAGTCATAGTATAGTGGTAGAGCACTTGTCACGGCAAAGAAACGGTGTTAAACTTCCGTTGCCGGCAAGCTCTAGGCAACCCTAGCATCTATGGGTACCTGGCTTACTGTTAAGAAAGTAAATGTAGCAAGGAAGGGAACTTACCAAACCACCTCATAAATCAAAAGGGGATCAAGATGATGAGCAGTACATGAACTGTAGTGGTCAGTGACCCATAACGACGCACAGGTGACTGCTGGCATCAGGGTTAGTGACCCACAGCTGGCTGCTGGCATCAGGTCCAGCGACCCACAGCTGCCAAGACACTTCTCCACCTCCATGTGGTGATACAGGATAACAGGTTGCAACAGGGCAGACTAGCTAACGAGAAGAGATCGAAGAGGGAAGGCTGACCCAGTACCCCAAAAATGCTATGCTGAAGTCGGATGTAATCAACCAAAAGGTGCAAATATCGCAATCAAGCTGTAAACTACGGCACAGCGCATTCCCTTCTCCGGATTACATTCTGCAACTTGCAAAGCCCTTTTCAGGGTGTGGTAGAAGGAGTTTGAGAACGAACGACGAAGAAGAAAAATACATCAAGATGTGGCTTCGTACAAGGAAGTCCCTTACACTTCATCCCCGACAACAGTGTCTGCTATGGGACTGTCGTTACCTCACATCTTCCATATGTAGGCCAGATTTTTGAAGAAAAATAATATTGTAGAACAAAGACACACCAGAAATAGAGGGTGGAGGGAAAGGAGGGAGGGGGGTATTGCAAGCAAGAACCTGATCTGCACTTGGGGCTTAACGATGAAGATGGACAGGAGCAAACAAGAAAGCTTCCGACATAAGCAAGGGTCCACTGCGAACAACGTCGAACACAACAGAGATATGAACGACAGGTACAGCTGTTTGAACATGAATCGAGAGAGCTAACCTGCGCTCGGAATCCGCACATGTATGTGGAAGCACGTTTCGTATGCAGTACTGCTCAGGGGTGGTTAGGACAATTTGGCCAGCCTGGTTAACCCCCAATACTTCCACCCCACCACTTTTCCTTCTCAAAGTCACCTACTAGAGGGTTGTCTGGTGGTTTACAAAAAGAAGAGTAATATTATTTCACCTTTTTGTTTTTAAATAGAGCGTCTCCTACAATTTAATTCTAATTTTAGATCCTTTAAGTAATGAAATGATAGCTTCATGTTTCATTGTATTTTCTGATCCTTGCTCTGTATAAACGACTTGTTTTTGCCTCAGCACCACTGATTCACATCTGTCGCCAGTATTTGAATTCACAAATACCTCTTCTTCTTCGTCTTCTTCTTCTTCGTCTTCTTCTTCTTCTTCTTCTTCTTCTTCATCTTCTTCTTCTTCTGCGTTCGTTCTCAATATCCTGCTTCGAGGTCCTGAACAGGGTTTTGCAAGTAGCAGGATGTAGTCCAGAGAACGGATTGCGTTGTGTCGCTAGTTTACAGTTTGACTGCAATATTTGCACCTTTCGGTCCGACACATCCGTCTTCGGCAGGGCAAAGACATCTAATCCTTACACATTGTCACTTTTTTCATTGCTTCTGCCATATTGATCGATATTTAGTCTTTTCTATTCTGAAGTAGCCAGTTTAACAAAAATACAAGTATGAATTTTAAAATCTATATCTACTCATTTCATATGCTGGAAGCTATTTGTTTTAGATGTTGGTCAATGTGATCCCCGTAGTAGTGAGCGTTAAGCAGATATAGCCAAGCATGACATGACCGCCTGGAGGACCGCCGTTTACCTTCATCAGCATGCTCGGAGTGTGAGGAAAGATACTGCAACCCGTCACTTAAAGTTCTTTTCAGGACGCACAAAAGAGTTAGCATACCCATCGTGGGCATTAAACAACAACAATAACAACATCCTTGAATTGAACTGCTCGAAGAAATTATTATAATTTACTGAATTGCCTTGCTTTATTTCTGACGCACCTTTCGTTTTTAAAGAAAAGTAAAAAATGCATATTTTTGTTTTTACTTTCTTTTCACTTTGCTCTGTCCGCTGAAGTGAGGGGCTTATGCGCTGATTTGGATCGATATTAGGAAGTTTAGCGCAATCTGTCAATCTCACTCTCTCGTCCTGAGCTACCGTTGGCCAGTGGCAAGACATTATCGAGACTACTGGAGACAGTACAGGATGCAGATCTGGTCTCAGGGTGTACTTTTCCCGTGAACAGGTATCAAGCAAGCCATCAGGTGCGGGGGTGGGGTAGGTGGATTGTGTGACGTCAAAAAGGTTTGAAATAAAAATTAGGATGATCAAAACTAAATTGTCATGCACATAACAAATGGTACTGAAGGTTGTAAGTACTAAACAATGTTTCAAATATTTACAAAGTGTTGTCACAGAATGAAAGTCAAAGCCACCCACAAAGTGTTGTCACAAAGTGAAAGTCAAAGCCACCCATAAAGTGTTGTCACAAGGTGAAAGTCAAAGCAACCCACAAAGTGTTGTCACAGAGTGAAAGTCAAAGCCACATACAAAGTGTTGTCACAGAGTGAAAGTCAAAGCCACCCACAAAGTGTTGTCACAGAGTGAAAGTCAAAGCCACCCACAAAGTATTGTCACAGAGTGAAAGTCAAAGCCACCCACAAAGTGTTTTCACAGAGTGAAAGTCAAAGCCACATACAAAGTGTTGTCACAGAGTGAAAGTCAAAGCCACATACAAAGTGTTGTCACAGAGTGAAAGTCAAAGCCACCCACAAAGTGTTTTCATAGAGTGAAAGTCAAAGCCACACACAAAGTGTTGTCACAGAGTGAAAGTCAAAGCCACCCACAAAGTGTTGTCACAGAGTGAAAGTCAAAGCCACATACAAAGTGTTGTCACAGAGTAAAAGTCAAAGCCACCCACAAAGTGTTATCACAGAGTGAAAGTCAAAGCCACCCATAGAGTGTTATCACAGAGTGAAAGTCAAAGCCACCCACAAAGTGTTGTCACAGAGTGAAAGTCAAAGCCACCCACAATATGTTGTCACAGAGTGAAAGTCAAAGCCACCCACAAAGTGTTGTCACAGAGTGAAAGTCAAAGCCACATACAAAGTGTTGTCACAGAGTAAAAGTCAAAGCCACATATAAAGTGTTGTCACAGAGTGAAAGTCAAAGCCACCCACAAAGTGTTGTCACAGAGTGAAAGTCAAAGCCACCCACAAAGTATTTTCACAGAGTGAAAGTCAAAGCCACATACAAAGTGTTGTCACAGAGTGAAAGTCAAAGCCACCCACAAAGTGTTGTCACAGAGTGAAATTCAAAGCCCCCCCACAAAGTGTTTTCATAGAGTGAAAGTCAAAGCCACCCACAAAGTGTTGTCACAGAGTGAAAGTCAAAGCCACCCACAAAGTGTTGTCACAGAGTGAAAGTCAAAGCCACATACAAAGTGTTGTCACAGAGTAAAAGTCAAAGCCACCCACAAAGTGTTGTCACAGAGTGAAAGTCAAAGCCACCTACAAAGTGTTGTCACAGAGAGAAAGTCAAAGCCACATACAAAGTGTTTTCACAGAGTGAAAGTCAAAGCCACATACAAAGTGTTGTCACAGAGTGAAAGTCAAAGCCACCCAGAAAGTGTTATCACAGAATGAAAGTCAAAGCCACCCACAAAGTGTTGTCACAAAGTGAAAGTCAAAGCCACCCATAAAGTGTTGTCACAAGGTGAAAGTCAAAGCAACCCACAAAGTGTTGTCACAGAGTGAAAGTCAAAGCCACATACAAAGTGTTGTAACAGAGTGAAAGTCAAAGCCACATACAAAGTGTTGTCACAGAGTGAAAGTCAAAGCCACCCACAAAGTATTGTCACAGAGTGAAAGTCAAAGCCACCCACAAAGTGTTTTCACAGAGTGAAAGTCAAAGCCACATACAAAGTGTTGTCACAGAGTGAAAGTCAAAGCCACATACAAAGTGTTGTCACAGAGTGAAAGTCAAAGCCACCCACAAAGTGTTTTCATAGAGTGAAAGTCAAAGCCACACACAAAGTGTTGTCACAGAGTGAAAGTCAAAGCCACCCACAAAGTGTTGTCACAGAGTGAAAGTCAAAGCCACATACAAAGTGTTGTCACAGAGTAAAAGTCAAAGCCACCCACAAAGTGTTATCACAGAGTGAAAGTCAAAGCCACCCATAGAGTGTTATCACAGAGTGAAAGTCAAAGCCACCCACAAAGTGTTGTCACAGAGTGAAAGTCAAAGCCACCCACAATATGTTGTCACAGAGTGAAAGTCAAAGCCACCCACAAAGTGTTGTCACAGAGTGAAAGTCAAAGCCACATACAAAGTGTTGTCACAGAGTAAAAGTCAAAGCCACATATAAAGTGTTGTCACAGAGTGAAAGTCAAAGCCACCCACAAAGTGTTGTCACAGAGTGAAAGTCAAAGCCACCCACAAAGTATTTTCACAGAGTGAAAGTCAAAGCCACATACAAAGTGTTGTCACAGAGTGAAAGTCAAAGCCACCCACAAAGTGTTGTCACAGAGTGAAATTCAAAGCCCCCCACAAAGTGTTTTCATAGAGTGAAAGTCAAAGCCACCCACAAAGTGTTGTCACAGAGTGAAAGTCAAAGCCACCCACAAAGTGTTGTCACAGAGTGAAAGTCAAAGCCACATACAAAGTGTTGTCACAGAGTAAAAGTCAAAGCCACCCACAAAGTGTTATCACAGAGTGAAAGTCAAAGCCACCTACAAAGTGTTGTCACAGAGAGAAAGTCAAAGCCACATACAAAGTGTTTTCACAGAGTGAAAGTCAAAGCCACATACAAAGTGTTGTCACAGAGTGAAAGTCAAAGCCACCCAGAAAGTGTTATCACAGAGTGAAAGTGTAAGCCACATACAAAGTGTTGTCACAGAGTGAAAGTCAAAGCCACCCACAAAGTGTTTTCATAGAGTGAAAGTCAAAGCCACACACAAAGTGTTGTCACAGAGTGAAAGTCAAAGCCACCCACAAAGTGTTGTCACAGAGTGAAAGTCAAAGCCACATACAAAGTGTTGTCACAGAGTAAAAGTCAAAGCCACCCACAAAGTGTTATCACAGAGTGAAAGTCAAAGTCACCCATAGAGTGTTATCACAGAGTGAAAGTCAAAGCCACCCACAAAGTGTTGTCACAGAGTGAAAGTCAAAGCCACCCACAATATGTTGTCACAGAGTGAAAGTCAAAGCCACCCACAAAGTGTTGTCACAGAGAGAAAGTCAAAGCCACATACAAAGTGTTTTCACAGAGTGAAAGTCAAAGCCACATACAAAGTGTTGTCACAGAGTGAAAGTCAAAGCCACCCAGAAAGTGTTATCACAGAGTGAAAGTGTAAGCCACATACAAAGTGTTGTCACAGAGTGAAAGTCAAAGCCACCCACAAAGTGTTTTCATAGAGTGAAAGTCAAAGCCACACACAAAGTGTTGTCACAGAGTGAAAGTCAAAGCCACCCACAAAGTGTTGTCACAGAGTGAAATTCAAAGCCCCCCACAAAGTGTTTTCATAGAGTAAAAGTCAAAGCCACCCACAAAGTGTTATCACAGAGTGAAAGTCAAAGTCACCCATAGAGTGTTATCACAGAGTGAAAGTCAAAGCCACATACAAAGTGTTGTCACAGAGTAAAAGTCAAAGCCACATACAAAAGTGTTGTCACAGAGTAAAAGTCAAAGCCACATATAAAGTGTTGTCACAGAGTGAAAGTCAAAGCCACCCACAAAGTGTTTTCACAGAGTGAAAGTCAAAGCCACATACAAAGTGTTGTCACAGAGTAAAAGTCAAAGCCACCCACAAAGTGTTATCACAGAGTGAAAGTCAAAGCCACCCATAGAGTGTTGTCACAGAGTGAAAGTCAAAGCCACCCACAATATGTTGTCACAGAGTGAAAGTCAAAGCCACCCACAAAGTGTTGTCACAGAGTGAAAGTCAAAGCCACATACAAAGTGTTGTCACAGAGTAAAAGTCAAAGCCACATATAAAGTGTTGTCACAGAGTGAAAGTCAAAGCCACCCACAAAGTGTTGTCACAGAGTGAAAGTCAAAGCCACCCACAAAGTATTTTCACAGAGTGAAAGTCAAAGCCACATACAAAGTGTTGTCACAGAGTGAAAGTCAAAGCCACCCACAAAGTGTTGTCACAGAGTGAAATTCAAAGCCCCCCACAAAGTGTTTTCATAGAGTGAAAGTCAAAGCCACCCACAAAGTGTTGTCACAGAGTGAAAGTCAAAGCCACCCACAAAGTGTTGTCACAGAGTGAAAGTCAAAGCCACATACAAAGTGTTGTCACAGAGTAAAAGTCAAAGCCACCCACAAAGTGTTATCACAGAGTGAAAGTCAAAGCCACCTACAAAGTGTTGTCACAGAGAGAAAGTCAAAGCCACATACAAAGTGTTTTCACAGAGTGAAAGTCAAAGCCACATACAAAGTGTTGTCACAGAGTGAAAGTCAAAGCCACCCAGAAAGTGTTATCACAGAGTGAAAGTGTAAGCCACACACAAAGTGTTGTCACAGAGTGAAAGTCAAAGCCACCCACAAAGTGTTGTCACAGAGTGAAAGTCAAAGCCACATACAAAGTGTTGTCACAGAGTAAAAGTCAAAGCCACCCACAAAGTGTTATCACAGAGTGAAAGTCAAAGCCACCCATAGAGTGTTATCACAGAGTGAAAGTCAAAGCCACCCACAAAGTGTTGTCACAGAGTGAAAGTCAAAGCCACCCACAATATGTTGTCACAGAGTGAAAGTCAAAGCCACCCACAAAGTGTTGTCACAGAGTGAAAGTCAAAGCCACATACAAAGTGTTGTCACAGAGTAAAAGTCAAAGCCACATATAAAGTGTTGTCACAGAGTGAAAGTCAAAGCCACCCACAAAGTGTTGTCACAGAGTGAAAGTCAAAGCCACCCACAAAGTATTTTCACAGAGTGAAAGTCAAAGCCACATACAAAGTGTTGTCACAGAGTGAAAGTCAAAGCCACCCACAAAGTGTTGTCACAGAGTGAAATTCAAAGCCCCCCACAAAGTGTTTTCATAGAGTGAAAGTCAAAGCCACCCACAAAGTGTTGTCACAGAGTGAAAGTCAAAGCCACCCACAAAGTGTTGTCACAGAGTGAAAGTCAAAGCCACATACAAAGTGTTGTCACAGAGTAAAAGTCAAAGCCACCCACAAAGTGTTGTCACAGAGTGAAAGTCAAAGCCACCTACAAAGTGTTGTCACAGAGAGAAAGTCAAAGCCACATACAAAGTGTTTTCACAGAGTGAAAGTCAAAGCCACATACAAAGTGTTGTCACAGAGTGAAAGTCAAAGCCACCCAGAAAGTGTTATCACAGAATGAAAGTCAAAGCCACCCACAAAGTGTTGTCACAAAGTGAAAGTCAAAGCCACCCATAAAGTGTTGTCACAAGGTGAAAGTCAAAGCAACCCACAAAGTGTTGTCACAAAGTGAAAGTCAAAGCCACATACAAAGTGTTGTCACAGAGTGAAAGTCAAAGCCACATACAAAGTGTTGTCACAGAGTGAAAGTCAAAGCCACCCACAAAGTATTGTCACAGAGTGAAAGTCAAAGCCACCCACAAAGTGTTTTCACAGAGTGAAAGTCAAAGCCACATACAAAGTGTTGTCACAGAGTGAAAGTCAAAGCCACATACAAAGTGTTGTCACAGAGTGAAAGTCAAAGCCACCCACAAAGTGTTTTCATAGAGTGAAAGTCAAAGCCACACACAAAGTGTTGTCACAGAGTGAAAGTCAAAGCCACCCACAAAGTGTTGTCACAGAGTGAAAGTCAAAGCCACATACAAAGTGTTGTCACAGAGTAAAAGTCAAAGCCACCCACAAAGTGTTATCACAGAGTGAAAGTCAAAGCCACCCATAGAGTGTTATCACAGAGTGAAAGTCAAAGCCACCCACAAAGTGTTGTCACAGAGTGAAAGTCAAAGCCACCCACAATATGTTGTCACAGAGTGAAAGTCAAAGCCACCCACAAAGTGTTGTCACAGAGTGAAAGTCAAAGCCACATACAAAGTGTTGTCACAGAGTAAAAGTCAAAGCCACATATAAAGTGTTGTCACAGAGTGAAAGTCAAAGCCACCCACAAAGTGTTGTCACAGAGTGAAAGTCAAAGCCACCCACAAAGTATTTTCACAGAGTGAAAGTCAAAGCCACATACAAAGTGTTGTCACAGAGTGAAAGTCAAAGCCACCCACAAAGTGTTGTCACAGAGTGAAATTCAAAGCCCCCCACAAAGTGTTTTCATAGAGTGAAAGTCAAAGCCACCCACAAAGTGTTGTCACAGAGTGAAAGTCAAAGCCACCCACAAAGTGTTGTCACAGAGTGAAAGTCAAAGCCACATACAAAGTGTTGTCACAGAGTAAAAGTCAAAGCCACCCACAAAGTGTTATCACAGAGTGAAAGTCAAAGCCACCTACAAAGTGTTGTCACAGAGAGAAAGTCAAAGCCACATACAAAGTGTTTTCACAGAGTGAAAGTCAAAGCCACATACAAAGTGTTGTCACAGAGTGAAAGTCAAAGCCACCCAGAAAGTGTTATCACAGAGTGAAAGTGTAAGCCACATACAAAGTGTTGTCACAGAGTGAAAGTCAAAGCCACCCACAAAGTGTTTTCATAGAGTGAAAGTCAAAGCCACACACAAAGTGTTGTCACAGAGTGAAAGTCAAAGCCACCCACAAAGTGTTGTCACAGAGTGAAAGTCAAAGCCACATACAAAGTGTTGTCACAGAGTAAAAGTCAAAGCCACCCACAAAGTGTTATCACAGAGTGAAAGTCAAAGTCACCCATAGAGTGTTATCACAGAGTGAAAGTCAAAGCCACCCACAAAGTGTTGTCACAGAGTGAAAGTCAAAGCCACCCACAATATGTTGTCACAGAGTGAAAGTCAAAGCCACCCACAAAGTGTTGTCACAGAGTGAAAGTCAAAGCCACATACAAAGTGTTGTCACAGAGTAAAAGTCAAAGCCACATATAAAGTGTTGTCACAGAGTGAAAGTCAAAGCCACCCACAAAGTGTTGTCACAGAGTGAAAGTCAAAGCCACCCACAAAGTATTTTCACAGAGTGAAAGTCAAAGCCACATACAAAGTGTTGTCACAGAGTGAAAGTCAAAGCCACCCACAAAGTGTTGTCACAGAGTGAAATTCAAAGCCCCCCACAAAGTGTTTTCATAGAGTGAAAGTCAAAGCCACCCACAAAGTGTTGTCACAGAGTGAAAGTCAAAGCCACCCACAAAGTGTTGTCACAGAGTGAAAGTCAAAGCCACATACAAAGTGTTGTCACAGAGTAAAAGTCAAAGCCACCCACAAAGTGTTATCACAGAGTGAAAGTCAAAGCCACCTACAAAGTGTTGTCACAGAGAGAAAGTCAAAGCCACATACAAAGTGTTTTCACAGAGTGAAAGTCAAAGCCACATACAAAGTGTTGTCACAGAGTGAAAGTCAAAGCCACCCAGAAAGTGTTATCACAGAGTGAAAGTGTAAGCCACATACAAAGTGTTGTCACAGAGTGAAAGTAAAAGCCACCCACAAAGTGTTGTCACAGAGTGAAAGTCAAAGCCACCCACAAAGTGTTGTCACAGAGTGAAAGTCAAAGCCACCCACAAAGTGTTGTCACAGAGTGAAAGTCAAATCCACCCACAAAGTGTTGTCACAGATTGAAAGTCAAAGCCACCCTAAAAGTGACAGACGCAATATGATTCATCCGGCTTTCCTGAAACCCACATGTAGCAGCAAAGGTAATCCAGTCAAATTGTGACTATGTGCGAGGACCAAAGATACAAGTCACACAAAATGTCATAAATGAAAACTGAATAACTAGTTGATCGGGTACTTGCGTCTTAATTCACCCGAAACAGAGTTCCCTGTGTTCCCATTGTATGAAACGGGACATTCCATTTCCAGTTAAGCGGAGGAAATGTCGATATAATTTTATTTTAAATTTAAAAAAAGTAAAGGCTTAGATAAAGATAGAAGTGTAGAAAAGATGGATGGGAATATTCCGTTTTTGAAGGGTTAGAGTTAGAATTAGGTTTATGGTTAAGTTTAGGGCTATGGTTAGGTTTTGAGTTAGGGTTAGGATTAGGTTTATGGTTAAGTTTAGGGCTATGGTTAGGTTTCGGGTTATGGTTAGGGTTAGGGTTAGAGCTATGATTAGGTTTATAGTTAAGTTCAGGGCTATGGTTAGGTTTCAGGTTAGGGTTATGGTTAGATAACATGGTTGTTATTACATCGTCTGACAGCACGAATAATGTTGATGTAGAAACTTGAAGCTAATCTCCTTAGTTTAGTTCAGTTTAGTTTAGTCGAAGAATCAACGTCATTGCACACGGTTTAACCCATAAGTGCTCTATTCTTCTCTATGTTTTAAAAAAAAATCTCAGCAGATTGCACGAACCCCGTAGCACCGACGAGGATCCAGTAATAGATTGGATAGATTTTTAACATAATTTTGAATTTTGCCCAGACAGTGCCTAATCTTTAAGATTTCCAACCGCCGAGAGATTATTTGAGTGCATGACAAGGACCACGAGCGTCTGATCTCTACTACTCAGATATCGTGGGGAAATACCAGAAAGTGACACGGAACACGAACGTCTGATCTCTACTACCCAGTGATCTTGGGGAAAATACCAGAAAGTGACACGGAACACGAGCGTCTGATCTCTACTACCCAGAGGTCTTGAGGAAATACCAGAAAGTGACACTGAATACGAGCGTCTGATCTCTACTACCCAGAGATCTTGGGGAAATACCAGAAAGTGACACGGAACACTATCGTCTGATCTCTACTACCCAGTGCTCTTGGGGAAATACCAGAAAGTGACACGGAACACGAGCGTCTGATCTCTACTACCCAGAGATCTTGGGGAAATACCAGAAAGTGACACGGAACACGAGCGTCTGATCTCTACTACCCAGAGATCTTGGGGAAATACCAGAAAGTGACACGGAACACGAGCGTCTGATCTCTACTACCCAGAGATCTTGGGGAAATACCAGAAAGTGACACGGAACACGAGCGTCTGATCTCTACTACCCAGAGATCTTGGGGAAATACCAGAAAGTGATACGGAACACGTGCGTCTGATCTCTACTACCCAGCGATCTTGGGGAAATACCAGAAAGTGACACGGAACACGAGCGTCGGATCTCTACTACCCAGAGATTTTGGGGAAATACCAGAAAGTGACACGGAACACGAGCGTCTGATCTCTACTACCCAGAGATCTTGGGGAAATACCAGAAAGTGATACGGAACACGAGCGTCTGATCTCTACTACCCAGCGATCTTGGGGAAATACCAGAAAGTGACACGGAACACGAGCGTCTGATCTCTTCTACCCAGAGATCTTGGGGAAATACCAGAAAGTGACACGGAACACGAGCGTCTGATCTCTACTACCCAGAGATCTTGGGGAAATACCAGAAAGTGACACGGAACACGAGCGTCTGATCTCTACTACCCAGAGATCTTGGGGAAATACCAGAAAGTGATACGGAACACGTGCGTCTGATCTCTACTACCCAGCGATCTTGGGGAAATACCAGAAAGTGACACGGAACACGAGCGTCGGATCTCTACTACCCAGAGATTTTGGGGAAATACCAGAAAGTGACACGGAACACGAGCGTCTGATCTCTACTACCCAGAGATCTTGGGGAAATACCAGAAAGTGATACGGAACACGAGCGTCTGATCTCTACTACCCAGCGATCTTGGGGAAATACCAGAAAGTGACACGGAACACGAGCGTCTGATCTCTTCTACCCAGAGATCTTGGGGAAATACCAGAAAGTGACACGGAACACGAGCGTCTGATCTCTACTACCCAGAGATGTTGGGGAAATACCAGAAAGTTCACGTGAAAAAAATCCCCGGATTTTCATCTTGATTTGAGCCCGTCACGTCCAGCACCCAAGGCCGACGTCTTACCTCGATACTACTCAGCTCTAATCATTTACCAACGTTGACAGATTCAAGAATTTCATTGCTTTGACGGCAGGAAGTGAGGGATGTCGGAGCGGAAATTCTCCTTTCTTCATCGCAGAATGTTTGACACCTCCAACAATTAGAAAGGGGACTATTCTATGACGTCACTAACTCTAATCCTGTGCTAAAAATAAATATATATTTTGTTTGGGGTGAATTAAGACGCAAGTACCACCGATCGTTGCTGGTAATCCCTCTGCACCATCTTGGTTATTCTTCTTCTTCGTACGCAGTCAGACAGTAACCCATCTTGGTTATGAAATGTATCAGGATACAAGGATGACACGTCTCTCAGACAAGGTAACCAGCGCTAAAGTAGACAACCGTCAAAGTGTCACAATAGCTATTGAGAGACTATACATGTTGTTAGCACAATATAACACGAGAAAAATGACATGAGAATATGTGAAGGATCTTTGAGCTGATTCCAAACCAGGGTTAAGCATTCTTATCTCCTAAACACCACGACTCACGTGACCAATTAATTTTCTTACCTTATCTGTACATTGTTAGCAGTGGTATTGTAATAATGCGTTTCATAGTTGTCAAATGTAATAATAATTAAAATAGTTATCCCCTTGTTTTATTTGTTGAAGCAAAGGTCCAACAATGCGATTGGCTGACCCTAACCAGCTTTTTGGGAAAGCCTGACTCCAGTCATTTGTTGAAACATAAATCCAACAATTCGATTGGCTGACCCCAACCAGCTTTTTGGGAAAGCCTGACTCCAGTCATTTGTTGAAACATAAATCCAACAATGCGATTGGCTGATCCCAACCAACTTTTTGGGAAAGCCTGACTCCAGTCATTTGTTGAAACATAAATCCAACAATGCGATTGGCTGACCCCAACCAGCTTTTTGGTAAAGCCTGACTCCAGTCATTTGTTGAAACATAAATCTAACATGGTTGACCCTAACCAGCGACGGCCGAATTGGTATGTTTTGACTGACTGGACTAGTGTCTCAATTCCCCTGACCCTGATGCTATTTACGTGCAGTCAAGTCTCTGTAGAACTGTATTTACTCTCAGGCCAGGTGTT
Source organism: Ariolimax columbianus (assembly GCA_036924085.1). Taxonomy (NCBI): domain Eukaryota; kingdom Metazoa; phylum Mollusca; class Gastropoda; order Stylommatophora; family Arionidae; genus Ariolimax; species Ariolimax columbianus. Next base: position 60,438,534 of record JAVGWX010000018.1, read on the forward strand.
GGAGAGCAAAGAATAAGTCCACTGCTCTTCCCCCCTCCCCCACCCATCAACCAAACTATTATATGCAGCTGATAAGGAGTGTTTTCCTTCATGAAGGGACTAAAGAAGGCTGTGATGGGACTAACAACTTAACTTTTTTTTATTATTAATAAAGTTTTGTTTTTGTGAATTCTACTGGAGAAGGCACATCCCTTTCCACAGTATACGGTAGTACTTTAGGCGATTTCAGGACGTATAGGCAGTGAATGCATGCGTGTTTATATCTGTTTGTAGTGTAGACGTGTTGGCCAGTGTGTGTATGTATGTATATATGTATGTATGTATGTATGTATATATGCATGTCGCTATAGTCAAGAGGTTAAGGCACTCGCCACTCATAGCAATGAACGGAAACGGTGGGCGATCGAATCCCGCAAGTTTCAAGCGACCCCTGGTCTCACGGGAGGTAAGACCAGAGTGCCTGCATCTCGAGTTACCTCCAGTCGTCTCGACCAATAGTCTTGCCACTGATACAAGGTAACTCGGGATAAGAATGAGATTGATGACCAGCGCACAATCATACTCACTATGAAATACAGCGCACATCACATGATTAAGACAAAACCGTCTGATGCTATGACCATCATCGCTTCGCGATGGGCAATAACCATGTATGTATGTATGTATGTATGTATGTATGTATGTATGTAATGTATGTATGTATGTATGTATGTATGTATGTATGTATGTGTGTATGTAATGTATGTATGTATGTATGTATGTATGTATGTATGTATGTAATGTATGTATGTATGTAATGTATGTATGTATGTATTTATGGATGTATGTATGTATGTATGTATGTATGCATGTATGTATGTATGCATGTATGTATGTATGTATGCATGTAAAAAGGGGTATGTAATGAGTAACATAGTCAAATATGCTAGCTTATTGCAGTCGTTACTACGTCATATTGGTTAGAAATGACAAATCCGACAGGAAGTAAAGCTCACGTGAAGATAGAAGAGTCGTGCGTCAGTTACCATGAGCGGAAATGGGGGCAGCAACTGTTTCCCCATAGTAAGATAGTCGAAGCGGGCTGTGGAGTCAGCAGGGGTTTAGAGATCTGATAGCAAAACTGACGATGAATATTTCCGTCGATCCCCTAGAATTGCTGATCCTGTATCGGTTCTCTCGTCTGAAGGTTCCGGTGGTTCACTTTGCTGTTAAATGACCTCACAATCTAGCAAAGAGGACAGTATGGTGCTCATCCTATAAAGTCCAGCCAGGCAGAGAAAGAGAGAGTGGGAGAGAGAGAGTGAGAGAGAAAGTGAGAAAGAGAGAGTGAGAGAGAGAGAGAGTGAGAGAGAGAGAGTCAGAAAGAGAGAGTCAGAGAGAAAGTGAGAGAGAGAGTGAGAGAGTGAGATAGAGAGTGCCGAGCACCCCCCTCAGATGAAGACTTCCTGGAAGGTCGACACAGACGACCTGTGGTGTTTGTGATGGGGCCGGCAACTTAACTTGACATTTGCCATAGAAACGCCTCCACAAATAAATGGATCCCGGATACCTTATAAGCTGGATAGGTTAAATATATAGAGTAAAGCTGGGCCTATACTTCGTCAATTGGAGCACGGTAGAATAAAAATCAGTGCTCTTCAATTTGGGCGATCCCGCCCATTAGTGGGCATTTGAGCTTTCTTGTGGGTGGTACCAGAATAATTACATTCTGTATTAAAAAACTCAACCTGAGGAAACTGTCACAGCTTACCAGCAAACAACGAAAGTGCACATTTTGAAAACCTTTGTTTTTTTCCCGTGGCAGTATATGGCTGTGAAATATGGTCAGTTACCAAAACTTCGAGTCTTTCGGGTCTAAATGTTATTTTAAAAAGCCCTCAGAATACTGTGGACCGAAATAATGAGATTACATATATTCTACAAGAGGTGGGGATAAGAAGCACTGCTTCAAGAATGTTATTATGAACAGAAAATTGAAATACTTTGGCCATATCAAAAGAAACAACGGTCTCGAGAAACCGGAAATGGAAGGTATAGTGTCGGGCAAGAGAGGCTGAGGCAGGGCATGCTTGGGCATGACTGGAGCAGGCTGAGAATTTAGCAAAAGATCGAGCTTCTTCAGACGGGGTGTGATTGGAGCGTAGTTCTGCAAAGGGCATGCAACATGATAATTAAAAACATCCAAAATATATAGAATCTGTGGAATTTTTCTTCAATTGTAGATTTTAGTGGGCGGTAAGCAAGATTAACCCTCCCGAAAGTTATTAAGTGGGTGCCAGGTATAAAAAGGTTGAAGAGCAATGGAATAAATGAATGTAATATGTTCTTAGTTCTTAGTCGACCTGCACTTCTACAGAGGCAGATGGTCCTGTGCAGGTCCCACTTAGTCGACCTGTACTTCTACAGGGACAGATGCTCATGTGCAGGCCCCACTTAGTCGACCTGTACTTCTACAGGGGCAGATGCTCATGTGCAGGTCCCACTTAGTCGACCTGTACTTCTACAGGGGCAGATGCTCATCTGCAGGTCCTAGCTCTGGTATGAGCTGGATGTAGCTGGGAGAAGGGTTTACTGCTTAGCGGGCTAGGCTCGAGCAGCTTAATATTTCTCTGCGTTGGGACAAGCGCCTACGGAGGGTGATTAACCGAGGTGTGAATCCATCTTAATAGACTCAAACACTGAAGCAAAGTAGACCCGCAGCCTGTTATCTTTGCAGTTCTAAACAAACCACCTAACCATATCCGGTGTTATGCCATGTCACAGATAGGCTGTGGTGCTATTCTTGTCTTTGTCATACACAAAGACCCAGGCAGACCACTCAGGGCTATAAATGTAATATATTCCCATATAAAACACTGTTGTCGTAACATAACAGTAAATAAGTTAGGAACATGCCAACAACAGGAATTGAACCTCATATCTTTCCATTAAAAACGTGTGCTATATCACTACGCTAAACAGACGCTTAAGGAACAATAAAACAAAAGAATATTATTCTCATTTAATGGACAACCAACATAAAATCAAGCGAGAAAGGGATTTGAACTTAATAAGAAATCTCTGCGTTAAATCACAAAGGATCGCCAACAAAAAATTTCCCCGTGTCCAGCAGAAGGATAAAAGAATGATTAAACCCATGCAACAAACGGAAAATGTAACAACATACAATAAATAATGAAACATATCAATACAAGTAAAAGAAAAGAATTAACATGAACGACAGAGCTGTACATATTTATGAAGAAATTGGCTTCATACCTTTAATATTGCACATTTCTGATATTACAACACATTTTATGGTAACAATTCTGTGAGAAGTGGATGATAGTGTTTAGCGGTTTATCTGAAATGATGTATAATCTTGAAAACAGATTAACATACTCTGGCCTCATGAAACGTTACATTGACCTAGAAGGAACAATACCGAAGAGTATGGTTCTTGGCAAAAAAGACAAAGGCAGGACGAGAAGATGGGCAAGGGATGGAGGTTGACAGTGGCAAAGGCGGTAGAGTAGGCCAGAGATCAAGTGTATTACAGACCAGCTGTCATGAACGCACGCGCTCTGCAATGGACATGATTCATCATCATGATGATGTTACAGGAGTTCCAGGTTGTGACCTTCCCACCAGGAAAAGCCAATAAAGATCTATCCGTTTATAGAATGAACTAGAAACATGTAGTTGTGGGCAGGTATGACCAGCAAGTTCTGTTGACACGAAGATTGAAGTAGAAATTACTGCATTAACCATTTGAATAAAAAATAAAGCACTTGTAATATCAGATAGTGACCTCTAAACCGGTTGAATTCAAATTTCCCTAGCAAAAAGACCCTTCCGTTAAAACTGTTTTTGTGTAAAAAGGAAATAAAATAAACTTAAGGGAAATTTGGGTTTACGGCGCTTCCCTTGTACGGCGCTTTTCGGATACGGCGCATCTCAATTATATCCCTTCACATTTTAGGCACATTCTTCTCTTTTGTGGCTCTTATCTGTCAACCTATGATCACAGGCGACTGTTCTGAACTATATTATTGTTATTATTATTATTATTATTATTATTATCACTACGAGGGAGGAAGACTAACGTCTGTTCAAGCAAAATTCACTGATCAGACATGTTAGTAAGGATCACGCAAAATATACTGGCCAAGACCCTCACCTTGACTTCTGAGTAGTTCTCCCTGGAAACAGACTGTTTTCATAGCAGCCTGGCTAACAAGGTGAGGGATCAACGTGATCCCAGTAGTAGTGACCGACACGTACATAAAGTCAAGCATTGCACAACCACCCGGATGATTCCAGTCCACCATCAGCACGCTCGGGATGAAAGGAAACCTACGACAACCAGCCACTTAACGTCATTTTCAGGGCGTAAAAAAGAGTAACCAACTTATTGTAGACAATCAACAACAACATTATTACTACGAGCGTTTCAAAATCATAGCTGTGTTTAGTTCCATTGATATATGATCGTGTAAACGGAATATTTGACTTTACTATGAACTAGCAAGAGACACAAGCGATTATTCGTTTTACAACGGATTTTGTTTTAAAGCAATGGATTGAAATGTAACCTAGTGTAAGGTCAGGGTTCACCTTTACGACATTATTGCTCTGGTTTTCAGCGTCACACTAATACAATAATTTTGAAGTACGCACATGTTCATTATTTTTTGGGGCTTGTTCTGCTCAATCTGCTGTTTTAAGCACTAGCGTTATTCAACTACGCTCAGCACAATTGTTAACGCTAATTAGACGGCCCTGACTGAAATATCTAGCGATACACATAACATTTGCTATCAAGTGATACACGCAATATATGACATGAAGTGATACATGTAATATATGATATCAAGTGATACACGTCCTATATTCATCATAGGTGTCTCAGTCTCTGTAGACCATGCGCGTGGCGCCATGTGAGTTGAATCCAAGGCGCAAGCCTGGACACTGAATATGGAGACCCTAGGCTGCCCAAACTTCAGTATCCCCCTCCTGACCTCACTGGTATAATCTAAAGAAAAGTAAAGCATGACAGTTTGGCACCAGCTCGACTGCGGGAGATAAAACAATCGCCTTAAGTGCTACCACTCCGGATTTTCTGTCTGGGTTTACTCCCGTAGCCCTACCCTGTCCCGAGGTTTCCACAAGGCAGTAGAATCGTTGCTCGCAGATGCTAGTTACTCGAGACATCCGATGATACTCTTATCGTCCCAGGACTAGCCAGCGTTCCCTGGCACGTGGGTTTAAAATTAGAGTTCCCCCTCTCCTATGCGAACTGCCTGAGCAGGCTAACGAGCTTCGTCTATCCGGGTCAAAGTCAGAGTTGACCTTTTCTTAGATTGGCTGCCAACCAAGGTTAATGAGCCTAATCTGCCCGCCCAGTTATATCGCCGGTACTCCGTGACGCTCCACAGCAGGCTCTGTAAGAAACAAAGGGCCCCTAATGAAGGTGCTGCTGGAGGCACAATGATATAGGAGAGGCTATTGGCATGGAAATCCTGTCCAGCAAGCCGAACAGTGAATCCAGCGGCGATCTCTACACCTGGAAAGGAAAGGCTATATCAGACGCTTCACTTTCCTTTAACGAGCGGGACGCCCAGCCCAGACCTTGCTATCCTCCATATATTGTATCAAGTGATACGCGTAAAACATGACTGTGTAAACATTCAGGGTGGTCCATAAGTCGCTTACCTATAAAACATTAAATACATTTTATTGGTTGTTAATCATTTGAACGAATAGTTTAATATAATGTAGGACAGAACAGTGCAATTAAATGAAACGATGTAGGAAAAATGATGTAATACAAATTACCCAATCCAATCACATGCTTCTTTCATGCATGTCCCATAACATTTCTTAAAGTTAACTTTACAATATTGGTATACAACCAGTTTATTCCACTCGACCGATACTAAAAATAACCATTAGCATTCAATCTATTTTTGAATGCATTAACTGATCTTTCCTCCACCACATTCTGTTGCAATGCATTCCAAGCATTTACCACTCCCTGACTAAAAAAATATTTACATATATCTTGTAATATATTTGTTGTCAGACTCAAGCACTTCCGTTTCTTCCTGAATGTTGTCATTAAGTTACTGGATGTTCTTGGAAAAATTGACATTAAAAACACACAGGAAAAATACAATGACAAAATAGTTATTAAAAGTTAAAATGGGAAAGCGACTTAGTGGTCAGCTCGTATTCTCACAGGAGAAGATTAAATATGAAACATAATTACATGATGGGAGTGAACATAATTAGGCAGATAGGAAAGGAAAGAGACCTAATAGATCATACGTGTAAGGTGCGAGAGCAAGTCCATGTGGCTGTGAAAAAGGTTAATGTAATGCTGGGTATGATTAAAAGAAACATTACACATGGTAGCAAGGAAGTGAAAGTCAAACTATATAAATCATTGGCGAGACTTAAATTGGAGTAATATATTCAGGTGGGGAGTTCTTATCACAGAGTGGGTATAAACATGATAGAAAGTATACAAAGAAGAGCTACACAAATGATCGTGGGATTCCAGAATTATAGTTATGATGAGACACTTAGAAAAACTGGTTTGCAGTGTCTAGAAAAGAGAAGAATTCGAGGTGACTTAATTCAGGTTTATAAATTAATCAATGGAAAAGATACATTAGACTACAACAAGTGCTTCAAAGTTCAAAAACTAGATGGCATATCTTCAAATTATTTAAAGGCAGGTCCAGATTGGATATTACGAAAAAATTGTCAGTTAAGAGAGTGGTGAAAGTTTTGGAATGCATTGCCACAGGATGTGGCGTAGGCAGGGTCAGTTAACGCATTCAATAATAGATTGGATGATCACAGTCATTTTTAAAGTGGAATAAACTGGTTGTATGCAGACTCTGTAGAGTCTTATAAACCAGTATAATGAAGTTAAGTATTGTCTTTTGTGAAGGATGATTAGAAGTTCATTGAAGACTTCCACGTGAGCAGTCAGATGTGCATTCTTGCGATCCACTGGTAGAAGCAAGCTTCAACCGACAGACATGCCTCGAAAGCAGTCACAATGCTAAACCGTCTCCGTTTGACCATATTAAGACAAACCAGAAAGACATCACTCTCGTTGCATGCAGTCTGGGACTGAGCCACTCATTGTGATCACGGGCGGTTGAGCACGACGATCCCTTGTTTTTACCTGCATTCACAAAGGAAAATAATGTTGTTTTGCTTTTCGACGAATTTTGTATTCAGGATTCGTTCATAATGTACGTGTGAGCTGATTAGTGTTGTATTTTCAACATTTAGTGCACCATTCTTCTTCTTCTTCTTCTTCGTTCGTTCTCAATCTCCCGCTACCAAACCCTGAAAGGGTAAGTAGCAGAATGTAGTCCAGAGAACGGAATGCGTTGTGTTGTAGTTTACAGCTTGGCTGCGATATTTGCACCTTTCGGTCCAACACATCCGACTTCAGCAAGCATTTTTTGAGTACCGGGTTAGCATTCCCTCTTCGATCCCTTCTCCTTAGCCAGTCTGCCTTACTGCAGCCTGTTATCCAGGATCACCGCGTGGAGGTGTAGAAGGGTCTTGGCAGCTATGGTTCGCTGGCCCTGACGCTAGCAGTCAGCTATGGGTCACTGACCATTGCAGCTCATGCGCTGCTCAGCATCTTGATCCCGTGCACCATTCAATAACCATGTACTGTATATGTTTAAAACGAATTATTCACACATTTTATTAAGTTATTAAGATAACGATTTTGGCAGGCTGCAAATTAGTTTTGTAGTGAGACTTCAGGTATTGATCCCAGGACTCGTAATTAGGGATCGTATCTGAGGACCACTACACATAAGCTATGTATCTTATAATAGGCGACTAAAAGTAGTTTAGCAACTTCATCATCTTAAAAAAAGTGTTACAACAGCTCACACTGTAAGTGCACATAACTGTTCGCGCCGGCTTTATGTAAAGAGGTCGCACTGAAATGGAAGTTCCCTGATCCTATTGGAGAGAAAATGGAAGAGAAGGACAATGACAACAGAAATATAACAATACCACACACCTGTCGTTTATCTGAGATTTTCGAGGACTGTGCTGTAGATCTCTTTTGTTTGTCTGTCAGAGATTATGTTTTCTTGTAGGCATGCATTACTCTTTAAACCACACACGGAAGATCTTCAAGTTAGACTTGACGCCGGTTGGCTGGACGTACATGCCAACCAATACTAGCAAAACCATTGGCTATATTATGTTCTCAATCACTTACAAAAGGGATTGTTCCACGGGATTGGAAAGATGCAGGAGTGATCCCCTTATTCAAAAAAGGCAAAAAATCAGATCCGGCAAATTATAGACCGGTGAGTTTAACGAGCATAGTCTGTAAATTGTTAGAGTCAATAATCAAAGAAAACATTGTAATGCATTTAGAAAAATTTAATCTAATTAGAAATAGTCAGCATGGGTTTACTAGAGGGAGATCATGCTTAACAAATCTATTAGAATTCATGGAGGAGGTTACTAAAATCATAGATAAAGGGGAGCCAGTGGATGTTATTTATCTAGACTTTGCAAAGGCCTTTGATAGAGTACCTCATCAAAGATTATTTCGAAAGTTAAAATCACATTGAATAGGTGGGGAAGTTGCCAAATGGATTGAAAATTGGTTAACGGGAAGAAGGCAGAGGGTGGGCATAAATAAGGAGTACTCTGAGTGGAGTGAAGTGAAAAGTGGTGTGCCACAGGGCTCGGTTTTGGGACCAATTTTGTTCTTGATATATATAAATGATTTGGACATTGATATGAGATCCAGGATTGCAAAATTTGCTGATGACACAAAACTATGCAGTAGTGTCTCATCTAAAGCGGAAGTGGATATATTGATGTCGGATTTAGATAAAATTCGAGAATGGTCTGTAAGCTGGCAAATGGAGTTTAATGTAGATAAATGTACAGTCATCCACATGGGTAGATCCAATATGGAACATAATTACAGAATGGGAGAAAACAATATTAGAAAGATAGATAAGGAAAGGGACCTAGGGGTTATAATAGATCATACAGGAAAGGTGAGTGAGCAAGTTAAGGTAGCAGTGAAAAAGGCAAATGCAATGTTAGGTATGATAAAAAGAAATATTAAACATAGGAGCAAGGAAGTGATCGTCAAACTGTATAAAGCTTTAGTTAGACCTAGATTGGAGTACTGTGTACAGGTGTGGAGTCCTTATCATAGAGGGGACATAAACATGCTAGAAAGAATACAGAAAAGAGCGACAAAGATGATAGTGGGATTCCAGAATTACAGTTATGAGGAACGACTCAGAAAAACCGGCCTACAGTGTCTCGAAGAGAGAAGAATTCGTGGTGACTTAATACAGGTTTATAAGATGATCAGAGGAATCGATAAATTAGACTATAACAAGTTTTTTTTAAAATACAGCCACCTACAATAACACGAGGGCATAGCTACAAGCTGACTAAAGAGAGGTCCAGGTTAGATATTAGGAAATATTTTTTTAGTCAGAGAGTGGTGTCTGCTTGGAATGCATTGCCAGGGGAGGTAGTGGAGGCAGGGACAGTTAATGCATTTAAGAATAAACTGGATGCGCATAGCTTTCAGAGCAAGGTGATGTAAATGTAACTGGTTGTATACAGACTCTGCAGGGTCTTCTAAACCAGTATAAAGACGTTAAGTTAAGTTAGGTTAAGTTAAGTTTAGTTAATACTAACACAGGTTCAGCTCTCTTGCAATATGTCATTATAAAATCTGGTCACTTCCGCTTAATTCAGACATTCTATTTATTAGCCCAGTGATTCTCAACCTTTTTCCGACTCACGACTCAATCTTATAATGGTCAGGTATCCTGCGAATCCCCTTCACAATTGCATAAAAATGAATATTTTATAGGGTAAAAAAGGGAAGATATGGCTAACGTCTGCTCAGGTAAAGTATACTCGGTCTGACATTGTCAGTCAGGGTCAGGTAAAATATACTGATCGGACAATTTCAGTCAGGGTCAGGTAAAATATACTGATCGGACAATTTCAGTCAGGGTCAGGTAAAATATACTGATCGGACAATTTCAGTCAGGGTCAGGTAAAATATACTGATCGGACAATTTCAGTCAGGGTCAGGTAAAATATACTGATCGGACAATTTCAGTCAGGGTCAGGTAAAATATACTGATCGGACAATTTCAGTCAGGGTCAGGTAAAATATACTGATCGGACAATTTCAGTCAGGGTCAGGTAAAATATACTGATCGGACAATTTCAGTCAGGGTCAGGTAAAATATACTGATCGGACAATTTCAGTCAGGGTCAGGTAAAATATACTGATCGGACAATTTCAGTCAGGGTCAGGTAAAATATACTGATCGGACAATTTCAGTCAGGGTCAGGTAAAATATACTGATCGGACAATTTCAGTCAGGGTCAGGTAAAATATACTGATCGGACAATTTCAGTCAGGGTCAGGTAAAATATACTGATCGGACAATTTCAGTCAGGGTCAGGTAAAATATACTGACTAAGACCGCCATCTCACTGCCATGCAGCTCTCCCTCGAAAAGGGCTGTTTTCAAAGCAGCTTTATGTGGGATCGACGCGATTCTGATAGTAGTGAGCGACACAGAGATGAAGCGAATCATAGCACAACTGCAAAAAGGACCTCGGTCCATCTTCATCGACGCCCTCGGGATGGGAGAATAGCTACTGCAACCAACCACTTAACGCTCTTTCCAGAGCGTACAAAGAATAATCTAATTTAGCGTGGGCATTCAACAACACCAACAACATTAAGGTCAATAAAACACATTACAATTAGATTTTTAAAAATATAATTCTACCTCGTAACTAAATCTTTGATAACCAGCTGAACACTTCATGGCGAGTATTTCTAAAAGCCAACCTCATGCCATCTTCAACATTTAGTCTCTTTTTTTGCCATTGTTTTGATACGAAGAAGCGTTGAAAATACACTATGGAGATAAAAATATATTAAAAAACCAGAAACTAGCATGTCCTTTGCAGAACTTCGCATTTTACAACCGTCATCTATGTGGTGGTAGGTGGCCATTACTTTCAGTGCGTGGAGGAGTTATCGTACCCATAAAAACCCGTTTCTGCCAAATTGGTCGCGGTGGGATTCGAACCTGGTGCGTTTGGATTGTGAAAACGGACGTTTTTACCCCTAGGCCACGCTGCCTCTATAACGTTGAGATGTGTAGAGGAAAATGGAAGTACAACTTGAAAGATAAGCATCGTGACATTTGGATATGACGAATACAAATCTCACTAGAACTAAGTCAGCAATTTTTCATAAAACAAATTACGTGCTGAGGAATGGTTTGTCATATCCAAGAATTTCCCTCGTACTCCAAGGAAACCGAGAATGACGCTCGCACCAATGAGGCTTCTTCTTTTGAAAGCTCAGTGAATTCCTTTTCCAGGGATTGGAGGTAACCAGTAATCTCCCCTTTCAGATTCCCGTCCATTTCACTTTCAGATTCCGCAACGGCAATGCAGAGGTTACCGAACAAAGCAATATTTCTCAGATTTACTTTCCGACGCCAGGTTTGCCACTTGGATACAGATGCGTGAAGATTGTCTTGAAATTGGATAATGTGTTTCCTTTGCCTGAAGTTTCAGGTTCAGCTTATCTAGCTGGTCTACAAGTAAACAGCTCTGTCATCTTCTTCTTTCTATCTTCGTCTTTTCGCTAATCCTGTTAGGCCTTTCAGCGTCAGGTTATAAATATATCTCCAGAACGGGCCCGACTGTGTGTCTCATGAACAGTGGCATTCACAGTCTCAGATATTTCATAAGAACCTGGTCGGCCTTTCGCTTTGAAACCGTTGTATCGACATAGCATTGCTTGTTGGGGAGTGTGTGTGGTGGTAGGCTTGTCACGTGGCCAAACCATTTTAGTTGCTGTCTTTTGATGTAGTCTGACACTGGTGTTGATCCCACTAGTCTCATGTCTGATATCATCGTTTCTGATTGTGTCTCTCCTAGTTACATCCGATGTTTTTGTTTATTTGATGTTAGTGTAAAGTTTTGACATTGATAGCATAGTGTCGGAACAAAAATCGTGTTATACAAAGCTCTTTTGGTAGTTATTGTAAAGTATTGAAGTTAAATATCCAATGTTCTGATTTACCTTACTGCATCTATGTTGAACTGTGCCTTCCGAAGCGTATTTCCTATCGAGCCGCATTTTAGTTGCTTATTTTGTTGTTCCAGTGGATGTTGTTGGCTCCTTTTCCATAGGTATTCATTCCGTACCATGTCCTGCCATTTTTTACCCATTATCCTACCTAGGCATCCGTTAACGAAGGACTGGTGTCTTTGTTGAATGGTCTTGGTCGTTCTCCAAGTCTCCGCTTTATACAGCAGCACAGACTTGCAAATAACGTCAAATATTCTGACTTTGGCCTGAATCTTGACCTAAATTGATCTCCATATAGTGTTTAGTGTCAGGAATACCTCCCTTACCTTTCCAATTCTGGTACCTACATTTGTATCTGTACCTCCTGATGTGTCTTTTGTGCTGCCCAAATAGGTAACGGTATCCACTTCTTCCGATTACATTGATAAGGAAATAATAAATACTAGTGATGCATTAACAAACATGCGAAACATTAAAAACATTAAAAATATAAATAAATAATTATCCACAAAAATTGTTTTCCTTCGGAAAACTCAAATGCTGTGCAGATTGCCGATCAACATCACGGAATGATTACGACCATCTGACGTAAACATATCGCCGAGATGGACAATTAAGTCACTTCACATTAATTACAACAAACCAGTGTTAATACCAATAACAGAATATTGCAGTTTAGCCATAATGAAATTAATAAGTATTGAAAATCTTCGTAATGAAATTTACTGATCACAGATATTTAGCATTAAAACTAAATGCGGCGACATGCTTCTATACATCCCCCCCCCCCTCCACCCCCACCCCATCCCCACCCCACATCACCCCATGTACCCCGCCAAAAGACAACTTCGAGAGTCCCTTAGGGGGCGAGGATCCAACGGTTGGGAACCCGTGCATTATACAGACCTTACCAAGATAAATATGCTTATAAATGAATTGTTCTCTCGTGAACTGCTAGCTCTTATAATTTGTCTTGGTCTTTGTTCCCAATGAAGATGTTTTAGTAGAAACGTAGGTTTTGTTAAATGCGCTGGATCTGATCCATGAGTATCCATGTTAGTATACTATTTATTTGACTATATGTATATAATTTATATACGAGGCGTGTTCAAATTAAACCGGATCTAATTGTACCAAGTGAACATAAGTACGCTGCGCATGATCACGTCACTTCTGGTGTAAACAGCACCCATCAAATGTCATGTTTACAAAATGTAATTATCCTCCGTCTCATAGTGTCCTCATCAGGCCATTGAAAATATGGCGGGTGTGATACGGAATCCGTCTAGAGTTGATCAGCGAGCGGTGATTCCTTTTCTTCTAACAGCTGGAGGATGTCGACCAGTAGAAACCGAATAGAAGCGTACGTATGTTCACCTGTCGCAGTTTGGTCCGGTTTCATTTGAACACGTCTCGTATATTTATACATATTTATTTATAGGCTAACTCTTCCGGACTTCAATAGACAAATATCCCATCATAATTACCCACCATTATTAACCAACATCATCATGTGTTACACTCAATCTTTGAAACTGCGGGTGCAAATGTCACCGTACAGGCCAATACGAGGGCGGATAGTTCTATTACAAGACTGGCAAACCTGGTCTGCACCTGTGACTGGTATCATCTCTGATTTATAATAGCGCGTCTACCCAGGACTCTCCGTAAACGGGGGCCCTCGATTGCTGCAGCGCCCTTATTGACTTTGTATTACCAGGTCGAACAAATGTAGCTCAGGTTTTTCTAGGTGATAGTGTTAATTTGAGAGTACGTAAATAACACCTTCAGGCTGCAGCAAAGGTGGCCATTCTATCTCAGTTGGGTTTTCTGCAAAAGTACAAGAATTGTGGCTTTTGCATGACCTCATTTTCTGAGATATGGAGTGTGCGTATCAGGCTCTTAGTGATGGGGTGGAGATGCAGCAGTGAATGATCTGACAGCAGCCAGCAGCTCACAGATGACAGCTTGTGTCATTGTTTGTAAACCATAGCTGACCAAGACCCTATTCCGCTCCACATGGCGGCTCTGGAAACAGGCTACGTTTGTCACCAAGTTACTCTGACCAAGGGATATGAATAGAAGTGAAAAGGCAAACCAGGTACTAACAGAAGTCAACTGAAATCGGATGTGTCGGTCCGAAGGCGCAGATATCACAGTCTCGATGTAAACTTCGACACAACGTCTCAACGTACTTTTTAGGACTAACGCAGAAGACAGACACGCAAGAGAAACACGTGGTGTGGAACTGATTCAACCTATTGCCGTCTCTAGCATAGACAGTTCATCTCTCACGCCCTTAGAGTAGGGTTTGGAGAAAGGCGGCACTGTAGACCTTCAGCTTATTCGTTATTCTGATTCATCGACGTTCCCACACAGTCGAGTGCATTCTAGTTTGCCTTTGATGTTCTGTTTCTCAGATCAATAACAAGAATCGCAGATCACGGCAGCGTTTTACAGAGGTAGACGTTTTTTTCCACCGCTTAAAATTTGTATCTACTCGATGTACCTGGAGGCTTCTATGTTTCCCCTGTGGCTGGTTGGTTCATACTCTGTTTTTGTTTTTCGATAATGGTCAAGCCTTAGTTGCCACAAGCACCAAAACATCGATCCATACTTTTCTGCATATTCTGTTCTGTACTACTGTTCAGAGCAGTGCCATTCGTAAATAAGAGTTCACATATTGTATCAAGCCCTACCTTAGTTGTGGCACTATCTCCGTTGGAATTAAATAGACTGCCGTCCACCCAAAACGTCTGTAAAGACATTCGCAGCAAAGATGAAAACATTAAATTGGAGAGGGTCAGGGCAAGTACATATTCCTGGTTTTAAACGAACGAAGTGGAGGGATCAGTACTCGTGAGATCATACCTTCTTGGAGCTGTTTTACCAGAGC
Source organism: Ariolimax columbianus (assembly GCA_036924085.1). NCBI lineage: Eukaryota > Metazoa > Mollusca > Gastropoda > Stylommatophora > Arionidae > Ariolimax > Ariolimax columbianus. The sequence goes on from JAVGWX010000018.1 coordinate 60,453,578, forward strand.
GACAAATTTGCGACAGCAGCCGAATTTAGACTTAATCTGCCACAGCCCGCCTCTGCTGACAGTATGAAATGTTTTTGTGAGGTCAATTGACAAATAACCCATACCCCACCAAAATAACACATTCAGCTAAAGTCGTGGATTAGGAGAGTGGTTATATACGACTATCAACGCCTAATATTTTTTTGCTTTGCGATAAGAGCTTTCATTTCCTTTCAATCAATATAAAATGTTCAACTATACAAAAGACAGCGGTATCTCTAAGCGGCGACGCACTGAATATCGCCTTCATTAAAATTAATTTATGACCTGCGCTGTGAGCAAGAACTAATGCATGTCTAGTGTCTAGTTATTGACACTGCCACTTCAACTGACCCAGCTAACGAAAAGTCCGACCTGCTGCCTTTGGTGTGAGATATTCTCCATACTATTATCATTGATATAATTTATTTCGTGCCACCTTCTTCACTTGTTCAAACAACAGGTGAGCATTTGCTCTTTTGAATAATCTCCATCTTTGTTATTATAATTTTGTTTATTTCTACAGACTGAATATCCAATAAATCAGCCTTGGTTTCTTTTGTGTTCGTTGACAGAATTATCTGGATTGAAACTTATGCCATAATTAAGCGCACCTCGTCAACAAACGGGACCTAGTTTGTGCGTGCCAGAGGTACGGCAGTACTTTCATCGCATTCGTGCAATGATCCGAACCGCGTCAAATAATAACAATTAATGCAGAGCTGTAATCTGTTTGTAGATTTATCAGCCATGATTCGCTTACTTCATCCTCACATGGTTCTTATGCGCGATTCATTGTTCGAATGTCCAATTAAAGGGGCGCAGAAACGTATGTACTTTGAGCTTATCTAGAAATACACAAACCAGACTATTCACGCATGACGCACATAACTCAGTGAGAGAAAAGCGCCAGACAGAGAGAGACTAGCAAGATTAGTCTTGTATTGGCCTTCCGTTCCGGCATACGTACATGCATGTGTATATATATATATATATATATTACAGTTGAACACTTGTAGCGTATATAAAAACTTATAAGGCGCAATTTCAATTGTATATTTTGGTTCACCCGTTTGCTTTATTGCCATCGCGTTGCTTCTGAACTGTAGTACATTGAGATTGTAACTTAATTATTTCGGAATTAACGGGTTAAAAAAAAAAAAAAAATTTTTCTAAAGTTAAGCTAAATTTTAGATACACCTAGTAAATTTTGTTTTCTTGAAATTCTCACTCACAGTGTTCAACTGATTTGTACGAAAGGTCGAGTTGATTAGTGTTGAGAACATTATTCAGTGGAGATACTGTGAGATCTAGATTATACCTAAAACAAGGCGTGATAATCTATCTGTATGTGAGAAATGTAACACTCGATAATGCTTGATCATGAGAAACAGAACATGTTACAGAGATTGTTACATCTGGAGTGACACATGCAGCAGGTCACGTGTAATCATTTTACTGATGTTAGTATGCATAACAAGAGGTAAGTGACCGCGTTTACGTTTGGTTTCAAAATATATATCATGTTTAACCGTAATCAATTTATTTTGGTTGATATATTATAAAATAAATAAACTCTTCTAAGGTAGAAGGTTTCTTGACGCTTGGGGGTATGCAAAGTGCCTATTGGGGCAGTTGTAATTTGATTTTTGTTGTTGTTGTTTAATGTTACGATGAGTATGTTTACTATTTCGTGCTGGGAGGAAGACTAACACCTGGTCAGGCACAACATATTGATCAGATATATTAGTCAGGGTCAGGCACAACATACTGATTAGACATGTTAGTCAGGGTTAGGCAAAATGTACTGATCGGACAATGTTATTCAGGATCAGGCACAACATACTGATCAGACATGTTAGTCAGGGTCAGGCAAAATATACTGATCGGACAATGTTAGTCAGGGTCAGGCACAACATACTGATCAGACATGTCAGTCAGGGTCAGGCAAAATATACTGATCGGACAATGTTAGTCAGGGTCAGGCAAAATATACTGGCCAAGACCCTCACCTCGGATTCCTCATAGCCCTCCCTGGAAACGGGGTAAGCGATCTACGAATTAGTGAGTGGTAAGCAGATGAAGCCAAGCATGGCAGAACCACCTGGAGGACCACGGTACACCTTCATCAGCACGCTCCGGATGTGAGGACAGCTGCTGAAACTCGTCACTTAACGCCCTTTTCAGGGCGCATAAAGAGAGGGAACCTACTCAGTCCTGGCATTCGAAACAACTATTTCGTGCGCCCTAACTATTTCGTTAAGTGGCAGCTTGCAGCAGTTTTCCCCACATTCCGAACGTGCTGATGAAGGTACATCTTGATCCTCCTTGCTGTTATGCTATGCTTGGCTTTACTTGCGTAACGCTTACTACGACTGGTTTCACTTAGATCCTCACCTCGTTAGCCAGGCTGCCATCAAACAGAGGAAACCGTGTGGAAGGGAGGTGGGGGCTTGGTCAGTACATTTCGACTGACTCTGACTAACTTTGTCCGATCAGTATGTTTTGCCTTACCTGACTAACATTGTCCGATCAGTATGTTTTGCCTTACCTGACTAACATTGTCTTTCCTGAGTGGTTTGCTGGGGTGTATGTGTATAACAAAGACAATAATAGCACCGATGCCCGACAGAAAACATGTCGTAAGAGGCGACTAACTGTGTGTCATGGCATAACACCGGCCATGGTTAGGTGTTTTGTTAAGAGCAGCATAGATGGCGCTTAACAGGTTTAGGTCTAATTTGCTCTAGTGTTTGAGTCTATTAAGATTGACTCGCTCATCAGGACGTCAATTAACGCAACAATATGCGCTTGACCTGGTCTCGGAAGATCTTTCATTAACTCACGTCCTTTTTTAAATATCGTTGTTCAGTTCTTCACTGTTGTCTTTGACACACTTTTTGGTCCATTAATTGCCTGCATTCTGCGATGAATGGCAACTGGTCGACATCTTTCAGCTCTTAGAAATCGAATCAACGCTTGTTTATTAACTCTGGACGGATTCAGTATCACACCGGCCATGTTTTCAACGGTCTGCTGAGGATACTAGAAGTCGGAGGATAATGACATTTTGCAAACTTGACGGTTGGTAAGTGCTGTTTACACCAGAAGTGACGTCATAGTGCCCATCGTACGTATGTTCATTTTGGTCCGATTTCATTTGAACACGCCTCGTAAATGCTCTGTTACAGACTTAATGTACAGGGGACAATTATAGAGGAGAAAAGAAGAATCAGTCTATCAATCTGATAACAGCTTTAAAATGTTTACAGCTTCGAGGCAATAATGTTTGACTTTCTTTCTCACCTATATACAAACACCGTTTACTTTTTACCTGCGTCTTTACAAATCTACATCTCTTTTTTTTAAAGATTTGTTATAATCAATCAATCAGAGTCCGTCGCTCATCTCGAAGCATGGGCCACTGACAACATGTCGTTAGCATACCTGGTCCTGGACTGCTCGTTATACATTCTCTCCATGTCTTGATCCTGATGACCCGTTCCTTGGCCTAGCTTCCGGTCCCAACTTCGGCTCCAGCGGACCCATTCTTGGATCACGGAAGTCTAGTTCATGAGTCTAGAGGCATCTCGGATGTTGCAGCCTACAGCAAGGGAGTGTGACCAACGCATTAAAGATTTTCACCGCGGTCTCTTCTTATCTCGGGGGTACCAGACTACTGTCGCTGTACTCTATCGACCATCGTTTCGTCGCAACATGGGACCTGCCCATCTATGTTTTGTCTTGTCTGCACGGATTATCGCATCCTTCACCAGGAAGAATCGTCTTATGCCACAATTGTAGATACCTTGCATACGTTGGTTCCGGAGAGTTGATTTTGATCAAGCGTCCCTAAAGGGAGGCCTAGGTAACTCTCAATTTGTTCTCCAGTGATTTTGTTAGCGTCAACGTCTCGATACCGTAGCACATCGCAGGGAGTACAGTGGAATTGAAAAGGGGGGCTCGTAGGTCTTGGTCATGGCAACCGTCTAGGACCGTGTTAATAGACGAGAAGGCTGCCCAACCTGCGCGGCCACGTCTTGTCAGTTCAGGCTCCAGGTTATTCTCCATATTGAGAAGACACAACATGATGTCCATGTAAGGGGCAAGAATCCCATTTCCAGTCATGTCTGACAATAGATTGACGCGACCTTGGGGTAGCGGCTCTCTACTGAAATTTTGATTTTCCATTTCCTTGTGGATCTGTCCCTTCACTCCCGTGTTGCGTGAGCTTATATACGCCCAGCCTGTGGTGGCTCTTCATGTTGCATTTTCATATGGATCGGTCTGCAGCTCAATATTCCAAAGATGTCAGTTTCAAATTCAACGCCTTCATGTTCCGCTTAGATGCATCTCCTTGTGAAATCATTTAATTAGTTCTTTTGTCACATTCTCTTCTCTGTTTATTTTGTGGTCTAGCTCTCTTTCTCTTCCCTTGAGAATTCCAAGTAAGTACATGTCTGGCTATGTTACATCGTATGTCCTATCCAGTCCAATTTTTGTGTGTACTTAATTTGTTGTTTCAGTGGTTGCTGTTGCTTCCTTTTCTATAGGCCTTTGTTCCTCACTATGATATAAGACTTACTAAAGATAAATTCCTCTTCTCACTACTTAGTATTTCATATCAAGTTGGAAAGCCCATCTCGCTTTAAAGAAAGCTCTAAAAACACATTCCGAGAACCGGTATGCTCTTCTTGTCATGGTTCGGGCTGTGGTCGCCTGAGCGAGCTACCTACCTACCTACCTACCTACCTTATTGTGATTGTTGGCGCGTTTATCACACTGAGGATAGAGAAACACAGTCTGGCTGTCATACGTAGGCAACTCGTCTCTTGCCTTTCGTGTCGCTCGTCTCCGTACAGCTTCCTTGATTCTTGTCCGCTCCATATGTGTTGTGACCGAAGAGATATTACTTCGCCAGGCAGAGCGATCAGCAGCAACGTTCTCCAAATTATCAGTGTAAATGTCGCAGTTCTTCAGTGAGGCTTTCAGAGTTTCTTTGTAACGTTTTATTTGGCCACCGCGAGCTCGCTTGCCTGACTCAAGCTCGAGATAGAATATTTTCTTTGGAAGCCGCTCATCTGATATGCGGGCAACATGGTCAGTCCATCTAAAGCTGCGATGTGCACAGAATTGCTCCGTTTAGATTAGAACGAAATATATACAGACACCTGAGCAATTAGAGACAGAACAAAATATTAAAGATACGTTGAATTTGATTCTGAGTTTCTATTACACAAAATGGCTCATAGAGCTGATGTCATTACAACTGGGCGACCCCAAATGTGCTGAGTTCTTACATTGCTGAAAGTGCTGATGATAGAGCACTAACTCTGCAGCGCCCTCAGCGCCTCTCAAATGTTCCTCTGACTTCGTCAGGTATCCATTTACAGCTAGATCGACCGAGAGAAGCAGCCGAACCATGAAATAAATGGACATGTATGATTTGTCAAACCAAACGGGACGTGATTTGAACCTTAAAGATTGAGATTATGAACCAAACTTACAACCCCTAGACCATACGTTCCCTTTGTTTGTTTAATGATTGTGCAATAATAAGCTGAGATGTCTCACTACAATGTAGACTTCACGTCCTTTTCAGGAGCACGAAAGAGTAACCTCATTGTGGGTATTCGCAAACAACAACAACAATGAAGTCCTGAACTATTGCAAATAATAGTACCAACTGATAATTCCCACTTCTAATGTCTTCTAATAATCCTCACTAATAATGTCTACTGGCAATGTAGTCTTATAATATTCACTGATAAGGCCCATTAATAATATATACTGGCAATGTTCACTAATAATATCCACTTATACCCCACACTTATAATGTAGTCTTTTAATATCCAGTGATAAGGCCCATTAATCATGTCTACTGGCAATGTCTCTCTCTCGCTCTCTTGGATCAAAAATACGTATTTATCAGACATGTGAGGTTCCTGTTCTACTGTGTGGTTCAGAGACTTGGACACTACTGAAACAGGACATGTCAAGGCCTTTCACATCCACAACCAGCGACGCATCCTCGGTATCCATTGGTTCGATCTCGTCCGTCGAGTCTTCCCTCCATCTCGGACGCTCTGGTCCGCCACGGCCTGTTTGTGTTTGGTCACGTGGTTCTACTGGACCAGGAAGTTCCGGCCCACCAAATCATGTCCAAGTCAGCTAAGTGTAACAATGGTCTCCCACCGGTCGGCCGGAGGCGCCGTCCCCGTTCTATATGGCTCTGGCAGATAGCAGTGTCTCCTTCAGCATTGAACGAGGTTTGGCTACAAGCCTCAGCAGTTGGACATGCTAGTGGTCGACCGACGCAACGGCCCAAGATGTATAGATGAACATGATTATTATTAATGTCCACTTATAATTTCCATTTATAATATCCACTTATAATCTCCCTGATAATCCCCACTTATAATCCCCACTTATAATCCCCACTGGTAATGTCTACTGGTAATGTCTACTGGAAATGTCTACTGGTAATGTCTACTGGTAATGTCTACTGGTAATGTCTACTGGTAATGTTTACTGGTAATGTCTACTGGTAATGTCTACTGGTAATGTCTACTAGTAATGTCTACTGGTAATGTCTACTGGTAATGTCTACTGATAATGGCTACTGGTAATGTCTACTGATAATGTCTACTGGTAATATCTACTAGTAATGCCTACTGGTAATGTCTACTGGTAATGTCTACTGGTAATGTCTACAGATAATGTCTACTGGTAATGTTTACTGGTAATGTCTACTAGTAATGTCTACCGGTAATGTTTACTGGTAATGTCTACTGGTAATGTCTACTGATAATGTCCACTGGTAATGTCTACTGATAATGTCTACTGGTAATATCTACTGGTAATGTCTACTGGTAATGTCTACTGATAATGTCTACTGGTAATGTCTACTAGTAATGTATACTTGTAATGTCTACTGGTAATGTCTACTGGTAATGTCTACTAGTAATGTCTACTGGTAATGTCTACTGGTAATGTCTACTGATACTGTCTACTGGTAATGTCTACTAGTAATGTCTACTGGTAATGTCTACTGATAATGGTCACTGATAATTGTCAATGTGGAGATTGATGGACTACACGCCAGCCAATATGGCTCCTGGAAGCAGACCAGGTCACAGAAGTCTGACCAACGACGGGGAGGGGTGGGAGGCCGGAGGGGGATCAACACTGTAATCCCCAAAGTTGTGAACCTACTGAGAAGCATCGCATTACACTACATCTAGGATGGCCGCCGTACACTCTCTCAAGCACAATTCGGTCTGTAAGAAGAGTCACATTATCCTCCCCCCCCCCCCCCCTTTCTCCACCCATAAAGAAATGTCAAGAGTTTTTTAAAAAATCAGTACTAGTATCGTCCAACAACAACAACAACAACAACAACAACAACACCAACAACAACAACAACAACAACAACAGCACCAACAACAACAACAACAGCACCAACAACCACAACAGCACCACCAACAACAACAACAGCACCAACAACAACAACAACAACAGCACCAACAACAACAACACCAACAACAACAATATGACTACACAACGTACATTTTAAATACATTTTATTGATATTTATTGTTCTTCTTAGATCTTAGTCTACCTGTACTTCTACGGTGACAGATTCCCCTGTGCAGGTCCCAGCTCTGGTATGAGCTGGATGTAGATTTCCTGCTTAGTTGGAAAGGCTCGAGCAGTTTATTACTCCGCTACGTTGGGACAAGTGTCCCGGAGGATGGTTAACCGATTTGCGAATTCATTTTAATAAACTCAAACACTAGAGCAAAGTAGACCCACAGCCTGTTTAGCGCCATCTATGCTGCTCTAAACAAACCATGGCCGGTGTTATGCCATGTCACACAGTTAGTCACCTCTTACGACATGCTTTATGGGGGGCAGTGGTTCTATTCTTACCATTGTTATATACAAAGACCCCGGCGGACTACTCATAGTTTTTAATTAGTTCAAGTCATTCAAATAATCAGAAAACAATCAACATTTATTGGTACTTTATGCTGTCTTTTCTTTATCTTAGAATATATATATGCGACCACCTTACAAACATGTAGTGTATGTGTGGCAGGTTGTTAGAGCCGTTGTCGCTAGCGGCGAAAAGGTTGAAATCAATTCGCAGTATTGAATTGCTGCGGTCTACTCAAATGTAAATGGGTACCTGACTTAATTTAGGAAAAACAAAGTAGTGGATGGGGGTGAATGCGATTGGGGGCGAGGGGCAGAGGGCGAGGCGGGGGGGGGGGGTGTTGGGGTAGAGAAGATAATTATTATTCAATGATCCACCTCAGAAGGAGTAGAAATTTAGTTATGTGGAGACTCTAACACTTGATCTTTGACAGCAGTGTCTGCTGTGAGGTCAGGTAAAGGTAGCTCCATGTAGACACTGCAGTCAGAGATGAAGTGTTAGAGACTTAATTGTACGAGACCACACCTTTCGCTACCTTTCTTTCCCTAACAGTAACCTTAGTACCCAATTTTCAGCTTGGTAGACTGGAGTATGCCGGTAATGAGAGTTAAACATCTTACCTTTGCCGCGAGATACCCTTTAAAACAAACCCTCGAAAATGCTTCGTGAATTTCAAGCCGACAGAACATATTTCTAACATTATGGGGTATTCTGACTCAGTTAACTGTTTACACACATGAATATTTAATATACGTCCCTGCGACTCTACTTTATGTGTAAGAGCGTAGTTTTATTTCCCCGTCTATGTGTGTTTATGTGTGTACATCGGCGTTACCTCTTCCACTTATCTGATGCTCCTATATATCATCCATAATGATATCATTTCCGCTGATCTGGATGTTTATACGCGTCACAAAGTGTTATCAGTCTTGCTCGTATTTGTATTTACGTGTGTCATGCATACATTTGGAATTTTTGTCTGCTCATGTTTGTATTTATATGTTACATATTGTTATCACGTCTGCTGGATTGTGTTTATAGCCAGGAGTATGTACAGTAGTTCCTCACTTATATTAGCCGGTAGGGACCAGAGCATGTTTGTAAAGCTGATTTGTTCGTTAAGCCTTTCCAGCCATTTTTGTTAGCTTGTAAATGCGTTTTGGCAGCAAAACAAAGTAAATAACGCACTATATATCGTTTGAGGGGAACTGAGACGATAGTTCAGTCAGGCACAACATACTGGTCATGACGTCGCGTCGGGGTCAGGTACAACATACTGGTCATGACGTCGCATCAGGGTCAGGTACAACATACTGGCCAGGACGTCGCGTCAGGGTCAGGTACAACATACTGGTCATGACGTCGCATCAGGGTCAGGTACAACATACTGGTCATGACGTCGTGTCAGGGTCAGGTACAACATACTGATCATGACGTCGTGTCAGGGTCAGGTACAACATACTGGTCATGACGTCGTGTCAGGGTCAGGTACAACATACTGGTCATGACGTCGTGTCAGGGTCAGGTACAACATACTGGTCATCACGTCGCGTCAGGGTCAGGTACAACATACTGGTCATGACGTCGCGTCAGGGTCAGGTACAACATACTGGTCATGACGTCGCATCAGGGTCAGGTACAAACATACTGGTCATGACGTCGTGTCAGGGTCAGGTACAAACATACTGGTCATGACGTCGTGTCAGGGTCAGGTACAACATACTGGTCATGACGTCGTGTCAGGGTCAGGTACAACATACTGGTCATGACGTCGCATCAGGGTCAAGTACAACATACTGATCATGACGTCGTGTCAGGGTCAGATACAACATACTGGTCATGACGTCGCGTCAGGGTCAGGTACAACATACTGGTCATGACGTCGCGTCAGGGTCAGGTACAACATACTAGTCATGACGTCGCGTCAGGGTCAGGTACAACATACTGGTCATGACGTCACGTCAGGGTCAGGTACAACATACTGGTCATGATGTCGTATCAGCGTCAGGTACAACATACTGGCCAGGACGTCGCGTCAGCGTCAGGCACAATATGCTGGCCAAGACCACAATTTCTCTTCCATGTAGCGTTCCAGGAAAAAAAGCTGTTTTCAAGTCAGCCTGGCTGATGAGATGTGGATCGATGTGATCCCCGTAGTAGTGAGCGACACGCAGATGAGGCCAAGCATAGCAGAACCGACTGGAAGACCACAGTCTACCTTCATCAGCACGCACGGGATGTGAGGAAAGCTACTGCAACCCGCCACTTAACGCCCTTTTAATGGCGCATAAAAGCGTAAACTTACTCATTGTGGGCCTTAAACAACAACGAATACCGACAATTCTCACCATTTACAGCTGGGTTGTCTGGGACAAGAAGCCTCCTTCTTATTATTTCTTAGTCGACCTGTACTTCTACAGGGAAAGATTCCCGTGTGCAGGTCCTAACTCTGCTACGAGCTTGGTGTAGCTGGCAGGAGGATTTCCTGCTTAGCGGGCTAGGCTCGAGCAGCTTATTACTCCTCTACATTAGGACATGTGCTGCTGAGGATGGTTAACCGATGTGCAAGTCCATCTTAATAGACTCAAACACTAGAGTAAGTAGACCCGCAACCTGTTAGGCGGCATCTATTCTGCTCTTAACAAACCACTTAACCATGGCCGGTGTTATGCCATGTCACACAGTTAGTCGCCTCTTACGACATGCTCTCTGTGTAGTAGTGGTGCTATTCTTGTCCTTGTCATAGACAAATACCCCAGCGGAGCACTCGGGAAGCCTTGTCAGGACAAAACCCAGGACATGTCCAATCGGGGCACAACGTGATTGTATCTAGGGATTATAAGCACAGCCTGCAACACCTAGGCCACGCGCTTCGCTTAACATAAATAAACAAAAGCTTAACATTAAATATTTGTGTTCTTGCAACAGGGAAGATGAATGGGTTTCTCGAATAAAGTAGGGAGTCTTAAATTCAGCCTAATCCAACTAGAACCATATGGCTTGGCTTCGTTCTTTCTCAATCTCCCACTATCAAACCCTGAAAGGGCTTAAGTAGCAGAATGTAGTCCAGAGAACGGAATGCGTTGTGTCATAGTTTACAGCTTGACTGCGATATTTGCACCTTTCGGTCCAACACATCCGACTTCAGCAAGCATTTTTTGAGTACCGTGTTAGCATTCCCTCTTCGATCCCTTCTCTTTAGAAAGTCTGCCCTGCTGCAGCCTATTATCCAGGATCACCGCGTGGAGGTGTAGAAGGGTCTTGGCAGGTCTGGTTCGCTGGCTCTGACGCTAGCAGTCAGCTTTGCGTCACTGACCACTGCAGCTCATGCGCTACTCAGCATCTTGATCCCACCTAGAACCATTTAGTAAATGTCCGTGTTTTTTTTTTTTAAATAGAAGGGGGATTTGATGGCGATCTTACAGGAGTTGACAATGCCGGCTCAGTCTGAAGGGTTTGGGATAGCTAGCGATGGATTTTGAAATTATTTCTGAGAAAAGTAGGCAATCCAGTTTTCCGCTTTGGGGCCTGTCTCCTTTCTCAAATAATTTTACTATAACTCTTCGGGTTTGTAACATTGAACTAAATGTTTGCAGTTCATTAGAATTTGGGATCGAGGCATTCCCAATAGGTAATTGCCTTCTTTATTATGGTAATTATTTCCAATATTTGTTCAGTACATATCAGTCTAGAATGGGACAAATCTTCGGGATTGACTTTTATTAAACAAGCAACTTTCTTTGCACACAATCAGAAGATGATCTACATCAGCTAGTGGCTCGTGGGAGCCAAGCAGTTCTTTAATATCTTCTGGCTGTCCAAGCTCACGGCCTATTTCAATCAAATCAAAAGAAGTAGCATTTGAAACAGCCAGTGTCCTTCCACGAGAAGCTGTACGGAAGCGCACAGAGTCTTGAGTCGACTGCTGCCTTTGTTAGAGTCAGTGAAGTTGAGGTCTGAAGACGAACGAGGAAGAAGAAGAAGACAAAAATCCGCATCTTGGTCTCTAAGTATGACTATTTATTATTTTCATTCAAAGTTGCTACAGCTGAGAGGTAAAGATGCTTGCCTTTCAAGAAATGAAAGCGCAAAACTAAGTTTCGAACCCGCCAGTTTCAAGCGCCTCCTGGTCTCAAAGGAGATAAGACAAGAAAGTCCTATTGGAGATTGATGGAAATCAGAGATCCCGTGTACACTCTGGGCAGTCTAGAGAACCATTGGCAGTTAAAAATCGATAAGAGTAGGCTGTTATCCCCTGTTCTGGCACAATTCTAAAAAATAATTGAATTTATATCCAATACGCAATCTACTTTCCCCAGGGCCAAGGCCACAGATACTATACATTTAAAAATAAAGAACGTGCTACAACAGCCTTTTGGCGGCAGGCATAGTCTGCCTGTTTGAATACCAGCATTATAAGTATTCCAAGTTAGGATCCATTATACTTGTAAATATTCTTCCTCTCTCTTCTTTTCGCCTAATCCTATTTGCCTTTTAGCACCAGGTTATGAAGAGATTTATAGAATGAGTCTGACTGTGTGTCTTATGCCCAGTTGCAATCAGTGCCTCAATTATTTCTGTAAGCCACCTTTTGCGTGGTCTGCCTTTGGACTTGAATCCGTTGTATCTAAATAGCTTTGCTTGTTTGAGGGGGCGTGGGGGGGGGGGGGTGCTGTGTGGTGGCTACTGTTGTTGTTGTTGTTTAGAATGCCCTCAATGAGTAGATTTACTCGTTTGTGCGCCCTGACAGGACGTTAAGTGGCGGGTTGCAGTAGCTTTTCTCACATCCCGAGCGTGCTAATGAAAGTGGACCGGGGTCATCCAGGCGGTTGTGCTATGCTTGGGTTCATCTGCGTATCGCTCACTATTACAGTGATCACGTCGATACCTCACCTTGCTAGTCAGGCTGCCATGAAAACAGCCCGTTTCCAGGAAGGACTATGAGGAAGCCAAGGTGAGGGTCTTGTCCAGTATGTTTTGCCTGGCCCTGACTAACATGTCTGATCAGTATATTTTGCCTTACCTAACATTAGTCTTCCTTCACGCTGTACGGTGGTAGGCTTGTCACGTGGTCAAAACATTTCAGTTTCTTGTCTGTTGTTGTAGTCTAATACTGGTGTTGTTCCAACAAGTCACCTGTTTCTGATCATATCTCTCCTTGATGCACCCTTATTTTTCGCAAACATTTTATTTCTGCTGTTACGATGTAGCGTATTTCGTTAGATGTTAGTGTCAAGTTTTGACATTGGTAGCACAGTACCGGGACGAAAATCGTGTTGTATAAAGCTCTTTTGGTAGTCATTGTCACGTGCTTGCAATTAAGTATTAGAGTTAATTATCCAATGATCTGATTTGCCTTATTACATCTTTGTTGGATTTCCGCTGTAATTCTTCCGTCTGCTGGTAACGTGCTCCCTAAGTATGTGAAATCTGTCACCTGTTTGATTTGCTGTTTTTAAAGGAAGATATTGATGTCTCCGGCTATTCTATATATTTTCATGACCTCAGTTTTATCTACGGTAATTCTCATGCTGTATTTTTTACTTGTTGTATTTAGTTTATCAATCGGTTGCTGCAATTGTATTTCTGAAGTTGCCATGTTTGCTTGATCGTCTGCGAAAAGAAGTTCGTTTAAGAGTTCACCAATGTTGCTTCCTTCATCTGGTTTGGCTGTTTTGTATATGTGGTCTACATATGGTAATGTGGTCTACATGTGGTAATGTGGTTTACATATGGTAATATGGTCTACATATGGTAATGTGGTCTACATATGGTAATGTGGTCTACATATGGTAATGTGGTTTACATATGGTAATGTGGTCTACATATGGTAATGTGGTCTACATATGGTAATGTGGTCTACATATGGCAATGTGGTCTACATATGGTAATGTGGTCTATATATGGTAATGTGGTTTACATATGGTAATGTGGTCTACATATGATAATGTGGTCAACATATGGTAATGAACAACAAAGGAGTTAGCACACGTCATTAGCGTACTCCAGAATTGATATGAAATTTGTCTGAGAGTCCGGTTAGTGTTCGAACAGAGCACTGTAATATTATAAACACAAATAAACATACATGCTCAGGGACAATTTCAAAGAGTTGAATTGTGTGGGCTTTTTCATATAGCACTGAAGGAATACATAGTACTGGTTGGTTAAAAAATAATGCGCGAAAAAATTTGGTAAGAGCGAATTTGCGGTAGTATGCAAAGGTTCTGGTTTAAAACAGATAATATTCGTATCAGCTGGTGTTCATAAAGCGGGCGTTCGTATAGTTGTGTACTACTGTATCAACAATTAATTGGTCTGAATAGTTCAATTATGTTTTATGTGTCAAACAATGAGGAAATTGACCATTCGATATTATGTTTATCGTGTATTTATTTATAAGAAACGTTCACATTTATCTCACAAGAAATGTAAGAATGGAAAACAGAGGCTAGACAATAAATAATATATTTTAGGGACAAGAACAATCGACAATTATATTATAAACACTTGCAAAATATATGCCCCCACCTACAGAGAAGAAAGTGAAGTAATAGGCTGCTCGGATTCGAACCACAGACGTTTAAGAGACATATTAGCTTTGTAATTGCTGCAAAGTGAGAAATTAGCCAAAAACACCTAATAACATTTCCTTATTTACCTAACCTATCCCGTTCCAATCAATCAATCAACAAATCAATCATTCAGAATCTTTTCAGATCCGCGTGGAGTACAGATCCCCCGACAGTAGTGTAACTGCTATGTGACAAACCTTTACTGAAGTCTCTAACAGCTTCATCCCCCGACAGCAATGTAACTACTATGTGACAAACCTTTACTGAAGTCTCTAACAGCTTCATCCCACGACAGTATTGTAACTACTATGTGACAAACCTTTACTAAAGCCTCTAACAGCTTCATCCCACGACAGTAGTTAACTACTATGTGACAAACCTTTACTGAAGTCTCTAACAGCTTCATCCCCCGACAGCAGTGTAACTACTATGTGACAAACCTTTACTGAAGTCTCTAACAGCTTCATCCCCCGACAGTAGTGTAACTACTATGTGACAAACCTTTACTGAAGTCTCTAACAGCTTCATCCCACGACAGTAGTGTAACTACTATGTGACAAACCTTTACTGAAGTCTCTAACAGCTTCATCCCACGACAGTAGTGTAACTACTATGTGACAAACTTTTACTGAAGCCTCTAACAGCTTCATCCCACGACAGTAGTGTAACTACTATGTGACAAACCTTTACTGAAGTCTCTAACAGCTTCATCCCTCGACAGTAGTGTAACTACTATGTGACAAACCTTTACTGAAGTCTCTAACAGCTTCATCGACCGACAGTAGTGTAACTACTATGTGACAAACCTTTACTGAAGTCTCTAACAGCTTCATCCCACGACAGTAGTGTAACTACTATGTGACAAACCTTTACTGAAGTCTCTAACAGCTTCATCCCTCGACAGTAGTGTAACTACTATGTGAAAAACCTTTACTGAAGTCTCTAACAGCTTCATCCCACGACAGTAGTGTAACTACTATGTGACAAACATTTACTGAAGCCTCTAACAGCTTCATCCCACGACAGTAGTGTAACTACTATGTGACAAACCTTTACTGAAGTCTCTAACAGCTTCATCCCACGACAGAGGTGTAACTACTATGTGACAAACCTTTACTGAAGTCTCTAACAGCTTCATCCCCCGACAGTAGTGTAACTACTATGTGACAAACCTTTACTGAAGTCTCTAACAGCTTCATCCCCCGACAGTATTGTAACTACTATGTGACAAACCTTTACTGAAATCTCTAACAGCTTCATCCCACGACAGTAGTGTAACTACTATGGGACAAGCCTTTACTGAAGTCTCTAACAGCTTCATCCCCCGACAGTATTGTAACTACTATGTGACAAACCTTTACTGAAATCTCTAACAGCTTCATCCCACGACAGTAGTGTAACTACTATGTGACAAGCCTTTACTGAACTCTATAACAGCTTCATCCCCCGACAGTAGTGTAACTACTATGTGACAAACCTTTACTGAAGTCTCTAACAGCTTCATCCCCCGACAGTAGTGTAACTACTATGTGACAAACCTTTACTGAAGCCTCTAACAGCTTCATCCCACGACAGTAGTGTAACTGCTATGTGGCAAACCTTTACTGAAGTCTCTAACAGCTTCATATCACGACAGTAGTGTAATTACTATGTGACAAACCTTTACTGGATCCTCTAACAGCTTCATGCCACGACAGTAGTGTAACTACTATGTGACAAACCTTTACTGAAGTCTTTAACAGCTTCATCCCCCGACAGTAGTGTAACTGCTATGTGACAAACCTTTACTGAAGTCTCTAACAGCTTCTTCCCACGACAGTAGTGTAACTACTATGGGACAAACTTTTACTGAAGTCTTTAACAGCTTCATCCCACGACAGTAGTGTAACTGCTATGTGATAAACTTTTACTGAAGTCTCTAACAGCTTCATCCCCCGACAGTAGTATAACTACTATGTGACAAACCTTTACTGAAGTCTCTAACAGCTTCATCCCACGACAGTAGTGTAACTACTATGTGACAAACCTTTACTGAAGTCTCTAACAGCTTCATCCCCCGACAGTAGTGTAACTACTATGTGACAAACCTTTACTGAAGTCTCTAACAGCTTCATCCCTCGACAGTAGTGTAACTACTATGTGACAAACCTTTACTGAAGTCTCTAACAGCTTCATCCCACGACAGTAGTGTAACTACTATGTGACAAACCTTTACTGAAGTCTCTAACAGCTTCATCCCCCGACAGTAGAGTAACTACTATATGACAAACCTTTACTGAAGTCTCTAACAGCTTCATCCCCCGACAGTAGTGTAATTACTATGTGACAAACCTTTACTGAAGTCTCTAACAGCTTCATCCCCCGACAGTAGTGTAACTACTATGTGACAAACCTTTACTGAAGTCTCTAACAGCTTCATCTTTCGACAGTAGTGTAAATACTATGTGACAAACCTTTACTGAAGTCTCTAACAGCTTCATCCCACGACAGTAGTGTAACTACTATGGGACAAACCTTTACTGAAGTCTTTAACAGCTTCATCCCCCGACAGTAGTGTAACTGCTATGTGACAAACCTTTACTGAAGCCTCTAACAGCTTCATCCCACGACAGTAGTGTAACTACTATGTGGCAAACCGTTACTGAAGTCTCTAACAGCTTCATCCCACGACAGTAGTGTAACTGTTATGTGACAAACCTTTACTGAATCCTCTAACAGCTTCATCCCCCGACAGTAGTGTAACTACTATGTGACAAACCTTTACTGAAGTCTCTAACAGCTTCATCCCTCGACAGTAGTGTAACTACTATGTGACAAACCTTTACTGAAGCCTCTAACAGCTTCATGCCACGACAGTAGTGTAACTACTATGTGACAAACCTTTACTGAAGTCTCTAACAGCTTCATCCCCCGACAGTAGTGTAACTACTATGTGACAAACCTTTACTGAAGTCTCTAACAGCTTCATCCCTCGACAGTAGTGTAACTACTATGTGACAAACCTTTACTGAAGTCTCTAACAGCTTCATCCCTCGACAGTAGTGTAACTACTATGTGACAAACCTTTACTGAAGTCTCTAACAGCTTCATCCCCCGACAGTAGTGTAACTACTATGTGAAAAACCTTTACTGAAGTCTCTAACAGCTTCATCCCCCGACAGTAGTGTAACTACTATGTGACAAACCTTTACTGAAGCCTATAACAGCTTCATCCCCCGACAGTAGTGTAACTACTATGTGACAAACCTTTACTGAAGTCTCTAACAGCTTCATCCCTCGACAGTAGTGTAACTACTATGTGACAAACCTTTACTGAAGCCTCTAACAGCTTCATGCCACGACAGTAGTGTAACTACTATGTGACAAACCTTTACTGAAGTCTCTAACAGCTTCATCCCCCGACAGTAGTGTAACTACTATGTGACAAACCTTTACTGAAGTCTCTAACAGCTTCATCCCCCGACAGTAGTGTAACTACTATGTGACAAACCTTTACTGAAGTCTCTAACAGCTTCATCCCTCGACAGTAGTGTAACTACTATGTGACAAACCTTTACTGAAGTCTCTAACAGCTTCATCCCCCGACAGTAGTGTAACTACATTGTGAAAAACCTTTACTGAAGTCTCTAACAGCTTCATCCCCCGACAGTAGTGTAACTACTATGTGACAAACCTTTACTGACGTCTCTAACAGCTTCATAACACGACAGTAGTGTAACTACTATGTGACAAACCTTTACTGAAGTCTCTAACAGCTTCATCCCTCGACAGTAGTGTAAATACTATGTGACAAACCTTTACTGAAGTCTCTAACAGCTTCATCCCCCGACAGTAGTGTAACTACTATGTGAAAAACCTTTACTGAAGTCTCTAACAGCTTCATCCCCCGACAGTAGTGTAACTACTATGTGACAAACCTTTACTGACGTCTCTAACAGCTTCATAACACGACAGTAGTGTAACTACTATGTGACAAACCTTTACTGAAGTCTCTAACAGCTTCATCCCTCGACAGTAGTGTAACTACTATGGGACAAACCTTTACTGAAGTCTTTAACAGCTTCATCCCCCGACAGTAGTGTAACTGCTATGTGACAAACCTTTACTGAAGCCTCTAACAGCTTCATCCCACGACAGTAGTGTAACTACTATGTGGCAAACCGTTACTGAAGTCTCTAACAGCTTCATCCCACGACAGTAGTGTAACTGTTATGTGACAAACCTTTACTGAATCCTCTAACAGCTTCATGCCACGACAGTAGTGTAACTACTATGTGACAAACTTTTACTGAAGCCTCTAACAGCTTCATCCCCCGACAGTAGTGTAACTACTATGTGACAAACCTTTACTGAAGTCTCTAACAGCTTCATCCCTCGACAGTAGTGTAACTACTATGTGACAAACCTTTACTGAAGCCTCTAACAGCTTCATGCCACGACAGTAGTGTAACTACTATGTGACAAACCTTTACTGAAGTCTCTAACAGCTTCATCCCCCGACAGTAGTGTAACTACTATGTGACAAACCTTTACTGAAGTCTCTAACAGCTTCATCCCCCGACAGTAGTGTAACTACTATGTGACAAACCTTTACTGAAGTCTCTAACAGCTTCATCCCTCGACAGTAGTGTAACTACTATGTGACAAACCTTTACTGAAGTCTCTAACAGCTTCATCCCCCGACAGTAGTGTAACTACTATGTGAAAAACCTTTACTGAAGTCTCTAACAGCTTCATCTCCCGACAGTAGTGTAACTACTATGTGACAAACCTTTACTGGCGTCTCTAACAGCTTCATAACACGACAGTAGTGTAACTACTATGTGACAAACCTTTACTGAAGTCTCTAACAGCTTCATCCCCCGACAGTAGTGTAACTACTATGTGACAAACCTTTACTGAAGCCTATAACAGCTTCATCCGCCGACAGTAGTGTAACTACTATGTGACAAACCTTTACTGAAGTCTCTAACAGCTTCATCCCTCGACAGTAGTGTAATTACTATGTGACAAACCTTTACTGAAGCCTCTAACAGCTTCATGCCACGACAGTAGTGTAACTACTATGTGACAAACCTTTACTGAAGTCTCTAACAGCTTCATCCCCCGACAGTAGTGTAACTACTGTGTGACAAACCTTTACTGAAGTCTCTAACAGCTTCATCCTTCGACAGTAGTGTAACTACTATGTGACAAACCTTTACTGAAGTCTCTAACAGCTTCATCCCTCGACAGTAGTGTAACTACTATGTGACAAACCTTTACTGAAGTCTCTAACAGCTTCATCCCCCGACAGTAGTGTAACTACTATGTGAAAAACCTTTACTGAAGTCTCTAACAGCTTCATCCCCCGACAGTAGTGTAACTACTATGTGACAAACCTTTACTGACGTCTCTAACAGCTTCATAACACGACAGTAGTGTAACTACTATGTGACAAACCTTTACTGAAGTCTCTAACAGCTTCATCCCCCGACAGTAGTGTAACTGTTATGTGACAAACCTTTACTGAAGTCTCTAACAGCTTCATCCCACGACAGTAGTGTAACTACTATGTGACAAACCTTTACTGACGTCTCTAACAGCTTCATCCCCCGTCAGTAGTGTAACTGCTATGTGACAAACCTTTACTGAAGTCTCTAACAGCTTCATCCCACGATATTAGTGTAACTGCTATGTGACAAACCTTTACTGAAGCCTATAACAGCTTCATTCCTCGACAGTAGTGTAACTACTATGGGACAAACCTTTACTTTACTTACCTGAAAAGAACACTGTAAAGCTGTGTCGTAATTTACAGTGAGAGGGCTATATCTTAATCTTTCGACCCGATACATCCTTTTTCAGCTGGCTTTTTGGGGGGTTGGGGCTGCGGTACCAGATTTCCCTTTCTACTACGATCCATAATCTCTTAGCTAGATGACACTAGTGCAGCCTGTTTTCAAGGCCGTCGATTGGAGACGGAATAGCATTTTGGTTAGCTCTGATTTGCTGACTCTGACGCGAACAGCCAGCCATGAGCCGCTGTCTGCCATCAGCTCATTCCCTGTTGTATCTTCAGCCTCACATTATTACTTTTTTTGGCTTGGCTTGGCTTGGCTTCGTTCGTTCTCAATCGCCCACTATCAAACTCTGAAAGGGCTTAAGTAGCAGAATGTAGTCTAGAGAACGGAATGCGTTGTGTCGTAGTTTACAGCTTGACTGCGATATTTGCACCTTTCGATCCAACACATCCAACTTCAGCAAGCATTTTTTGAGTACCGGGTTAGCATTCCCTCTTTGATCCCTTCTCCTTAGCCAGTCTGCCCTGCTGCAACCTGTTATCCAGGATCACCGCGTGGAGGTGTAGAAGGGTCTTGGCAGCTATGGTTCGCTGGCCCTGACGCTAGCAGTCAGCTATGGGTCACTGACCACTGCAGCTCATGCGCTGCTCAGCATCTTGATCCCACATCAGTACTTAACGTGACAGGTTAGGTTAAACCAAGTACAGTATTGTACTAGTTTACCCATATCTTAAATAAAAGGATACGACGAAAAGTGTGCGCAATTTGTTTATTTGAAAGAAAAATCTAGAAACAGCACTTTGAAATGGAAATAAAAGAGTGAATTAGTCGATCTTGTTTCCATGGTTTCAACAGAATAATCGGGTCAAGGATGCGGCCCAGAGCTGAGCTGACAGAAGCCAGCGACTAATAGCTATATATAAAAGAGCGGGCATGGTGTGGGCTAGTGGTTAAATGACACGGCTCGCAACTCGAAAGTGCTGGGTTCGCTCCCCATCACAACACCGGGCGTTATCCTGGAGAAGCAAACCCTTAGAAAATGCAGAAGGAAGCACACCCTTACATAAAATTCATGCCGAAGTCAGATGCTCTTGGCCGAAAATAAAAAACATAGTGCAATACACACTGTCTTGGGTAATGGAAAAATAAGGCGAACGCAAAAAATAATAATAATAATTAGAATCGAAAGACGTGTAGAGACAGAGTAGAGTAAAATAAACAAGATGTATAGATTCGAAAGATGTATAGATCGAAAGTTGTATAGATTCGAAAGTTGTATAGATTCGAAAGTTGTAAAGACACAATGGAGAATAAAGTAGTACGTTGTGTAGAGATAGTGTTGAGTAAAATAAAAATATGTGTAGAGAAAGTCTAGAGCAAAATTAAAAAAATTTCATAGAGTAGAATCGAAAGGTTGTATAGACACAATGGAGAGTAAAATTGAAGGTTGTTTAAAAACAGTAGAGAGTAGAATCGAAAGTTGCACAGAACAGAATTGAAAGTTGTATAGAGTAGAATTGAATGTTGTATTGAGACATTGGCGAGAAAAATGAAATGCATAAAGACAGTGTAGAATAGAATAGAAAGTTGTGTAAAGACAGTACATAGTAAAAACAAGGAAGTTGTGTAAAGATAGTGTAAAGTAAAATAGAAAGTTTTATAGTGCAAATGTAGAGTACAATTGAAAGTTGTATACAGACAGAAGTTTGGAACGTGCCGTCTTTCTATATGCCACGATCCTTTAATCAAACAACTGCCCGAGTCAGACATTCATGACCTACCTGACATAACTCCGGACTATATTTTTCTTATTGTCAAGTTTATTGTTCGTTATGGGAGCTGATAGCGAGTTGGCCCTCTCTATGGTCCTCTTGGATTGTTTGATATGTCAGATAACGTCTACTCAATATGGCAAGAACTATGTGCGTTGTGGGTATTACTTGTTTAATATATATCAAGTAGACAGGTAGGTATTTGTGGAGGCAAACATGTAGGTATTTGTGGAGGCCTGACATGTGGGTATTTGTAGAGGCAGACATTTAGGTATTTGTGGAGGCAGACATGTAGGTATTTGTGGAGGCAGACATGTAGGTATTTGTGGAGGCAGACATGTAGGTATTTGTGGAGGCAGACATGTAGGTATTTGTGGAGACAGACATGTAGGTATTTGTGGAGGCAGACATGTAGGTATTTGTGGAGGCAGACATGTAGGTATTTGTGGAGACAGACATGTAGGTATTTGTGGAGGCAGACATGTAGGTATTTGTGGAGCCCTGACATGTAGGTATTTGTGGAGGCAGACATATAGACAAACACTCACACGCACACACACACATATGTATGTGTGTGTGTGCGTGCTTGATTGCGCGCGTGCGTTTGTGTGCGTGCGTGTGTTTTTGTGTATATGTGTGCATGCGTGCGTGTATGTATGAAGACAACAGGGAGAGCATAGCGGAAAACAGATCGGTCTGGAGAAATGCAGTAAACGTGGGCGTTGCTGAAGGAGAGAGGCACCGCTTGCAGACGGCCCAAACCAAACGTCTGAACCGGAAGGAAAGAGCAGCGAGACTACCGTCACTGACAGCAGAAGACATGGTGTGCATACCAAGTAATAGAGCATTTCGTGCCCGCATTGGACTAATAAGCCACTTGAGGTCCAGCAAACACTACACCAAAGGGATCTAGATGCTGAACAGCGCATGAGCTGCAGTGGTCAGCGACCCATAGCTGACTGCTAGCGCCAGGGCCAGCGAGCCAGAGCTGCCAAGACCCTTCTACACCTCCACGCGGTGATCATGGATAAATGGCTGCAATGGAGCAGACTGGCTAAGAAGAAGGAATCGAAGAGAGAATGCTAATTCGGTACTAGAAAATGATTGCTGAAGTCGGATATGATGAACCGAAAGGTGCAAATATCGCAGTCAAGCTGTAAACTATGACACAGCGCATTCCGTCCTCTAGACTACATTCTGCTACTTAAGCCCTTTCCATGGTTTGGTGGCGGGAGATTGACAACGAACAAAACCAAGCCAGACGACTACACCAAAATATGTCAGACAGTGCAGAAACAAAACAAAACAGATCACATACAATAAGGATGACGTCGGTGGTCGTCATCGACAAAAATGGACAGTTATCATGTATGTATGTGTTTATGTATGTATGTATGTATGTATGTATGTATGTATGTATGTATGTATGTATGTATGTATGTATGTATGTATGTATGTATGTATGTATGTATGTATGTATGTATGTGTTTATGTATGCATGTATGTATGTATGTGTTTATGTATGTATGTATGTATGTATGTATGTATGTATGTGTTTATGTATGTATGTATGTATGTGTTTATGTATGTATGTGTGTATGTATGTTTGTATGTATGTATGTGTTTATTTATGTATATATGTATGTATGTATGTATGTATGTGTTTATGTATGTATGTATGTATGTATGTATGTGTTTATGTATGTATGTATGTATGTGTTTATGTATGTATGTATGTATGTATGTATGTGTTTATGTATGTATGTATGTATGTATGTGTTTATGTATGTATGTATGTATGTATGTGTTTATGTATGTATGTATATGTGTGTGTCTGTGTGTGTATCTGTGTGTGTGTCTGTGTCTGTTTGTATGTGTGTGTATGTAGTAAACAAGAATATGGTAAAACAACTCCATGAAGGCATTCGTTCCATGTGTGGGAAAACGGAGAGACCTCCAGAACGTTTAAGGCGACAAACTGTGTAAAGCAATACTGTGTGCTCGCCCCAACCAGAATGCCTAGCAAGCTGTTTTCAGGCCCGGTATCGGAAGCTTTTAGCGCAGCCAAATCCGGCATGCCCATCAGATACCGTATGGGCGGCAGGCTCCTCTATGCTCGGAGAATGGCGGCAAAAGCCAGAGTAGCAGGCGACATGATTCAGGAGCTTGTATTTGCTGACGTCTATGACGTGAATATCAAATCAGAATAAGAACTGCAGGAGGACATTGACCGGTTGTCTGCTGCGTTTGACAATTTCGGACTGGTCATAATTTTTTTTTTTTTAAACAAAAGGTGTACACCAACCAATTCTCAGGACAAGATACACACAGCCAGACATCACAGTAAATGGGCAGATCCTAAAAGATATGTGCATGCCCACGTATCTTGGTAGTACACTGTCGAGAACTGTCGATCCGGACGACGAGGTGGCAAGTAGAATAGTGGAAGCCAGTCCTGCCGAAGACGGATGTGTCGGACCGAAAGGTGCAAATATCGCAGTCAAACTGTAAACTAGCGACACAACGCAAATCCGTTCTCCGGACTAAATCCAGCTACTTGCAAAGCCTGTTCAGGACATGGTAGCGGGAGATTGAGAATGAACGCAGAAGAAGAAGAAGTAATGGAAACCAGTGCAGCCTTGTGTAGAATGCGCGGGACAGTATGAGGGGGCCAGGGCAAGATGCAGCACTTAATGAGCTGACAACAGCCAGCGACACATAGATATCTCCCTGCAGAAGGGCCAGAGAACCCCATCTGACCAAGACCCTATTCCACCTCTTAGTGACTGCCCTTGAAACAGGCTGCACTAGACACTAGTGTAGTCTGGCTAACTGATAGAGATCATAGTGGGAAGACAGGCCCGGTGCCCCAAAAAAGCCACCTGATATCGGATGTGCCGAGTCGAAAGGCGTAGATATCGCAGCCTCGCTGTAAACTACGACACAACGTACTTTTCAGGACGACGCGAACAGTATGTAGATAGATAGATAGACAGACAGGCAGACAGACAGACAGACAGACAGACAGACAGACAGACAGACAGACAGATAGATAGATAGATAGATAGATAGATAGATAGATAGATAGATAGATAGATAGATAGATAGACAGACAGACAGACAGATAGACAGACAGATAGATAGATAGATAGATAGATAGATAGATAGATAGATAGATAGATAGATAGATAGATAGATAGATAGATAGATAGATAGATAGATAGATAGATAGACAGATAGATAGATGGACAGACAGACAGACAGACAGATAGATAGATAGATAGATAGATAGATAGATAGATAGATAGATAGATAGATAGATAGATAGATAGATAGATAGATAGATAGATAGACAGACAGACAGACAGACAGACAGACAGACAGACAGACAGACAGACAGACAGATAGATAGATAGATAAATAGATAGATAGATAGATAGATAGATAGATAGATAGATAGATAGATAGATAGATAGATAGATAGATAGATAGATAGATAGATAGATAGATAGATAGATAGATAGATAGATAGATAGATAGCGACAGACTCACATGTTAACTTGTATGCCGACATTACAGACAGGCAGGTACACCGATAAAACAGACAGATAGTCAGACAGATATTCCCACAGAATTTTGTTTTTATTTTTATTTTTATTTTACGTGTTTGCCTCACTAGTTTCTACTGGCGGAGGCGCGCCTATTCCACCCTAGACCGTAGTCAATTTGGTCGATATTAAGACGCATAAACCAGTGCTTTAATGTATGTGTGCATCTGTATGTATCTACGCTAAGTTTGTGCTCTCTCAGAAGCCAGCCCAACCAAAGTGCAACGGAAGGGTCTCACCCTGAGGGCGCGTATGAAAGTTGTGCAAAAATGTGACTGTATGACAGAGTCAAATGAAGCAGAGTGAAGTGAGAAGAGAGAAGGAGCGGACTCCTGGGAGTTCCAACAGAATAGCAGATAAACAGCATTATATACCCACCGAAGAGACAGACAGTCAGATAGGCTGACGGAAGAGACAGCTCTCACAATAACTGATAATGTTTTTCTTTTTCGACGTTTGTCCCCAAAAGGACGTAGGAAAGTTATGTTGTAGTTTGCAGCGAAGCTGTGATAACTACGTCCTTAGGATAGGAATGTCCCGTTTGAGCTGGCTTTTTTTTTATTTACCGGGATTGCATTATCACTGGTTGCCCTATTCTCTTAGCCAGACTAGACTAGTGTAGAGAGTTTCCGTCGCCACCGATGGAGGTGGAATATGGTCTTGTTCAGCTGTGGTTCGCTGACCCTGGTGCAAACAGCCCAGCTATGAGTCACCGGCTTCTGTCAGTTCATTCACTGCTGCATCTTCGTCCTGGTGTGTATTTGGCCATGATTTAGCCCTCCAACAGTTTCTGACGTCTTGATTGACGTAACGTCATGTGACCTACTTAACCGTTCATTGTGTTGCAGTGAGTGCCCAGTGTAAAGATGACCCCTTATGCAGTTTCATGGCCGCCGAAGGTGAATGTGAGAGCATCCCAGAGGACATGCTATTAATCTGCCCCAAGGCCTGCAAGAACCCTTGTCTGTGTCCAGGTGAGTATTAACTTCCTTGTTTTGTATATTCGCTAAATGAAAAAACGCCTTCTTTTGTATAAAAAAAAATTGTAACATTATTTTGGGCCTTGCGTTACCTTTACAATTTATTCCTGGACACAGGCTAACAGGCTTCATTTTTCCATTGTCAACGACAAGGGTTTCTTCAAGTAAACAACATGTACACGAGACCTACTAGTTTAATATCCTCACCGATGGAGTAGGTTCCGATCTCAGTCCACTGTGATGACACACGTTTTAAACTTGCGGGATTCGAATATTCACCGTATCACGTTTTCGTTCCTTCATTCGTTTCTTAAGAGTCAAGCATCTCACCTTTGAGCGAGACGCAGAAGCGTCCCAAAAAGTGCAAGTGGCTTCTACAACAACACCAACATCAACAACAGCATTAATCAATTTTTGCTACCAATATTAGAACACGAGGAGGGGGTAGCCTTATGGTTGTATACCCGTTTCATAGTCTGGAGGACAGGGGTTCCAACCCTGATAAGATAACGACTCATGTATTTCTTCTTTGGTCGATGAAACAAAAACTTTGCCTACACATTTCGTTGCCACTTAAAGCCAAAAAGATTATGTGATTAGAAGAACGTACATTCGGCCCAAGAAAGGTAAATGTTTAATTTAAACGATGCGACTTACAGGAGAAGCAGCCTTTTTTCATCAGTCTTTAAAATCCCACGGAGGACCTCAGCAGTGGGAAAAATCCCGAAATAAGCATTTTCTGTAAATTTTTTAAACTCTTTCGGATACATTTACTTTTTGAAAACTATTCACAGAGACTCCCATGACAAACCCTACCCCAGTCATTATATGGTAACATGAACGAAGTGGAAAAATAAACACTTTTACATCTGCAGACGAAATGGTATGACAAGCCAAAAGCGGAGGTGGAACAAGCTAAAGACGAAAATGGAAATAATGAATATGGATTGGAAATTAATAATCGGAAAAAATATAAATATATGATAATTAGTTTGAATGCAGTGAGAAAACAAATTTAAAATGTTGAATAAATAGAGAGTTGATGGAATACGTGACAGATGGTTTATCTATTTAGGACAATATCGCGGTGGCTGCCAAGCGAGAATCACGTCAAGAAAATATATGCTCTGGCCAACAATCGTACCCTGGTTTGGCATCAAGATGCTGAGCAGCACATGAGCTGAGTGGCCAGCGACCCATAGCTGACTGCTAGCGTCAGGGCGAACCATAGCTGCCAAGATCCTTCTACACCTCCACGCGGTGATCCTGGATAACAGGCTGTAGTAGGGCAGACTGGCTAAGGAGAAGGGATCAAAGAGGGAAGGCTAACCCAATACTCAAAACATGTTTGCAGAAGTCGGATGTGTTGGACCAAAAGGTGCAAATCTCGCAGCCAAGGTGTAAACTACAACACAACGCATTCCGTTCTCTGGACTACATTCGGCTACTTACCATTTCAGGGTTTGGTAGTGGGAGTTGAGAACGAACGAAGAAGAAGAAGAAGAAGAAGAAGAAGAAGAAGAAGAAGAAGAAGTACCCTGGTTTGAAACAAATATGATAATGGTAACCTTGCACATGACTATAGATGTTTGTTTAGTTTAGTCGAAGAATCAACGTCATTGCACACGGTATGTGGTTTAACCCATTAGCGATCTGTTCTCCATATTTTGTGTGGAGAATCTCATCACAATGGGCGAATACGTATCACAGGCGAACATCCAGTAATAGATTGAGTAAATTGTTAACATAATTTTCAATTGTTTCTGAGCAGCGGCCGTTAAGCCTACTCTTTCTGATTTCCAACTGCCGAGGGATTTTTAACGTGCGTGACACTACACACAGGTGTCTGATCTCTTCTACCCAGAGATCCGGGGAAATAACAGAAAGCTCACGTGAAAAAATCCTAGTCTCCACCGGGTTTGAACCCGCGATCTCGAGCACCCGAGGCTGGCGTCTTACCTTGAGACCAGTCAGTTATGTTTGTGCATAAGGCCAGCATCCTCATCATGTAGCCACCATTGGTATGAGCTGCCACAGCAAATAATCGGATACAAACTTCCTTTAAAGGGATTGGAGTGGCAGTTAGAATGGGTTGGGAGGGGGAGGGGTGGTTGGAAGAGGAAGGGGAGATACGATAGTGTTAGCCATATGTTTCTTTTGGAGCGATAATACGAATCATTCCTGCCAATAAGCAATGAATTCACTGTGAGAATAATATTAACAATAACATCAATATCAGTACCGTATAAAAATTTGCAATCAAAGCCCTAATATATTT
This sequence comes from Ariolimax columbianus, assembly GCA_036924085.1. NCBI lineage: Eukaryota > Metazoa > Mollusca > Gastropoda > Stylommatophora > Arionidae > Ariolimax > Ariolimax columbianus. The sequence goes on from JAVGWX010000018.1 coordinate 60,482,531, forward strand.
AAAGCCCTTTTTCATGAGCTCGTAATCTATACCAAATGTTGTATTGCAGAAGAATAATGTTGCAGAAAATATATAAGCACATAATTATGTCACATAACACAACCAGACTGTGACGACATTTTAGTTGCAACGTTCAAAATATTGTCTCTCTCTCGTGCGCGAGACATTCAGGTACCCTACCAACCATACTCAAGAAGGTGTTCAGTCTACCAGACCCTGTGTGTGTGCGCTCAGAATAGAACTGAGAAAAATATATAATCGCCACTCATAATTTGGTCAATTGCGCTGTTTGGGGCTGAAACATGGACTTCTTCTTCTTCTTCTTCTTCTTCTTCTTCTTCTTCTTCTTCTTCTTCTTCTTCGTTCTCAACTCCCACTACCAAACCCTGAAATGGTAAGTAGCAAAGAAGGGTGAAAAAAAAAAGGTTATAGTGTTTGAAATGTGGTGCTACGGTAGAGTGGAAAGCTTGAGTGGGACAGAAAGAAGATCCAATGACAATCGTTCTTACTGAAGATCCAATGACAATCGTTCTTACTGAAGATCCAATGACAATCGTTCTTACTGAAGATCCAATAAAAATCGTCCTTACTGAAGTAGGCGCACAAAAACAAATTTTGAAAATCATACAGAAACAAAGATTGAGTTGGATGGGCCGCAATATGAGACATGTAAGTCTTCTACAGAAGACTCTAGAGGGCAAGATTCAAGGGAAGAGAGGAACGATGTAACCAAGACTCGTCGTTACATGTCAGATATGCAGGGACATTAAAGTGCGAACTTATACTGAAATGAAGAGAGCTGCAGAGGATATTATCAAATGGAGAAACATGCTCAGACAACCTTACAACCAGTCTAAGGACTGATCAACCAGAAGATAGCATTAAATGGAGAGACATGCTCAGACAACCAGTCCCAGGACTGGCCAACCAGAGGATAGCATCAAATGGAGAGACATGCTCAGACAACCTTACAACCAGTCTAAGGACTGATCAACCAGTGGATAAGATAAAATTGGAGAGACATGCTCAGAATTCATCCATGCAGAACAAGTTGCGCCAATTGACATTTATCTACGCTTGCTGAACGTTTACGGAGACCAAACAGTGAATGATAACACAGTGAGGGGGTGGTTTGTGCATTTTAGCTGTTACGAAAGTGGCATGAAGACGAGTCACGTTCCGGAAGACCATGCACTTCTGTCATACCTCGCAATGAAAAACGTCTTGATCAGCTCATCCGCGAAAATAGGAAAATTACGACCAGAGAACTGTCTATGGAGTTGCATATCGGCTTCAATGCCTTGGAAACAATGGTGGCAACGTTGGAAAATCACACAGTTTGGTCCAGGTGGATCCCACGAATGCTCACGCAGGAACAGAAAGAACATCGCATGCAAGTTTGCCATGACCTCTTGAACCATTACGAGGATTAAGGTGACAGTTTCCTGGATCGCATAATTACTGGTTGTGAGACGTGGGGCCACCACTACGATCCTGAGTCAAAACGGCAGTTCGTGGAGGGGCGACATGTAAATTCCCCATCTGGGAACAAGTTCAAGACGCAGCCTTCAGCTGGTAAAATTATGTGCACTGTCTCTTGGGATAGGATACGAGTAATCCTTATTAACTTTCTGTAACCTGGACAAACCATCAACTCTGTTACATTACGACGCTAACTAAGCTGGAGGCTCGAATTTCCAGGGTCAGACCAGAGAAATGTCCAGAGTCAGACCAGAGAAAAAAGACATGTCTTTTGCAACACGATAACGCCTGGCCCCATACCAGTGTGAAGACCGTTGAGCACACTGTCAGAATTGACTGGACTGTCATACCACACCCACTGTATAGTCCAGATTTAGCACCTTCTGACTTCCATCTGTTCGGGCCAATGAAAGATGGACTGCCTGGCAACATTTTCCTAGAAACAACGCCGTCATAGCAGCTGTGAAACAGTGTATCATCTCCGCATTACGAGCGCGGCATATATGCTCTTATTCATCGTTGGAGAAAATGTATAGCCAAGACTGGTGACTATGCTGAAAAATAGTATTTTGATGGCAAGACATTGCACTGTCAAATGGTGTTATTGTGCTCTTTTTTATCTGTTATGGTTTTCATGGAAAATAAGAGACATCACTTTCGTAGTATTTGTTTGTAGCCTTGTGGATATCATTGTTTGTGACAGTTGTCTCCACTTTCAGGTATCAGCAGCGACACTGCCTGTGATTGTCTGATCAAGGCCAAAGAAGGTTTCTGTGATGACCCAGATGCGATGGTTGAATGTCAGTCAACGTGTACCTTAGTAGAACATGGTGAGTTTTATATCTCATTTCGTTTCGTGTCCTTTTTTTTGGAACGTCTGATTAGTTGAAGGGTATAACACTCGCTTCTCCACTCAAAGGTACTAGTTGCAATACCTGTTATCAGCACGCTCCCGACGACCCAGTTTGAAATTAGTTTCAGGTTGATAAAGTTTCCGTGTCCAAACACCACGTCATACAGCGTTCATCCAGTGTTCAGTGACGTGAATTGGCCTGTCGTTCGCCTTCAGCATGTGGCTCTCGTCACATGTATCTGGAAGGTTTAGAAAAATCTTCACATGACCTGGATCTTGTTCCTCATCGCAGTCACATGTGTCTGGAAGGTTTAGACAAATCTTCACATGACCTGGATCTTATTCCTCACCGCAGTCACATGTATCGGCGTCTGAAAGGCCCCATATCTGCGTGTTCTTCCTACACCGTGATTCGCCAGTTGGAAGTCTATTTATTGTCTTACAAAGTGAGTAGGGTAAGTGATGTCCAGGGTAAGTGATGTCCAGGGTAAGTGATGTCCAAGGTAAGTGATGTCCATGGTAAGTGATGTCCAGGGTAAGTGATGGCCAGGGTAAGTGATGTCCAGGGATAAGTGATGTCCATGGTAAGTGATGTCCATGGTAAGTGATGTCCAGGGTAAGTGATGGCCAGGGTAAGGGATGGCCAGGGTAAGTGATGTCCAGGGTAAGTGATATTCAGAGGTATATGATGTCCAGGGTAAGTGATGTCCAGGGTTAGGTGATGTCCATGGTAAGTGATGTCCATGGTAAGTGATGTCCAGGGTAAGTGATGTCCAGGGTAAGTGATGTCCAGGGTAAGTGATGTCCAGGGTAAGTGATGTCCAGGGGTATTTGATGTCCAGGAGTATCTGATGTCCAGGGTAAGTGAAGTCCAGGTATAGGTGATGTCCAGGGTAAGTGGTGTCTAGGGTAAGTGATGTCCAGGGGTATCTGATGTCCAGGGTAAGTGATGTCCAGGGTAAGTGATGTCCAGGCGTATCTGATGTCCAGGTAAATGATATCCAGGGTAAGTGATGTCCAGGGTAAGTGATGTCCAGGGGTATCTGATGTCCAGGGTTAGTGATGTCCAGGGTAAGTGATGTCCAGGGTAAGTGATGTCCAGGGTAAGTGATGTCCAGGGGTATCTGATGTCCAGGGTAAGTGATGTCCAGGGTAAGTGATGTCCAGGGTAAGTGATACCCATGGGTAGGTTCCTCCTGAAGCTCGATCCTTGGTCCTGTATCCTATCCCGCTCCCCATAATTCAGTGTGACGACGTGCAGGGCTTGCCTGTTTGGGCTTTGTTCTAACGGCAGGTGGAGCTATGCCAGTTATTGGTAAATTTAAGGGGGTGGAGAGGGTAGAGTTTCTCTAGACTGGAGTAGCTGGTGATCATTCACATATGACAGTGAAGAGGGTGTGTGTTTCCAACATTTTATGAAGAAGGTGAGAGGTGGATGGTTCTGACCATTCACATGTAACAGTGAAGACGGTGTGTGTTTCCAACATTTTGGGAAGAGGGTGAGAGGTGGATGGCTTTGACCATTCACATATGACAGTGAAGAGGGTGAGAGGTGGATGGTTTTGACCATTCACATATGACAGTGAAGAGGGTGAGAGGTGGATGGTTTTGACCATTCACATATGACAGTGAAGAGGGTGAGAGGTGGATGGTTTTGACCATTCACATATGACAGTGAAGAGGGGGAGAGGTGGATGGTTTTGACCATTCACATATGACAGTGAAGAGGGTGAGAGGTGGATGGTTTTGACCATTCACATATGACAGTGAAGAGGGGGAGAGGTGGATGGTTTTGACCATTCACATATGACAGTGAAGAGGGTGAGAGGTGGGTGGTTTTGACCATTCACATATGACAGTGAAGAGGGTGAGATGTGGATGGTTTTTACCATTCACGTATGACAGTGAAGAGGGTGTGTGTTTCCAACATTTTGGGAAGAGGGTGAGAGGTGAATGGTTTTGAAGAAATGTGACATAAAAAATTAATATAGTCTTCTTTTTTAAAGTATTACTAGTCTATCATAATATTCTTTTACATCGACTATTTACTGCCAGTATTAACTACAATCTACTTTCTGTCTTATGCAACGTTTACTCTTCTACTCACAACTCTAATTAGAAACAATATAACAACTATTGGAACTGCAGTAACAACAAATGAATGTTTATTGTACATTCACCGATCCCATTATAACAACAATTTAGCACGTGACGAACTAATTAAAATGTCCAACAAGAGGTTCGTGCAAGTAGCACATTTCTTTCTCTTGTACTATTCTACCAACGGGTCCTACCACTTTGGTAATTTTCCTAATAATTTAACACTATAGTTGACACAAACTAACTTACTAGCTAGATAATTGGTTCTTTTTCGCTGCCAATCTTTTGATCCTTGCTCGAATGACGTCCTTTTGTTCTACTTCTCTGCTCCTGGAGCGTCTGTGTATTCTGATTCTCCTGTCTCGTCTTCAAGGAAGTTACAAGTACAGCGGGTTAGTCTTCTGATTCTCCTGTCTCGTCTTCAAGGAAGTTATGACAAGTACAGCGGTTTGGTCTTCTTCTTCTTCTTCTTCTTCTTCTTCTTCTTCTTACGCTGTCAGACGTCGACCTTTATTTTTTCGAAAAAAGCGGCGGTCATCCTGAGGCTATCGACACTGCCATAGAGTTTGTCTAGTGTTGCCACTGGTGATGGCCACATCTGCTTTCTCTGATCCTCGTATGTCGGGCAGTTTTGCAGCAAATGCTCAGCGGTCATTTTCTCGGTACCACACGGGCATTCGTCAGTGCCACCTATCTTCAATGTTTGGTCTTCTGATTCTCCTGTTTCGTCTTCAAGGAAGTTACGACAAGTACATGGGTGTGGCCTTCTGATTCTCCTTTCTCGTCTTCAAGTAGGGAACTTGCGACAAATACAGTGGTTCTTACACCGTGGTTCTCCGTTCAAGAGCAGTCCTTTTGATGTCACGGTTTCTCGTGTCAAACCACAGTGGTTCTTATACTGTAATGGTCCGTTGTAAGATCGACTAACGCAACGTACAGTGGCTCCCTCTACATCAATCAATAAAAGTTTTTCGTTCCTATCGACACGTAGACCATTGATCTCATCTCGCTAGTATTCACAGTTCTGGTTTATTCTTTCTGTCTTTCTCCATGTGTAACCATTTAATCATTATCTTCTCCGTGCATTGTTAGGTCTACCACTCTTTATTTTCCCAGCAGACTCCATGTGAGAACCTGCCTATCTATGCTGGACGTGCCTTCATAATCGAATGTACTATTTATCATCATTTTCTTCTCTTAATGTGTTGTTCCAGTGGCTATTGTTGGCTCCTTTCCCACAAGTCTTCATTCCTCACCATTTCCTGTCACTTTATGCCCATTATCTTTTAATCCATTAATGAAAGACTGGAGTCTTTGTTACCTTGATCGTTCTTCTTCTTTGTACTCTCTGCAACAACATCGACTCGACACTGACGTTGAATATTATCTTCTTCTTTGCGTTCAGGATCTTTTGGTCATTCTATATCTGCAGGTCAGTCGCCATGGTGAAGTCTGTAGTCTTCACCAGGTCGGAGCGGCTGCCTCACAGCTTTTTGTCTCAGCTCCGCACCTTCTCTGGCCAGGTCTAGCATCTCATTTCCCTATAGATTGGGCATTCTTGTAGAATATGCTCAGGGTTCTAGCATCCTGTTCCACATGGGCACTCATCGGTGTGTGAGATCTTCAGTCGGTATAGATGTTCTAGTAGTCTGCAGTGTCCAGTTCTCAGGCGAAATAAGGTAATTTGTTTATTTCTTTTGAGTTGGTGAATTGGGTCTGGTGTACTGCTTATGTTTCTGTCTTCTCTCCATTGGTGTATATACTTATTTCTAATGATGTTCTTGATTTCTCTGTATGGTACTCGATCATTAAATTGTGCCTTTTTGCTGCCATCTTTTGCCAGAGCATCAGCTCTCTCGTTTCTCGTGACTCCGCAATGGGAGGGTAGCCACTGGAGAGCTATTGTTGAGGATCTCTGGAGTTTTCCCAGTTCTGCTCTGAAAACAGGGGCCCATTTTTTTTGTTTTGTTGCATTGTCTCTAATAGTTCTCTGCAGTCCGTGAATACAACTATTTTTGTTGGACGTTGCCTTTCTGTTTGAAGTATTCTCAGTGCTCGCAGGAGGGTCATCGATTCTGCTCTAAGGTTTGTGGACAACTTTCCTATTGGGAGGGCTTCTTCTGTTATATTTCCACGTTTATGTCTTATGAATATGCCTCCTCCCCCGTTTCGGCCTACCTCCTCTGCTGAACCATCTGTGTACACCTGTGTCCATTCCTTGGTATTATATTTCTCCTCAATCATTGTTTGTGCTAAAATTTTCAGCTCGTGGACACTGTTTTGGTCTTTTCGTCTTATTCCTGGGAACTCTGTACTTATTTCGATGTTATTTATGTTGCAGCTTGGCTCTTCATAGTTAATAAGCATTTATATTTCTGTAGGTTGGTTGGGAATTAGTTCTCCATATTTTTGGTGTAGGTGGTTGGATATATGAATGAAGCTGGTTCCCTTTAGCCTATTTTTAACTGGGTGTTTTAGTTTGATATATATGGGATGATCAGGCACGTGTACCATCTTTTCACTATGTGTCAGCACTCTTTCCTCTCGTCTAGTATATAGGGGTCTTATATTTGTAGATGTTTCCATTTTCTGGATTGGTGTGGTCTTCATTCCTCCTATTATTTTCCTTAAGCCTGAATTTTGAATTTTGGTTAGGCGTTCCATGTTTGTTTTTGATATTATAACTTTGAATCTTGATTTCTCTGGCTCTCCATTTGTTGCTTAGTGTCAGAAATTCCACTCTTGTCTTTTCAATTCTGGTCTTTACACCTTCATCTATACCTCCTGAAGTGTAAGTTGCTGAACAAATAAGTAAAGGCACCCACCTCTTCCAACGGCACTATCTCCAGTATAATTGATTCTTTTTTGATTAGGTTAATTAAGGAACTTGGTTTTCTTCATGTTGGCATTCAGCTCTCATTTGGCTGATTGTTCTTTCACCCTGCCCAATTTCTTTTGCATTGGGCAATGACTGTGACAATATACTAGATCATCTACGAAATCCAGGTGTCCACTGAATACTAGTTCCCTCCTGACCTTTTGATGTCTTCATTATCCAATCTCTAGCCAACAACAACAGAAAAAATGAGAGCAGACATCTTTGTCTCCCCCTTGTTTGGCCTACACCCCCAAGCTATCGGTGTTCCTACATGTACCTGTCTACTGACAAATCCGTATTAAACCTGCATGAGGGTTGTGTACTTCTCTGCTATTCATAATGTCTCAACAGTATCAACGGTTATTTCGAGGCAAACTGTACAAAACTGTTTCGTAGTCTATAAAATATTCATTTGTTGTTGTGGCTGCTTAGATGTTTGCCTCACTAGTTTCTACTGGCGGATGCGCGCCATTTTCCACCCCAGACCGTAGTCCATTGGGCGATTCAGTACGCATAAACCAGTGCTTGGATGAATGTGTGCGACTAAGTAAGTATAATGACCCCCACCTCTACACCTCAAGGTAGAATAGGAGCGACTAAGTAAGTATAATGACCCCCACCTCTACACCTCAAGGTAGAATAGAAGCGACTAAGTAAGTATAATGACACAATAAAAAAGTAAGTAGTATGTCTTTTGCAGAACGTCGTTTCTTACAACCGTCAACCTATTTGGCTGTTATATATTTCTTGGCAAGTGGACAGGACGGTAGGTTGCCATTACTTTCTGTACGTGGAGGAGTGAAAAAAGCCATGTCTGCCAAAAGGGACACGAGCGTGATTCGAACCGGGTGCGTTTGGATTGTGATGAAACAGACGCTTCACCACTAGGCCCCGCATCCTTTCTATGACACACAATATATTATGAAATTGACGGCGACCATTTTATAGAAAGAGTTAATTATTTGTGGTTGATTTATTTTCTTCTGTATTTCTCTGTCCTTATAGAAAACCTTGTGACGGTTTAGTAGTTTCTTTTTATTTCTGTTTCTGTGCAATAAATAAGGTGTGATTATGTTATTATCAATAATTATTTCTCTCCAGAGTCGTGTCCGCTCTTGGATTTGCCTGTCGACCCAAACGCTAGGCTGTCCACATGGTCTACCAAATACCTCACCACGGTAACAGAAGTGTGTGATCTAGGATATATGCCAGTGGATGCGAATAACCAGGGCAAGAAGACTTGCACTTCGGGCCAGATGTGGACGGAAGACCCGTTTAATGGGGCGCCTGTGGAGTGTGAGCGTAAGTATATAGAGATACAGCTACTAACTTCATTCTACTGCAAGCACTAGTACCACAAACACTTCCACCGTCTCACTACGACCATCATTACCACTTACACCACTGCCAGTATCACGAATACTACCGACATCATCACTACTACCCTCACCATTACTACCACCCCCACCACTAACACCCATATGATCACCACCAGTAACACCCCCCCCCCCTCCCACCATCCCAGTAACACCCCCACCATCAGCTTAGATTCGAAGGTCCTCACGTAAGTGGCCAGATAATAACCGCCGTCTACTGTCAACTCATTTCCCACATTTTCTAATTCACTTTGTGGTCGTGAAGATTACCAGTTATATCCTGCGTGAAGAGACTTTGAAAATAAAAATGGATTTTTAAATACCGATATAAACATCTTGGTTTGTGCCTATGTCTTTGTCTATTTTACGTACCAAATTAGTTTACAATGCATTTATTAAAATACTTAATCATTAATTCATTCATTGTGGGCATTGGGAGAGTGGGAAATGGGGCGAGGCGGGAGGGCGAAGTCTATTTTTAATTATCTATTACTTATTTTGTGTTCATATTTGTTAAATTTTTGTTTCTGAAGTTTCTTCTTCTTCTTCTTCGCTCGTTCTCAATCTCCCACTACCAAACCCTGAAAGGGTAAGTAGCAGAATGTAGTCCAGAGAACGGAATGCGTTGTGTTGTAGTTTACAGCTTGGCTGCGATATTTGCACCTTTCGGTCCAACACATCCGACTTCAGCAACCATTTTTTGAGTACCGGGTTAGCATTCCCTCTTCGATCCCTTCTCCTTAGCCAGTCTGTCCTGCTGCAGCCTGTTATCCAGGATCACCACGTGGAGGTGTAGAAGGGTCTTGTCAGCTATGGTTCGCTGGCCTTGACGCTAGCAGTCAGCTATGGGTCGCTGACCACTGCAGCTCACGCGCTGCTCAGTATCTTGATCCCGTTTCTGAAGTTTAGTCTGTCGCTCGTGTTCTGAAATCCGTGATTGGGGAGCAGGAGATGCGTCAGCGAACCAGAGTTGATCAAGACTCTATTCTGCTTCCAAGCATCGGCCCTGGAAAAAGACTGCATTAGAGTAGTCTGCCTAAGAGAATAGGCATCGCAGTAGGAAGGCAAATCCGGTACACAATAATGTCATGTCCTGAGTCGAATATGTCGAGCCGAGAGGTGAAGATATCGCATCCTCGCTTTAAAAATACGACACAACGTCACGTCTTTTTCAGTATGAGCGCCGAAGAAGAAGAAGAAGAAGAAGAAGAAGAAGAAGAAGAAGAAGAAGAAGAAAGAAAGAAAGAAAGAAAAAGAGGAAGAAGAAGAAGAAGAAGAAGAAAGAAAGAAAAAGAGGAAGAAGAAGAAGAAGAAGAAGAAGAAGAAGAAGTCAGTGCTGCTTATGGGACACAACAAGAACTAGGTTATAAGCAAATGCTAGATCATTCAGTTCTGTACTTGATAATTCATGTTTTCATTCATTCATGTCTCGTAACCTCATTTGTTCAAGCGTAAACCCGACACTTCTTTTTAGTTTTCCCAAACCAGCTTTTAGGAAAGCCTCTCTCCAGTCATTTGTGGAAGCGTAAATCTGACATTCCATTTCAGTCATTCATTCATAGGCGTCTCAGTCTTTGCAGCCCATGCGCGTGGCACCCTGTGAGTAGCCTCTCAGAGCCCAAGCCTGGACGTTGAAAATGGAGACCATGGACTGCCCAAACTGCAGGATTCTCCTCTCGGCCTCGCTGGTGTAATCCAAAAGAATGCAAAGCGTGACAATTTGGCACCATCTCAGCTGCAGGCGCTGCCGGAATGGGCAATTTTGAAACCATCCGCCTTAGGTGCTACCACTCCGGATTTTCTGTCTGGGTTTACTCCCGTAGCCCCACCCTCTCCTGATGTTTCCACGAGTCAGTGGAGTTGTTGCCCGCAGATGCTAGTTACTCGAGACATCCGATGATACTCTCATCGACCCAAGACTAGCCAGCAATCTCTGGGATTTGTGGGTTTAAAATCAGAGTTCCTCCTATCCTAGGCGAACTGCCTGAACAGGCTAACGAGCTTCGTCTACCCGGGTTTAGAATCAGAGTGTACCTTCTCTTAGACTGGCTACCAACTAAGGCTAATGAGCCCAATCTGCCCGCTCAGTTATACCCCGGGTACTCGGTCGCGCCCTACAGCAGGTTCTGTAAGAAACAGGGAGCCCCTCATGAAGGTGCTGCTGGAGACACAATAATGTAGGAGAGGCCATTGGCATGGAAACTCCTGAACGGCAAGCCGAACAGTGAATCCAGCGGCGATCTCTACACCTGGAAAGGAGAGGCTATATTAGACGCTTCACTTTCCTAAAACGAACGGGACGTCCAGCCCAGACCTTGCTACCCCCTTTTATGAAAGTATGACCAGTCATTTATTGAAGGCAGATCCGACATTCCCTCTGCCTTATCCTAATCCGCTTTATTTCTACTTACTTTTCCCCATGTCCAATGCCTAAGTCATCAGTTAATTCTATAAAATCATTTAAATTGTTTCATTTACAGTAAAGTAACGGTTTCTCCAACAGTAGTTACACTACTGTCTGGTAATGAAGTTGTTATAGACTTTAGTATACTGAGCGATATCTTGCATGAGGCTGTGTGGACATTTCCTTTCCTTGCTGCCTTTTACTTCCCTAGTCATTGGCAACGTAATCATTTACATATGGGTCGACTGGAGCATTCCAATACTGAGTTTCGTACTCCATACCTTTGCATCAAAAAGCGAGTGCTCTACCAATACGCTAATTTTAACCCTCTCATTCTTCTTCTTCTTGCTTTCTTTTTCTTCTTATCGCTAATCATGGTATGTCTTTCAGCGTCAGGTTATGAACAGATCTTTAGAACGAGCTCGTCTGTGTGCCTCACGAGCCCGTCGGTGTGCCTCACGAGCCTGTCTGTGTGCCTCATGCACAGTAGCATTTAATGCCTCCGATATTTCTGTAAGCCACCTTTTTCGTAGTCTGCCTTTGGTGTTGAATCCGTTGTATCTAAATAGCATTGCTTGTTTGGGGGTGCTGTGTGGTGGTAGTCTTGTTATGTGACCCAACCATTTCAGTTGCCGTCTTTTAATGTAGTAGAATGTTGGTGTTGTTCCCACCAGTCTCCTGATGTCATCTTTTCTGATCATGTCTCTCCTTGTTACGCTCAATATTTTTCGCAACCATTTAATAACACCCTGTCATTGACAGCAACATATGCTTATATTGTATTTTTTTCATATTTTATTGTTGTCCTGCATTAAATCCATCATATTTTTTAAAATGATTAACCTTACATATTTTCAGTTATTGACTGTGGTACTCCGCCATCACCACCACACACCTTGAACATTGCTCTGGACACACTGTATGGCAGCAAGGCAGATTACACGTGCGCAAAGGGCTACGTTCCATTTCAAGGACAAAATACGTTGACGTGTAATGCTAGTGGTGTTTGGGAAGGAGAAGTTTTGACATGTAAAAGTAATTTATCTAATCAGAATTAACGTTTTCCTACGTGAAATAGTGTGAGAATACTTAAGTAGTAGTAGTAGTAGTAGTAGTAGTAGTAGTAGTGGTAGTAGTAGTAGTAGTAGTAGTAGTAGTAGTAGTAGTAGTAGTGGCAGTAGTAGTAGTAGTAGTAGTAGTAGTAGTAGTAGTAGTGGTAGTAGTAGTAGTAGTAGTAGTACTAGTAGTAGTAGTAGTAGTGGTAGTAGTAGTGGTAGTAATAGTGGTAGTAGTAGTAGTAGTAGTAGTAGTAGTAGTAGTAGTAGTGGTAGTAGTAGTGGCAGTAGTAGTAGTAGTAGTAGTAGTAGTAGTAGTAGTGGTAGTAGTAGTAGTAGTAGTAGTAGTAGTAGTAGTGGCAGTAGTAGTAGTAGTAGTAGTAGTAGTAGTAGTAGTAGTGGCAGTAGTATTAGTAGTAGTAGTAGTAGTAGTAGTAGTGGCAGTAGTAGTAGTAGTAGTAGTAGTAGTAGTAGTAGTGGCAGTAGTAGTAGTAGTAGTAGTAGTGGCAGTAGTAGTAGTAGTAGTAGTAGTAGTAGTAGTAGTGGCAGTAGTAGTAGTAGTAGTAGTGGCAGTAGTAGTAGTAGTAGTAGTAGCAGTAGTAGTAGTAGTAGTAGTAGTAGTAGTAGTAGTAGTAGTAGTAGCAGTAGTAGTAGTGGCAGTAGTAGTAGTAGTAGTAGTAGTAGTAGTAGTAGCAGGACCTTTCAATCATGACTGACTAAAGGATGATAAGACTTGGAGTGAGAAAAAAAATTAAATAAATACAATAAATATACAAATTCTTAGCCTGCATTTTTGTCTTTCTCCTTGCTGCGTTGTCTTTTCACTTCTCTGTGTTGCAAGAGCTTCTCTTTACCAAGCTTAAGGTGGTCTTTCAGGGTACATCTTCACTTGGATCGGTCTGCTTCTTCATCCCCCAGGGCCTTCATATCAGCTTAAACACATCTTCGAACTTCAATTATGGTAGGCCGACTGTTCTTTTGCTATTCGCCAAATGTCCATAGAGGATATCTTTGGGAATGCGACCATCTTCCTTGCAAAGAACATGGATAAGCCGTCGTAGTCTTTGCTGCCTAAGGAGAGTGTACAGGCTTGGGTGACAGGTGCGAGAGTGCACCTCTGCATTTGTCACTCTATCCCTCTATGTAATTCCAAGAATGGATCGCAGGTGCCGTATATGGATTGTGTTAAGCACGTGCTCTTGTTTGGCATAGATTGTCCAAGTCTCGCTATCATATAGGAGTGTGCTGACAAGACATGTATTGTACATCACAGCCTTGGTTTTAGTTGTCAGTTTTTCAATTAACCAAACACGCGTTGTGAGGCGAGCAAATGTAGCAGCAGCTTTGTCAATGCGACTGTCTGTTTCATCATCTAGGAGAGAGCTTCTTATTATTGAGAATCTCAGGTATGTGAATTAGTGTACAGTACAATTTCAAACTTATCGTGGGACCAAAATCTTTGCAAGCTTGGGAGAAGAGAACTTCTGAAGTTCATATTGACTGTGGGTGACGATTGCAGAATCATCAGCGAAAAGCAAGTCCCTGATGGTGATCTCCCTTATCTTCGTTGTGGCTTGAGCCTTGCAATGTCAATTAAACACCCTACCATTCAACCTCGTGTGAAAGACGTTAAGTTACGTTCAGACATATCCCTTTATTTGAGTTACCAAATGTAGATTTCAGTAACAGAGCAAACAAACTGATGAAGTGTCGGCGCAAGAACACAACCTTGCTTAACACCAAACGGTTGTGATATGGTACCATCAAATTGGACTGTTCCTGTCATGTCCTCATGGGAGGATATTATTAGTTGTAGCAGCTTGTTTGGGCAGCCTATTTTAGAGAATACGTTACTTCACCTAATAGACTCCTATAAGTAAAATATCATCATTTAAAATTACTTATAAAAATACTCATTTTTGCAAACATTAGCGGTAATCTATTTATCATCTCCATTACTATTATAATGAATCACTTTTTGTCTACTATGACATTCTTTTTTATTCTTTTCATTCTCTGTTCAACTTAACCTCTGTTATTATATTAATTTTTCCTTTTCTCTCTTTGAATATCCATCCCTCCCTCTCTCCTCTTATTTTGCAGCGAGGTCTATCTCACAATTTCTTTGTCTTCTCTGTAAATGTTTCTTCTAGAGCTTGACTGTGGGCAGCCGCCATCTTCTCCCAACTCGTCCTTCGAAGTCACCAGCACCAGCCAGGGTGGCATAGCAAGCTACACATGCTCAGTTGGGTTCAAGCTTGTTCAAGGTAGCCCATCCCTGAGCTGCAATGCATCAGGAATTTGGCAGGGCAGTCTTATTGTCTGTCAAGGTAAATAACATGCAGCTTGTAAAAGCAAATATTTTATTGCTCACTGTGTGGCCCGCAACCACTTTGAAGAGTAATATTCATTATTATTAGCTGCATAAAGGGAGAGGATCAGCAGCAACGTTGAAATTGCTGCTTGAACAAATTAACACAGTCAAAGAGTTTGCCATGCAAATAAACACATTGAAGACAAAGACTTTGGTGATGACCAAGTAGCATAGACAAATGAATAGAGTCATCAATGGAGAAATAATAGAACACATACAGAAGTTTACATATTTACGGCAAACCATAACTAAAGAAGCACGCAATGAGGCTGAAATTAAGACATGGATTACATTGACAGAAAAGGGCTTCAGATAAAAATATAAATTGCTGACCTCAAAGAATATCAGGATAGAACAGGAAAACAATAATAACAAAATGAAGTTGACGGACACAATATGAGACATGAAAATCTTCTACAGAAGATACTATAGGGCAAGATTGAGCTGGCTGGGACACAATATGAGACATGAAAGTCTTCTATAGAAGATACTAGAGGGCAAGATTGGGTTGGCTGGGACACAATATGAGACATGAAAATCTTCTACTTAAGATACTTGAGGGCAAGCTTCAGAGGAAAAGAGCAACCAAAACTCACCTTTACATCTCATCCAAGCAAAGTCATTAAAATAGGCACCTATGAAACGAAGAGAGCTGCAGAAAATAAGGTCAAATGGAGAGACCTACTCAGACAACCTTATAACCAGTCTTAAGACTGATCAACCAGAGAATAGTTTCCAATGGAGAGACTCAGACAACTCGCAACCAGTTTTAGGACTGATCAACCAGAAGATAGGGTTCAATAGAGACACGCACTCAGGCAACCTTGCGACCAGTCTCAGAACTGATGTCTGCCCTACTGCAGCCTGTTATCCAAGATCACCGCGTGGAGGTGTAGAAAGGTCTTGGCAGCTATGGTTCGCTGGCTCTGACGCCAGCAGTCAGCTATGGGTCGATGACCACTGCAGCTTATGTGCTGCTCAACATCTTGATCCTAGATAGGGTTCAATAGAGACACGCACTCAGGCAACCTTTCGACCAGTCTCAGAACTGATCAACCAGAGGATAGGGTTCAATAGAGACACGCACTCAGACAACCTTGCGACCAGTCTCAGAACTGATCAACCAAATGATGATGATGGTTAGCAACATCCATTTTTTCATTGAAATAGTCCAGTATTTTTGGCAGAATATACATTTAGCTGCTCGAGTCTAGCTCGATAAGCAGTGATTGCCTTTCCTTAGCAAACAAATCAATACCTTTTATTCCTTTCTTTAACTCATAAAGATTTTTGAATTGTCACTGCAAATGGTTGAATACTGGCTTCCTACAAAGGTCCAATCTGTAGTGATGGTCCTATACTCCACTTGCAGTAAATCATCATCATCAGATTTGGTAGGTCTATATAAGCAGTAGAAAAAGTGAATGCCTTACCTTAGCAAACAAATCATTACCTTTTATTCCTTATCTTTAACTCTTAAAGATTTTTGAAATCGTAAAAAACATACACTTTGCTAGACTTAGTTGTGTTTAATATTATTTCTCCTCTATGAGCCAACATACGAGTTACTATTTCATACAATATGACTTGACCATGCTTTCAAACATGGCTGCATAATTAAAGATGCTGCAAGGCAGTTAGAGAAAAGACTGCTTTTGCAACTCCTATGGCTAACAATAAGTTAGTGTGACATAAAAGAGATAGGATATGGTTGTTTTAAAGATGCTTGAGAACAAGAATGATTTTACTTCTCATCAATGGATGACAAATATTTTTGGTCCTTGAATTTGAATAAGCTATTACTAAATTATTAACACATGCGCATTTTCAGCAGAATCTAGATTTTTACCTGCAAGTAAAGGAATGTTTTTAAAAAATCTATTTAATTAATTTGAATTAATACATTTTTTTGTAAAATATCTTAACATCATTTTCATTTAACAAATGTGAAATAATTTTCTGGTCCTGCCCCAAAAATGTCACCTTTTAAAAGCTAAAATGTATATTCATATAATTTATTTTCTTCTATAATATAACAAATATTTATTGTGTTTAAAATTCTAATATACATTTAATTAGGGCCTACAAGGATTCACAAGCATTTTAAAAGTAGTAAAAGCCAAAAAATCTCAATCAAAACAGGCCATAGAACACTTTTACCTACACACCCTCAACAACACACACCCCCCCCCCCCCCCAACAAAATTTACAAAGGTGCTTGCCTAATACCTGAGTCCACCAACCACCACTGATCATCATGATATAGAGCTAATATGTAAGGAAGATTGTGTTCTCTACAGGAATAAACTGTGGCCCACCTCCATCTGTAGCACATGCCACCATCTCGGTCATTGACACATTCTACGGAGATACAGCAAACTACACATGTTCACCAGGATACAAGCATGTACAGGGTAACTCAACCTTGACCTGTGGAACAAACAAAACCTGGGAAGGCAATTCCATTTCCTGCCAGAGTAGGTTCTGTCTTTATTTTCATGCCAAGCATATTCTTTCATTGTTACCTTCGACATCAAACTAACAACTTCATACACTACCAAAGTCACATTAACTATTATTCACAATGTTCATCTTGCCCCAGTAGTTCCTAAGGTGAAAAAGTGTAGGACTACTGTAACCAATCAAGCGTGTAATAATAAGGGTTTGACAGGGTTGTGCATGGGGCTAGCCACTTTGTCAAGTAAAACTAGCACTATTGAAATTGTCACTGCAAATGGTTAAATACTGGCTTCCTACAAAGGTCCAAGCTGTAGTGATGGTCCTATACTCCACTTGCAGTAAATCATCATCATCATCATCAAATTCAGGTTTGGTAGGTTTATATAAGCAGTAGAAAAAGTGATTGCCTTTCCTTCGCAAACAAATCATTACCTTTTATTCCTTTCTTTAACTCATTATGATTTTTGAAATCGTAAAAAACATACAATTTGCTAGACTTAGTTGTGTTTAATATTATGTCTCCTCTATGAGCCAACATTCGAGTTACTATTTCATGCAATATGACTTGACCATGCTTTCAAACATGGCTGCACAATTAAAGATGCTGCAAGGCAGTTAGAGAAAAGACTGCTTTTGCAACTCCTATGGCTAACAATAAGTTAGTGTGACATAAAAGAGATAGGATATGGTTGTTTTAAAGATGCTTGAGAACAAGAATGATTTTACTTCTCATCAATGGATGACAAATATTTTTGGTCCTTGAATTTGGATAAGCTATTACTAAATTATTAACACATGCACATTTTCAGCAGAATCTAGATTTTTACCTGCAAGTAAAGGAATGGTTTTTAAAAATCTTTTTAATTAATTTGAATTAATACATTTCTTTGTAAAATATCTTAACATCATTTTCATTAAACAAATGGGAAATAATTTTCTGGGCCTGCCCCAAAAATGTCACCTTTTAAAAGCTAAAATGTATGTTCATATAATTTATTTTGTCCTATAATATAACAATATTAATCGTATTTAAAATTCTAATATACATTAAATTAGGGCCTACAAGGATTCACATGCATTTTAAAAGTAGTAAAAGCCAAAAAATCTCTATCAAAACAGGCCATAGAACACTTTTACCTACACACCCTCAACCCCACCAACAAAATTTACAAAGGTGCTTGCCTAATACCTGAGTCCACCAACCACCACTGATCATCATTATCATCATGATATAGAGCTGATATGTAAGGAAGATTGTGTTCTCTACAGGAATAAACTGTGGCCCACCTCCATCTGTAGCACATGCCACCATCTCGGTCATTGACACATTCTACGGAGATACAGCAAACTACACATGTTCACCAGGATACAAGCATGTACAGGGTAACTCAACCTTGACCTGTGGAACAAATGAAACCTGGGAAGGCAATTCCATTTCCTGCCAGAGTAGGTTCTGTCTTTATTTTCATGCCAAGCATATTCTTTCATTGTTACCTTCGACATCAAACTAAATACTTCATACACTACCAATGTCACATTAACTATTATTCACAATGTTCATCTTGCCCCAGTAGTTCCTAAGGTGAAAAAGTGTAGGACTACTGTAACCAATCAAGCATGTCATTATAATGGTTTGTTAGGATTGTGCATGGGGCTAGCCACTTTGTCGAGTAAAATTAGCACTATTGAAATTGTCACTGCAATTGGTTGAATACTGGCTTCCTACAAAAGTCCAAGCTGTAGTGATGGTCTTATACTCCACTTGCAGTAAATCATCATCATCATCATCAGGTTTTAGTAGGTCTATATAAACAGTAGAAAAAGTGATTGCCTTTCTTTAGAAACAAATCATTAACTTTTATTCCTTTCTTTAACTCATAACGATTTTTGAAATCGTAAAAAACATACACTTTGCTAGACTTAGTTGTGTTTAATATTATTTCTCCACTATGAGCCAACATACGAGTTACTATTTCCTACAATATGACTTGACCATGCTTTCAAACATGGCTGCATAATTAAAGATGCTGCAAGGCAGTTAGAGAAAAGACTGCTTTTGCAACTCCTATGGCTAACAATAAGTTAGTGTGACATAAAAGAGATAGGATATGGTTGTTTTAAAGATGCTTGAGAACAAGAATGATTTTACTTCTCATCAATGGATGACAAATATTTTTGGTCCTTGAATTTGAATAAGCTATTACTAAATTATTAACACATGCGCATTTTCAGCAGAATCTAGATTTTTACCTGCAAGTAAAGGAATGTTTTTAAAAAATCTATTTAATTAATTTGAATTAATACATTTTTTTGTAAAATATCTTAACATCATTTTCATTTAACAAATGTGAAATAATTTTCTGGTCCTGCCCCAAAAATGTCACCTTTTAAAAGCTAAAATGTATATTCATATAATTTATTTTCTTCTATAATATAACAAATATTTATTGTGTTTAAAATTCTAATATACATTTAATTAGGGCCTACAAGGATTCACAAGCATTTTAAAAGTAGTAAAAGCCAAAAAATCTCAATCAAAACAGGCCATAGAACACTTTTACCTACACACCCTCAACAACACACACCCCCCCCCCCCCCAACAAAATTTACAAAGGTGCTTGCCTAATACCTGAGTCCACCAACCACCACTGATCATCATGATATAGAGCTAATATGTAAGGAAGATTGTGTTCTCTACAGGAATAAACTGTGGCCCACCTCCATCTGTAGCACATGCCACCATCTCGGTCATTGACACATTCTACGGAGATACAGCAAACTACACATGTTCACCAGGATACAAGCATGTACAGGGTAACTCAACCTTGACCTGTGGAACAAACAAAACCTGGGAAGGCAATTCCATTTCCTGCCAGAGTAGGTTCTGTCTTTATTTTCATGCCAAGCATATTCTTTCATTGTTACCTTCGACATCAAACTAACAACTTCATACACTACCAAAGTCACATTAACTATTATTCACAATGTTCATCTTGCCCCAGTAGTTCCTAAGGTGAAAAAGTGTAGGACTACTGTAACCAATCAAGCGTGTAATAATAAGGGTTTGACAGGGTTGTGCATGGGGCTAGCCACTTTGTCAAGTAAAACTAGCACTATTGAAATTGTCACTGCAAATGGTTAAATACTGGCTTCCTACAAAGGTCCAAGCTGTAGTGATGGTCCTATACTCCACTTGCAGTAAATCATCATCATCATCATCAAATTCAGGTTTGGTAGGTTTATATAAGCAGTAGAAAAAGTGATTGCCTTTCCTTCGCAAACAAATCATTACCTTTTATTCCTTTCTTTAACTCATTATGATTTTTGAAATCGTAAAAAACATACAATTTGCTAGACTTAGTTGTGTTTAATATTATGTCTCCTCTATGAGCCAACATTCGAGTTACTATTTCATACAATATGACTTGACCATGCTTTCAAACATGGCTGCACAATTAAAGATGCTGCAAGGCAGTTAGAGAAAAGACTGCTTTTGCAACTCCTATGGCTAACAATAAGTTAGTGTGACATAAAAGAGATAGGATATGGTTGTTTTAAAGATGCTTGAGAACAAGAATGATTTTACTTCTCATCAATGGATGACAAATATTTTTGGTCCTTGAATTTGGATAAGCTATTACTAAATTATTAACACATGCATATTTTCAGCAGAATCTAGATTTTTACCTGCAAGTAAAGGAATGGTTTTTAAAAATCTTTTTAATTAATTTGAATTAATACATTTCTTTGTAAAATATCTTAACATCATTTTCATTAAACAAATGTGAAATAATTTTCTGGGCCTGCCCCAAAAATGTCACCTTTTAAAAGCTAAAATGTATGTTCATATAATTTATTTTGTCCTATAATATAACAATATTAATCGTATTTAAAATTCTAATATACATTTAATTAGGGCCTACAAGGATTCACATGCATTTTAAAAGTAGTAAAAGCCAAAAAATCTCTATCAAAACAGGCCATAGAACACTTTTACCTACACACCCTCAACCCCACCAACAAAATTTACAAAGGTGCTTGCCTAATACCTGAGTCCACCAACCACCACTGATCATCATTATCATCATGATATAGAGCTGATATGTAAGGAAGATTGTGTTCTCTACAGGAATAAACTGTGGCCCACCTCCATCTGTAGCACATGCCACCATCTCGGTCATTGACACATTCTACGGAGATACAGCAAACTACACATGTTCACCAGGATACAAGCATGTACAGGGTAACTCAACCTTGACCTGTGGAACAAATGAAACCTGGGAAGGCAATTCCATTTCCTGCCAGAGTAGGTTCTGTCTTTATTTTCATGCCAAGCATATTCTTTCATTGTTACCTTCGACATCAAACTAACAACTTCATACACTACCAATGTCACATTAACTATTATTCACAATGTTCATCTTGCCCCAGTAGTTCCTAAGGTGAAAAAGTGTAGGACTACTGTAACCAATCAAGCATGTCATAATAAGGGTTTGTTAGGATTGTGCATGGGGCTAGCCACTTTGTCGAGTAAAATTAGCACTATTGAAATTGTCACTGCAATTGGTTGAATACTGGCTTCCTACAAAGGTCCAAGCTGTAGTGATGGTCCTATACTCCACTTGCAGTAAATCATCATCATCATCATCAAAATCAGGTTTGGTAGGTTTATATAAGCAGTAGAAAAAGTGATTGCCTTTCCTTCGCAAACAAATCATTACCTTTTATTCCTTTCTTTAACTCATAACGATTTTTGAAATCGTAAAAAACATACACTTTGCTAGACTTAGTTGTGTTTAATATTATTTCTCCACTATGAGCCAACATACGAGTTACTATTTCCTACAATATGACTTGACCATGCTTTCAAACATGGCTGCATAATTAAAGATGCTGCAAGGCAGTTAGAGAAAAGACTGCTTTTGCAACTCCTATGGCTAACAATAAGTTAGTGTGACATAAAAGAGATAGGATATGGTTGTTTTAAAGATGCTTGAGAACAAGAATGATTTTACTTCTCATCAATGGATGACAAATATTTTTGGTCCTTGAATTTGGATAAGCTATTACTAAATTATTAACACATGCACATTTTCAGCAGAATCTAGATTTTTACCTGCAAGTAAAGGAATGGTTTTTAAAAATCTTTTTAATTAATTTGAATTAATACATTTCTTTGTAAAATATCTTAACATCATTTTCATTAAACAAATGGGAAATAATTTTCTGGGCCTGCCCCAAAAATGTCACCTTTTAAAAGCTAAAATGTATGTTCATATAATTTATTTTGTCCTATAATATAACAATATTAATCGTATTTAAAATTCTAATATACATTAAATTAGGGCCTACAAGGATTCACATGCATTTTAAAAGTAGTAAAAGCCAAAAAATCTCTATCAAAACAGGCCATAGAACACTTTTACCTACACACCCTCAACCCCACCAACAAAATTTACAAAGGTGCTTGCCTAATACCTGAGTCCACCAACCACCACTGATCATCATTATCATCATGATATAGAGCTGATATGTAAGGAAGATTGTGTTCTCTACAGGAATAAACTGTGGCCCACCTCCATCTGTAGCACATGCCACCATCTCGGTCATTGACACATTCTACGGAGATACAGCAAACTACACATGTTCACCAGGATACAAGCATGTACAGGGTAACTCAACCTTGACCTGTGGAACAAATGAAACCTGGGAAGGCAATTCCATTTCCTGCCAGAGTAGGTTCTGTCTTTATTTTCATGCCAAGCATATTCTTTCATTGTTACCTTCGACATCAAACTAACAACTTCATACACTACCAAAGTCACATTAACTATTATTCACAATGTTCATCTTGCCCCAGTAGTTCCTAAGGTGAAAAAGTGTAGGACTACTGTAACCAATCAAGCGTGTAATAATAAGGGTTTGACAGGGTTGTGCATGGGGCTAGCCACTTTGTCAAGTAAAACTAGCACTATTGAAATTGTCACTGCAAATGGTTAAATACTGGCTTCCTACAAAGGTCCAAGCTGTAGTGATGGTCCTATACTCCACTTGCAGTAAATCATCATCATCATCATCAAAATCAGGTTTGGTAGGTTTATATAAGCAGTAGAAAAAGTGATTGCCTTTCCTTCGCAAACAAATCATTACCTTTTATTCCTTTCTTTAACTCATTATGATTTTTGAAATCGTAAAAAACATACAATTTGCTAGACTTAGTTGTGTTTAATATTATGTCTCCTCTATGAGCCAACATTCGAGTTACTATTTCATACAATATGACTTGACCATGCTTTCAAACATGGCTGCATAATTAAAGATGCTGCAAGGCAGTTAGAGAAAAGACTGCTTTTGCAACTCCTATGGCTAACAATAAGTTAGTGTGACATAAAAGAGAATGGATATGGTTGTTTTAAAGATGCTTGAGAACAAGAATGATTTTACTTCTCATCAATGGATGACAAATATTTTTGGTCCTTGAATTTGGATAAGCTATTACTAAATTATTAACACATGCACATTTTCAGCAGAATCTAGATTTTTACCTGCAAGTAAAGGAATGGTTTTTAAAAATCTTTTTAATTAATTTGAATTAATACATTTCTTTGTAAAATATCTCAACATCATTTTCATTAAACAAATGTGAAATAATTTTCTGGGCCTGCCCCAAAAATGTCACCTTTTAAAAGCTAAAATGTATGTTCATATAATTTATTTTGTCCTATAATATAACAATATTAATTGTATTTAAAATTCTAATATACATTTAATTAGGGCCTACAAGGATTCACAAGCATTTTAAAAGTAGTAAAAGCCAAAAAATCTCTATCAAAACAGGCCATAGAACACTTTTAGCTACATACCCTCAACCGCCCCAACAAAATTTACAAAGGTGCTTGCCTAATACCTGAGTCCACCAACCACCACTGATCATCATGATATAGAGCTAATATGTAAGGAAGATTGTGTTCTCTACAGGAATAAACTGTGGCCCACCTCCATCTGTAGCACATGCCACCATCTCGGTCATTGACACATTCTACGGAGATACAGCAAACTACACATGTTCACCAGGATACAAGCATGTACAGGGTAACTCAACCTTGACCTGTGGAACAAACAAAACCTGGGAAGGCAATTCCATTTCCTGCCAGAGTAGGTTCTGTCTTTATTTTCATGCCAAGCATATTCTTTCATTGTTACCTTCGACATCAAACTAACAACTTCATACACTACCAAAGTCACATTAACTATTATTCACAATGTTCATCTTGCCCCAGTAGTTCCTAAGGTGAAAAAGTGTAGGACTACTGTAACCAATCAAGCGTGTAATAATAAGGGTTTGACAGGGTTGTGCATGGGGCTAGCCACTTTGTCAAGTAAAACTAGCACTATTGAAATTGTCACTGCAAATGGTTAAATACTGGCTTCCTACAAAGGTCCAAGCTGTAGTGATGGTCCTATACTCCACTTGCAGTAAATCATCATCATCATCATCAAAATCAGGTTTGGTAGGTTTATATAAGCAGTAGAAAAAGTGATTGCCTTTCCTTCGCAAACAAATCATTACCTTTTATTCCTTTCTTTAACTCATTATGATTTTTGAAATCGTAAAAAACATACAATTTGCTAGACTTAGTTGTGTTTAATATTATGTCTCCTCTATGAGCCAACATTCGAGTTACTATTTCATACAATATGACTTGACCATGCTTTCAAACATGGCTGCATAATTAAAGATGCTGCAAGGCAGTTAGAGAAAAGACTGCTTTTGCAACTCCTATGGCTAACAATAAGTTAGTGTGACATAAAAGAGATAGGATATGGTTGTTTTAAAGATGCTTGAGAACAAGAATGATTTTACTTCTCATCAATGGATGACAAATATTTTTGGTCCTTGAATTTGGATAAGCTATTACTAAATTATTAACACATGCACATTTTCAGCAGAATCTAGATTTTTACCTGCAAGTAAAGGAATGGTTTTTAAAAATCTTTTTAATTAATTTGAATTAATACATTTCTTTGTAAAATATCTTAACATCATTTTCATTAAACAAATGTGAAATAATTTTCTGGGCCTGCCCCAAAAATGTCACCTTTTAAAAGCTAAAATGTATGTTTATATAATTTATTTTGTCCTATAAAATAACAATATTAATCGTATTTAAAATTCTAATATACATTTAATTAGGGCCTACAAGGATTCACATGCATTTTAAAAGTAGTAAAAGCCAAAAAATCTCTATCAAAACAGGCCATAGAACACTTTTACCTACACACCCTCAACCCCACCAACAAAATTTACAAAGGTGCTTGCCTAATACCTGAGTCCACCAACCACCACTGATCATCATTATCATCATGATATAGAGCTGATATGTAAGGAAGATTGTGTTCTCTACAGGAATAAACTGTGGCCCACCTCCATCTGTAGCACATGCCACCATCTCGGTCATTGACACATTCTACGGAGATACAGCAAACTACACATGTTCACCAGGATACAAGCATGTACAGGGTAACTCAACCTTGACCTGTGGAACAAACAAAACCTGGGAAGGCAATTCCATTTCCTGCCAGAGTAGGTTCTGTCTTTATTTTCATGCCAAGCATATTCTTTCATTGTTACCTTCGACATCAAACTAACAACTTCATACACTACCAAAGTCACATTAACTATTATTCACAATGTTCATCTTGCCCCAGTAGTTCCTAAGGTGAAAAAGTGTAGGACTACTGTAACCAATCAAGCGTGTAATAATAAGGGTTTGACAGGGTTGTGCATGGGGCTAGCCACTTTGTCAAGTAAAACTAGCACTATTGAAATTGTCACTGCAAATGGTTAAATACTGGCTTCCTACAAAGGTCCAAGCTGTAGTGATGGTCCTATACTCCACTTGCAGTAAATCATCATCATCATCATCAAAATCAGGTTTGGTAGGTTTATATAAGCAGTAGAAAAAGTGATTGCCTTTCTTTAGAAACAAATCATTAACTTTTATTCCTTTCTTTAACTCATAACGATTTTTGAAATCGTAAAAAACATACAATTTGCTAGACTTAGTTGTGTTTAATATTATTTCTCCACTATGAGCCAACATACGAGTTACTATTTCCTACAATATGACTTGACCATGCTTTCAAACATGGCTGCATAATTAAAGATGCTGCAAGGCAGTTAGAGAAAAGACTGCTTTTGCAACTCCTATGGCTAACAATAAGTTAGTGTGACATAAAAGAGATAGGATATGGTTGTTTTAAAGATGCTTGAGAACAAGAATGATTTTACTTCTCATCAATGGATGACAAATATTTTTGGTCCTTGAATTTGGATAAGCTATTACTAAATTATTAACACATGCACATTTTCAGCAGAATCTAGATTTTTACCTGCAAGTAAAGGAATGGTTTTTAAAAATCTTTTTAATTAATTTGAATTAATACATTTCTTTGTAAAATATCTTAACATCATTTTCATTAAACAAATGTGAAATAATTTTCTGGGCCTGCCCCAAAAATGTCACCTTTTAAAAGCTAAAATGTATGTTCATATAATTTATTTTGTCCTATAATATAACAATATTAATCGTATTTAAAATTCTAATATACATTTAATTAGGGCCTACAAGGATTCACATGCATTTTAAAAGTAGTAAAAGCCAAAAAATCTCTATCAAAACAGGCCATAGAACACTTTTACCTACACACCCTCAACCCCACCAACAAAATTTACAAAGGTGCTTGCCTAATACCTGAGTCCACCAACCACCACTGATCATCATGATATAGAGCTGATATGTAAAGAAGATTGTGTTCTCTACAGGAATAAACTGTGGCCCACCTCCATCTGTAGCACATGCCACCATCTCGGTCATTGACACATTCTACGGAGATACAGCAAACTACACATGTTCACCAGGATACAAGCATGTACAGGGTAACTCAACCTTGACCTGTGGAACAAACAAAACCTGGGAAGGCAATTCCATTTCCTGCCAGAGTAGGTTCTGTCTTTATTTTCATGCCAAGCATATTCTTTCATTGTTACCTTCGACATCAAACTAACAACTTCATACACTACCAAAGTCACATTAACTATTATTCACAATGTTCATCTTGCCCCAGTAGTTCCTAAGGTGAAAAAGTGTAGGACTACTGTAACCAATCAAGCATGTCATAATAAGGGTTTGTTAGGATTGTGCAT
Organism: Ariolimax columbianus; assembly: GCA_036924085.1. NCBI lineage: Eukaryota > Metazoa > Mollusca > Gastropoda > Stylommatophora > Arionidae > Ariolimax > Ariolimax columbianus. The sequence goes on from JAVGWX010000018.1 coordinate 60,509,720, forward strand.
GGGGCTAGCCACTTTGTCGAGTAAAATTAGCACTATTGAAATTGTCACTGCAATTGGTTGAATACTGGCTTCCTACAAAAGTCCAAGCTGTAGTGATGGTCTTATACTCCACTTGCAGTAAATCATCATCATCATCATCAGGTTTTAGTAGGTCTATATAAACAGTAGAAAAAGTGATTGCCTTTCTTTAGAAACAAATCATTAACTTTTATTCCTTTCTTTAACTCATAACGATTTTTGAAATCGTAAAAAACATACTATTTGCTAGACTTAGTTGTGTTTAATATTATTTCTCCACTATGAGCCAACATACGAGTTACTATTTCCTACAATATGACTTGACCATGCTTTCAAACATGGCTGCATAATTAAAGATGCTGCAAGGCAGTTAGAGAAAAGACTGCTTTTGCAACTCCTATGGCTAACAATAAGTTAGTGTGACATAAAAGAGATAGGATATGGTTGTTTTAAAGATGCTTGAGAACAAGAATGATTTTACTTCTCATCAATGGATGACAAATATTTTTGGTCCTTGAATTTGGATAAGCTATTACTAAATTATTAACACATGCACATTTTCAGCAGAATCTAGATTTTTACCTGCAAGTAAAGGAATGGTTTTTAAAAATCTTTTTAATTAATTTGAATTAATACATTTCTTTGTAAAATATCTTAACATCATTTTCATTAAACAAATGGGAAATAATTTTCTGGGCCTGCCCCAAAAATGTCACCTTTTAAAAGCTAAAATGTATGTTCATATAATTTATTTTGTCCTATAATATAACAATATTAATCGTATTTAAAATTCTAATATACATTTAATTAGGGCCTACAAGGATTCACATGCATTTTAAAAGTAGTAAAAGCCAAAAAATCTCTATCAAAACAGGCCATAGAACACTTTTACCTACACACCCTCAACCCCACCAACAAAATTTACAAAGGTGCTTGCCTAATACCTGAGTCCACCAACCACCACTGATCATCATTATCATCATGATATAGAGCTGATATGTAAGGAAGATTGTGTTCTCTACAGGAATAAACTGTGGCCCACCTCCATCTGTAGCACATGCCACCATCTCGGTCATTGACACATTCTACGGAGATACAGCAAACTACACATGTTCACCAGGATACAAGCATGTACAGGGTAACTCAACCTTGACCTGTGGAACAAATGAAACCTGGGAAGGCAATTCCATTTCCTGCCAGAGTAGGTTCTGTCTTTATTTTCATGCCAAGCATATTCTTTCATTGTTACCTTCGACATCAAACTAACAACTTCATACACTACCAATGTCACATTAACTATTATTCACAATGTTCATCTTGCCCCAGTAGTTCCTAAGGTGAAAAAGTGTAGGACTACTGTAACCAATCAAGCATGTCATAATAAGGGTTTGTTAGGATTGTGCATGGGGCTAGCCACTTTGTCGAGTAAAATTAGCACTATTGAAATTGTCACTGCAATTGGTTGAATACTGGCTTCCTACAAAGGTCCAAGCTGTAGTGATGGTCCTATACTCCACTTGCAGTAAATCATCATCATCATCATCAAAATCAGGTTTGGTAGGTTTATATAAGCAGTAGAAAAAGTGATTGCCTTTCCTTTGCAAACAAATCATTACCTTTTATTCCTTTCTTTAACTCATAACGATTTTTGAAATCGTAAAAAACATACACTTTGCTAGACTTAGTTGTGTTTAATATTATTTCTCCACTATGAGCCAACATACGAGTTACTATTTCCTACAATATGACTTGACCATGCTTTCAAACATGGCTGCATAATTAAAGATGCTGCAAGGCAGTTAGAGAAAAGACTGCTTTTGCAACTCCTATGGCTAACAATAAGTTAGTGTGACATAAAAGAGATAGGATATGGTTGTTTTAAAGATGCTTGAGAACAAGAATGATTTTACTTCTCATCAATGGATGACAAATATTTTTGGTCCTTGAATTTGGATAAGCTATTACTAAATTATTAACACATGCACATTTTCAGCAGAATCTAGATTTTTACCTGCAAGTAAAGGAATGGTTTTTAAAAATCTTTTTAATTAATTTGAATTAATACATTTCTTTGTAAAATATCTTAACATCATTTTCATTAAACAAATGTGAAATAATTTTCTGGGCCTGCCCCAAAAATGTCACCTTTTAAAAGCTAAAATGTATGTTCATATAATTTATTTTGTCCTATAATATAACAATATTAATCGTATTTAAAATTCTAATATACATTTAATTAGGGCCTACAAGGATTCACATGCATTTTAAAAGTAGTAAAAGCCAAAAAATCTCTATCAAAACAGGCCATAGAACACTTTTACCTACACACCCTCAACCCCACCAACAAAATTTACAAAGGTGCTTGCCTAATACCTGAGTCCACCAACCACCACTGATCATCATTATCATCATGATATAGAGCTGATATGTAAAGAAGATTGTGTTCTCTACAGGAATAAACTGTGGCCCACCTCCATCTGTAGCACATGCCACCATCTCGGTCATTGACACATTCTACGGAGATACAGCAAACTACACATGTTCACCAGGATACAAGCATGTACAGGGTAACTCAACCTTGACCTGTGGAACAAACAAAACCTGGGAAGGCAATTCCATTTCCTGCCAGAGTAGGTTCTGTCTTTATTTTCATGCCAAGCATATTCTTTCATTGTTACCTTCGACATCAAACTAACAACTTCATACACTACCAAAGTCACATTAACTATTATTCACAATGTTCATCTTGCCCCAGTAGTTCCTAAGGTGAAAAAGTGTAGGACTACTGTAACCAATCAAGCATGTCATTATAATGGTTTGTTAGGATTGTGCATGGGGCTAGCCACTTTGTCGAGTAAAATTAGCACTATTGAAATTGTCACTGCAATTGGTTGAATACTGGCTTCCTACAAAAGTCCAAGCTGTAGTGATGGTCTTATACTCCACTTGCAGTAAATCATCATCATCATCATCAGGTTTTAGTAGGTCTATATAAACAGTAGAAAAAGTGATTGCCTTTCTTTAGAAACAAATCATTAACTTTTATTCCTTTCTTTAACTCATAACGATTTTTGAAATCGTAAAAAACATACTATTTGCTAGACTTAGTTGTGTTTAATATTATTTCTCCACTATGAGCCAACATACGAGTTACTATTTCCTACAATATGACTTGACCATGCTTTCAAACATGGCTGCATAATTAAAGATGCTGCAAGGCAGTTAGAGAAAAGACTGCTTTTGCAACTCCTATGGCTAACAATAAGTTAGTGTGACATAAAAGAGATAGGATATGGTTGTTTTAAAGATGCTTGAGAACAAGAATGATTTTACTTCTCATCAATGGATGACAAATATTTTTGGTCCTTGAATTTGGATAAGCTATTACTAAATTATTAACACATGCACATTTTCAGCAGAATCTAGATTTTTACCTGCAAGTAAAGGAATGGTTTTTAAAAATCTTTTTAATTAATTTGAATTAATACATTTCTTTGTAAAATATCTTAACATCATTTTCATTAAACAAATGGGAAATAATTTTCTGGGCCTGCCCCAAAAATGTCACCTTTTAAAAGCTAAAATGTATGTTCATATAATTTATTTTGTCCTATAATATAACAATATTAATCGTATTTAAAATTCTAATATACATTTAATTAGGGCCTACAAGGATTCACATGCATTTTAAAAGTAGTAAAAGCCAAAAAATCTCTATCAAAACAGGCCATAGAACACTTTTACCTACACACCCTCAACCCCACCAACAAAATTTACAAAGGTGCTTGCCTAATACCTGAGTCCACCAACCACCACTGATCATCATTATCATCATGATATAGAGCTGATATGTAAGGAAGATTGTGTTCTCTACAGGAATAAACTGTGGCCCACCTCCATCTGTAGCACATGCCACCATCTCGGTCATTGACACATTCTACGGAGATACAGCAAACTACACATGTTCACCAGGATACAAGCATGTACAGGGTAACTCAACCTTGACCTGTGGAACAAATGAAACCTGGGAAGGCAATTCCATTTCCTGCCAGAGTAGGTTCTGTCTTTATTTTCATGCCAAGCATATTCTTTCATTGTTACCTTCGACATCAAACTAACAACTTCATACACTACCAATGTCACATTAACTATTATTCACAATGTTCATCTTGCCCCAGTAGTTCCTAAGGTGAAAAAGTGTAGGACTACTGTAACCAATCAAGCATGTCATAATAAGGGTTTGTTAGGATTGTGCATGGGGCTAGCCACTTTGTCGAGTAAAATTAGCACTATTGAAATTGTCACTGCAATTGGTTGAATACTGGCTTCCTACAAAGGTCCAAGCTGTAGTGATGGTCCTATACTCCACTTGCAGTAAATCATCATCATCATCATCAAAATCAGGTTTGGTAGGTTTATATAAGCAGTAGAAAAAGTGATTGCCTTTCCTTCGCAAACAAATCATTACCTTTTATTCCTTTCTTTAACTCATAACGATTTTTGAAATCGTAAAAAACATACAATTTGCTAGACTTAGTTGTGTTTAATATTATTTCTCCTCTATGAGCCAACATACGAGTTACTATTTCCTACAATATGACTTGACCATGCTTTCAAACATGGCTGCATAATTAAAGATGCTGCAAGGCAGTTAGAGAAAAGACTGCTTTTGCAACTCCTATGGCTAACAATAAGTTAGTGTGACATAAAAGAGATAGGATATGGTTGTTTTAAAGATGCTTGAGAACAAGAATGATTTTACTTCTCATCAATGGATGACAAATATTTTTGGTCCTTGAAATTGGATAAGCTATTACTAAATTATTAACACATGCGCATTTTCAGCAGAATCTAGATTTTTACCTGCAAGTAAAGGAATGTTGTTTAAAAATCTTTTTATTTAATTTGAATTAATACATTTCTTTGTAAAATATCTTAACATCATTTTCATTAAACAAATGTTAAAAAATTTTCTGGGCCTGCCCCAAAAATGTTACCTTTTAAAAGCTAAAATGTATGTTCATATCTTATTTTTTTCTATAATATAACAAATATTTATTGTGTTTAAAATTCTAATATACATTTAATTAGGGCCTACAAGGATTCACAAGCATTTTAAAAGTAGTAAAAGCCAAAAAATCTCAATCAAAACAGGCCATAGAACACTTTTACCTACACACCCTCAACCCCCCCCCCCCCCCCCCCCCCCCCCATCCCCAACAAAATTTACAAAGGTGCTTGCCTAATACCTGAGTCCACCAACCACCACTGATCATCATTATCATCATGATATAGAGCTGATATGTAAGAAAGATTGTGTTCTCTACAGGAATAAAATGTGGCCCACCTCCATCTGTAGCACATGCCACCATCTCGGTCATTGACACATTCTACGGAGATACAGCAAACTACACATGTTCACCAGGATACAAGCATGTACAGGGTAACTCAACCTTGACCTGTGGAACAAATGAAACCTGGGAAGGCAATTCCATTTCCTGCCAGAGTAGGTTCTGTCTTTATTTTCATGCCAAGCATATTCTTTCATTGTTACCTTCGACATCAAACTAACAACTTCATGCACTACCAATGTCACATTAACTATTATTCACAATGTTCATCTTGCCCCAGTAGTTCCTAAGGTGAAAAAGTGTAGGACTACTGTAACCAATCAAGCGTGTCATAATAAGGGTTTGAATGGGTTGTGCATGGGGCTAGCCACTTTGTCAAGTAAAACTAGCACTATTGAAATTGTCACTGCAAATGGTTAAATACTGGCTTCCTACAAAGGTCCAAGCTGTAGTGATGGTCCTATACTCCACTTGCAGTAAATCATCATCATCATCATCAGGTTTTATTAGGTCTATATAAGCAGTAGAAAAAGTGATTGCCTTTCTTTAGCAACAAATCATTAACTTTTATTCCTTTCTTTAACTCATAACGATTTTTGAAATCGTAAAAAACATACACTTTGCTAGACTTAGTTGTGTTTAATATTATTTCTCCTCTATGAGCCAACATACGAGTTACTATTTCCTACAATATGACTTAACCTTGCTTTCAAACATGGCTGCATAATTAAAGATGCTGCAAGGCAGTTAGAGAAAAGACTGCTTTTGCAACTCCTATGGCTAACAATAAGTTAGTGGGACATAAAAGAGAATGGATATGGTTGTTTTAAAGATGCTTGAGAACAAGAATGATTTTACTTCTCATCAATGGATGACAAATATTTTTGATCCTTGAATTTGGATAAGCTATTACTAAATTATTAACACATGCACATTTTCAGCAGAATCTAGATTTTTACTTGCAAGTAAAGGAATGGTTTTTAAAAATCTTTTTAATTAATTTGAATTAATACATTTCTTTGTAAAATATCTTAACATCATTTTCATTAAACAAATGTGAAATAATTTTCTGGGCCTGCCCCAAAAATGTCACCTTTTAAAAGCTAAAATGTATGTTCATATAATTTATTTTGTCCTATAATATAACAATATTAATCGTATTTAAAATTCTAATATACATTTAATTAGGGCCTACAAGGATTCACATGCATTTTAAAAGTAATAAAAGCCAAAAAATCTCTATCAAAACAGGCCATAGAACACTTTTACCTACACACCCTCAACCCCACCAACAAAATTTACAAAGGTGCTTGCCTAATACCTGAGTCCACCAACCACCACTGATCATCATTATCATCATGATATAGAGCTGATATGTAAGGAAGATTGTGTTCTCTACAGGAATAAACTGTGGCCCACCTCCATCTGTAGCACATGCCACCATCTCGGTCATTGACACATTCTACGGAGATACAGCAAACTACACATGTTCACCAGGATACAAGCATGTACAGGGTAACTCAACCTTGACCTGTGGAACAAATGAAACCTGGGAAGGCAATTCCATTTCCTGCCAGAGTAGGTTCTGTCTTTATTTTCATGCCAAGCATATTCTTTCATTGTTACCTTCGACATCAAACTAACAACTTCATGCACTACCAATGTCACATTAACTATTATTCACAATGTTCATCTTGCCCCAGTAGTTCCTAAGGTGAAAAAGTGTAGGACTACTGTAACCAATCAAGCGTGTCATAATAAGGGTTTGACAGGGTTGTGCCTGGGGCTAGACACTTTGTCGAGTAAAACTAGCACTATTGAAATTGTCACTACAAATGATTGAATACTGGCTTCCTACAAAAGTCCAAGCTGTAGTGATGGTCCTATACTCCACTTGCAGTAAATCATCATCATCAGGTTTGGTAGGTCTATATAAGCAGTAGAAAAAGTGATTGCCTTTCCTTCGCAAACAAATCATTACCTTTTATTCCTTTCTTTCAGTCATAAAGATTTTTGAAATCGTAAAAAACATACACTTTGCTAGACTTAGTTGTGTTTAATATTATTTCTCCTCTATGAGCCAACATACGAGTTACTATTTCCTACAATATGACTTGACCATGCTTTCAAACATGGCTGCATAATTAAAGATGCTGCAAGGCAGTTAGAGAAAAGACTGCTATTGCAACTCCTATGGCTAACAATAAGTTAGTGTGACATAAAAGAGATAGGATATGGTTGTTTTAAAGATGCTTGAGAACAAGAATGATTTTACTTCTCATCAATGGATGACAAATATTTTTGGTCCTTGAATTTGGATAAGCTATTACTAAATTATTAACACATGCGCATTTTCAGCAGAATCTAGATTTTTACCTGCAAGTAAAGGAATGTTGTTTAAAAATCTTTTTATTTAATTTGAATTAATACATTTCTTTGTAAAATAACTTAACATCATTTTCATTAAACAAATGTGAAATAATTTTCTGGGCCTGCCCCAAAAATGTGACCTTTTAAAAGCTAAAATGTATGTTCATATCTTATTTTTTTCTATAATATAACAAATATTTATTGTGTTTAAAATTCTAATATACATTTAATTAGGGCCTACAAGGATTCACATGCATTTTAAAAGTAGTAAAAGCCAAAAAATCTCTATCAAAACAGGCCATAGAACACTTTTAGCTACACACCCTCAACCCCCCCAACAAAATTTACAAAGGTGCTTGCCTAATACCTGAGTCCACCAACCACCACTGATCATCATTATCATCATGATATAGAGCTGATATGTAAGGAAGATTGTGTTCTCTACAGGAATAAAATGTGGCCCACCTCCATCTGTAGCACATGCCACCATCTCGGTCATTGACACATTCTACGGAGATACAGCAAACTACACATGTTCACCAGGATACAAGCATGTACAGGGTAACTCAACCTTGACCTGTGGAACAAATGAAACCTGGGAAGGCAATTCCATTTCCTGCCAGAGTAGGTTCTGTCTTTATTTTCATGCCAAGCATATTCTTTCATTGTTACCTTCGACATCAAACTAACAACTTCATGCACTACCAATGTCACATTAACTATTATTCACAATGTTCATCTTGCCCCAGTAGTTCCTAAGGTGAAAAAGTGTAGGACTACTGTAACCAATCAAGCGTGTCATAATAAGGGTTTGACAGGGTTGTGCCTGGGGCTAGACACTTTGTCGAGTAAAACTAGCACTATTGAAATTGTCACTACAAATGATTGAATACTGGCTTCCTACAAAAGTCCAAGCTGTAGTGATGGTCCTATACTCCACTTGCAGTAAATCATCATCATCAGGTTTGGTAGGTCTATATAAGCAGTAGAAAAAGTGATTGCCTTTCTTTAGCAACAAATCATTAACTTTTATTCCTTTCTTTAACTCATAACGATTTTTGAAATCGTAAAAAACATACAATTTGCTAGACTTAGTTGTGTTTAATATTATTTCTCCTCTATGAGCCAACATACGAGTTACTATTTCATACAATATGACTTGACCATGCTTTCAAACATGGCTGCATAATTAAAGACGCTGCAAGGCAGTTAGAGAAAAGACTGCTTTTGCAACTCCTATGGCTAACAATAAGTTAGTGTGACATAAAAGAGATAGGATATGATTGTTTTAAAGATGCTTGAGAACAAGAATGATTTTACTTCTCATCAATGGATGACAAATATTTTTGGTCCTTGAATTTGGATAAGCTATTACTAAATTATTAACACATGCACATTTTCAGCAGAATCTAGATTTTTACCTGCAAGTAAAGGAATGGTTTTTAAAAATCTTTTTAATTAATTTGAATTAATACATTTCTTTGTAAAATATCTTAACATCATTTTCATTAAACAAATGGGAAATAATTTTCTGGGCCTGCCCCAAAAATGTCACCTTTTAAAAGCTAAAATGTATGTTCATATAATTTATTTTGTCCTATAATATAACAATATTAATTGTATTTAAAATTCTAATATACATTTAATTAGGGCCTACAAGGATTCACATGCATTTTAAAAGTAGTAAAAGCCAAAAAATCTCTATCAAAACAGGCCATAGAACACTTTTAGCTACACACCCTCAACCCCCCCAACAAAATTTACAAAGGTGCTTGCCTAATACCTGAGTCCACCAACCACCACTGATCATCATTATCATCATGATATAGAGCTGATATGTAAGGAAGATTGTGTTCTCTACAGGAATAAACTGTGGCCCACCTCCATCTGTAGCACATGCCACCATCTCGGTCATTGACACATTCTACGGAGATACAGCAAACTACACATGTTCACCAGGATACAAGCATGTACAGGGTAACTCAACCTTGACCTGTGGAACAAATGAAACCTGGGAAGGCAATTCCATTTCCTGCCAGAGTAGGTTCTGTCTTTATTTTCATGCCAAGCATATTCTTTCATTGTTACCTTCGACATCAAACTAACAACTTCATGCACTACCAATGTCACATTAACTATTATTCACAATGTTCATCTTGCCCCAGTAGTTCCTAAGGTGAAAAAGTGTAGGACTACTGTAACCAATCAAGCGTGTCATAATAAGGGTTTGACAGGGTTGTGCCTGGGGCCAGCCACTTTGTCGAGTAAAACTAGCACTATTGAAATTGTCACTACAAATGATTGAATACTGGCTTCCTACAAAAGTCCAAGCTGTAGTGATGGTCCTATACTCCACTTGCAGTAAATCATCATCATCAGGTTTTAGTAGGTCTATATAAGCAGTAGAAAAAGTGACTGCCTTTCCTTCGCAAACAAATCATTACCTTTTATTCCTTTCTTTAAGTCATAAAGATTTTTGAAATCGTAAAAAACATACACTTTGCTAGACTTAGTTGTGTTTAATATTATGTCTCCTCTATGAGCCAACATTCGAGTTACTATTTCATACAATATGACTTGACCATGCTTTCAAACATGGCTGCATAATTAAAGACGCTGCAAGACTGCTTTTGCAACTCCTATGGCTAACAATAAGTTAGTGGGACATAAAAGAGAATGGATATGGTTGTTTTAAAGATGCTTGAGAACAAGAATGATTTTACTTCTCATCAATGGATGACAAATATTTTTGGTCCTTGAATTTGGATGAGGTATTACTAAATTATTGACACATGCGCATTTTCAGCAGAATCTAGATTTTTACCTGCAAGTAAAAGAATGTTTTTTAAAAATCTATTTAATTAATTTGAATTAATGCATTTCTTTGTAAAATATCTTAACATCATTTTCATTAATGAAATGTGAAATAATTTTCTGGGCCTGTCCCAAAAATGTCACCTTTTAAAAGCTAAAATGTATGTTCATATCTTATTTTCTTCTATAATATAACAATATTAATTGTATTTAAAATTATAATATACATTTAATTAGGGCCTACAAGGATTCACATGCATTTTAAAAGTAGTAAAAGCCAAAAAATCTCTATCAAAACAGGCCATAGAACACTTTTACCTACACACCCTCAACCCCACCAACAAAATTTACAAAGGTGCTTGCCTAATACCTGAGTCCACCAACCACCACTGATCATCATGATATAGAGCTGATATGTAAAGAAGATTGTGTTCTCTACAGGAATAAACTGTGGCCCACCTCCATCTGTAGCACATGCCACCATCTCGGTCATTGACACATTCTACGGAGATACAGCAAACTACACATGTTCACCAGGATACAAGCATGTACAGGGTAACTCAACCTTGACCTGTGGAACAAACAAAACCTGGGAAGGCAATTCCATTTCCTGCCAGAGTAGGTTCTGTCTTTATTTTCATGCCAAGCATATTCTTTCATTGTTACCTTCGACATCAAACTAACAACTTCATACACTACCAAAGTCACATTAACTATTATTCACAATGTTCATCTTGCCCCAGTAGTTCCTAAGGTGAAAAAGTGTAGGACTACTGTAACCAATCAAGCATGTCATAATAAGGGTTTGTTAGGATTGTGCATGGGGCTAGCCACTTTGTCGAGTAAAATTAGCACTATTGAAATTGTCACTGCAATTGGTTGAATACTGGCTTCCTACAAAAGTCCAAGCTGTAGTGATGGTCTTATACTCCACTTGCAGTAAATCATCATCATCATCATCAGGTTTTAGTAGGTCTATATAAACAGTAGAAAAAGTGATTGCCTTTCTTTAGAAACAAATCATTAACTTTTATTCCTTTCTTTAACTCATAACGATTTTTGAAATCGTAAAAAACATACTATTTGCTAGACTTAGTTGTGTTTAATATTATTTCTCCACTATGAGCCAACATACGAGTTACTATTTCCTACAATATGACTTGACCATGCTTTCAAACATGGCTGCATAATTAAAGATGCTGCAAGGCAGTTAGAGAAAAGACTGCTTTTGCAACTCCTATGGCTAACAATAAGTTAGTGTGACATAAAAGAGATAGGATATGGTTGTTTTAAAGATGCTTGAGAACAAGAATGATTTTACTTCTCATCAATGGATGACAAATATTTTTGGTCCTTGAATTTGGATAAGCTATTACTAAATTATTAACACATGCACATTTTCAGCAGAATCTAGATTTTTACCTGCAAGTAAAGGAATGGTTTTTAAAAATCTTTTTAATTAATTTGAATTAATACATTTCTTTGTAAAATATCTTAACATCATTTTCATTAAACAAATGGGAAATAATTTTCTGGGCCTGCCCCAAAAATGTCACCTTTTAAAAGCTAAAATGTATGTTCATATAATTTATTTTGTCCTATAATATAACAATATTAATCGTATTTAAAATTCTAATATACATTTAATTAGGGCCTACAAGGATTCACATGCATTTTAAAAGTAGTAAAAGCCAAAAAATCTCTATCAAAACAGGCCATAGAACACTTTTACCTACACACCCTCAACCCCACCAACAAAATTTACAAAGGTGCTTGCCTAATACCTGAGTCCACCAACCACCACTGATCATCATTATCATCATGATATAGAGCTGATATGTAAGGAAGATTGTGTTCTCTACAGGAATAAACTGTGGCCCACCTCCATCTGTAGCACATGCCACCATCTCGGTCATTGACACATTCTACGGAGATACAGCAAACTACACATGTTCACCAGGATACAAGCATGTACAGGGTAACTCAACCTTGACCTGTGGAACAAATGAAACCTGGGAAGGCAATTCCATTTCCTGCCAGAGTAGGTTCTGTCTTTATTTTCATGCCAAGCATATTCTTTCATTGTTACCTTCGACATCAAACTAACAACTTCATACACTACCAATGTCACATTAACTATTATTCACAATGTTCATCTTGCCCCAGTAGTTCCTAAGGTGAAAAAGTGTAGGACTACTGTAACCAATCAAGCATGTCATAATAAGGGTTTGTTAGGATTGTGCATGGGGCTAGCCACTTTGTCGAGTAAAATTAGCACTATTGAAATTGTCACTGCAATTGGTTGAATACTGGCTTCCTACAAAGGTCCAAGCTGTAGTGATGGTCCTATACTCCACTTGCAGTAAATCATCATCATCATCATCAAAATCAGGTTTGGTAGGTTTATATAAGCAGTAGAAAAAGTGATTGCCTTTCCTTTGCAAACAAATCATTACCTTTTATTCCTTTCTTTAACTCATAACGATTTTTGAAATCGTAAAAAACATACACTTTGCTAGACTTAGTTGTGTTTAATATTATTTCTCCACTATGAGCCAACATACGAGTTACTATTTCCTACAATATGACTTGACCATGCTTTCAAACATGGCTGCATAATTAAAGATGCTGCAAGGCAGTTAGAGAAAAGACTGCTTTTGCAACTCCTATGGCTAACAATAAGTTAGTGTGACATAAAAGAGATAGGATATGGTTGTTTTAAAGATGCTTGAGAACAAGAATGATTTTACTTCTCATCAATGGATGACAAATATTTTTGGTCCTTGAATTTGGATAAGCTATTACTAAATTATTAACACATGCACATTTTCAGCAGAATCTAGATTTTTACCTGCAAGTAAAGGAATGGTTTTTAAAAATCTTTTTAATTAATTTGAATTAATACATTTCTTTGTAAAATATCTTAACATCATTTTCATTAAACAAATGTGAAATAATTTTCTGGGCCTGCCCCAAAAATGTCACCTTTTAAAAGCTAAAATGTATGTTCATATAATTTATTTTGTCCTATAATATAACAATATTAATCGTATTTAAAATTCTAATATACATTTAATTAGGGCCTACAAGGATTCACATGCATTTTAAAAGTAGTAAAAGCCAAAAAATCTCTATCAAAACAGGCCATAGAACACTTTTACCTACACACCCTCAACCCCACCAACAAAATTTACAAAGGTGCTTGCCTAATACCTGAGTCCACCAACCACCACTGATCATCATTATCATCATGATATAGAGCTGATATGTAAAGAAGATTGTGTTCTCTACAGGAATAAACTGTGGCCCACCTCCATCTGTAGCACATGCCACCATCTCGGTCATTGACACATTCTACGGAGATACAGCAAACTACACATGTTCACCAGGATACAAGCATGTACAGGGTAACTCAACCTTGACCTGTGGAACAAACAAAACCTGGGAAGGCAATTCCATTTCCTGCCAGAGTAGGTTCTGTCTTTATTTTCATGCCAAGCATATTCTTTCATTGTTACCTTCGACATCAAACTAACAACTTCATACACTACCAAAGTCACATTAACTATTATTCACAATGTTCATCTTGCCCCAGTAGTTCCTAAGGTGAAAAAGTGTAGGACTACTGTAACCAATCAAGCATGTCATTATAATGGTTTGTTAGGATTGTGCATGGGGCTAGCCACTTTGTCGAGTAAAATTAGCACTATTGAAATTGTCACTGCAATTGGTTGAATACTGGCTTCCTACAAAAGTCCAAGCTGTAGTGATGGTCTTATACTCCACTTGCAGTAAATCATCATCATCATCATCAGGTTTTAGTAGGTCTATATAAACAGTAGAAAAAGTGATTGCCTTTCTTTAGAAACAAATCATTAACTTTTATTCCTTTCTTTAACTCATAACGATTTTTGAAATCGTAAAAAACATACTATTTGCTAGACTTAGTTGTGTTTAATATTATTTCTCCACTATGAGCCAACATACGAGTTACTATTTCCTACAATATGACTTGACCATGCTTTCAAACATGGCTGCATAATTAAAGATGCTGCAAGGCAGTTAGAGAAAAGACTGCTTTTGCAACTCCTATGGCTAACAATAAGTTAGTGTGACATAAAAGAGATAGGATATGGTTGTTTTAAAGATGCTTGAGAACAAGAATGATTTTACTTCTCATCAATGGATGACAAATATTTTTGGTCCTTGAATTTGGATAAGCTATTACTAAATTATTAACACATGCACATTTTCAGCAGAATCTAGATTTTTACCTGCAAGTAAAGGAATGGTTTTTAAAAATCTTTTTAATTAATTTGAATTAATACATTTCTTTGTAAAATATCTTAACATCATTTTCATTAAACAAATGGGAAATAATTTTCTGGGCCTGCCCCAAAAATGTCACCTTTTAAAAGCTAAAATGTATGTTCATATAATTTATTTTGTCCTATAATATAACAATATTAATCGTATTTAAAATTCTAATATACATTTAATTAGGGCCTACAAGGATTCACATGCATTTTAAAAGTAGTAAAAGCCAAAAAATCTCTATCAAAACAGGCCATAGAACACTTTTACCTACACACCCTCAACCCCACCAACAAAATTTACAAAGGTGCTTGCCTAATACCTGAGTCCACCAACCACCACTGATCATCATTATCATCATGATATAGAGCTGATATGTAAGGAAGATTGTGTTCTCTACAGGAATAAACTGTGGCCCACCTCCATCTGTAGCACATGCCACCATCTCGGTCATTGACACATTCTACGGAGATACAGCAAACTACACATGTTCACCAGGATACAAGCATGTACAGGGTAACTCAACCTTGACCTGTGGAACAAATGAAACCTGGGAAGGCAATTCCATTTCCTGCCAGAGTAGGTTCTGTCTTTATTTTCATGCCAAGCATATTCTTTCATTGTTACCTTCGACATCAAACTAACAACTTCATACACTACCAATGTCACATTAACTATTATTCACAATGTTCATCTTGCCCCAGTAGTTCCTAAGGTGAAAAAGTGTAGGACTACTGTAACCAATCAAGCATGTCATAATAAGGGTTTGTTAGGATTGTGCATGGGGCTAGCCACTTTGTCGAGTAAAATTAGCACTATTGAAATTGTCACTGCAATTGGTTGAATACTGGCTTCCTACAAAGGTCCAAGCTGTAGTGATGGTCCTATACTCCACTTGCAGTAAATCATCATCATCATCATCAAAATCAGGTTTGGTAGGTTTATATAAGCAGTAGAAAAAGTGATTGCCTTTCCTTCGCAAACAAATCATTACCTTTTATTCCTTTCTTTAACTCATAACGATTTTTGAAATCGTAAAAAACATACAATTTGCTAGACTTAGTTGTGTTTAATATTATTTCTCCTCTATGAGCCAACATACGAGTTACTATTTCCTACAATATGACTTGACCATGCTTTCAAACATGGCTGCATAATTAAAGATGCTGCAAGGCAGTTAGAGAAAAGACTGCTTTTGCAACTCCTATGGCTAACAATAAGTTAGTGTGACATAAAAGAGATAGGATATGGTTGTTTTAAAGATGCTTGAGAACAAGAATGATTTTACTTCTCATCAATGGATGACAAATATTTTTGGTCCTTGAAATTGGATAAGCTATTACTAAATTATTAACACATGCGCATTTTCAGCAGAATCTAGATTTTTACCTGCAAGTAAAGGAATGTTGTTTAAAAATCTTTTTATTTAATTTGAATTAATACATTTCTTTGTAAAATATCTTAACATCATTTTCATTAAACAAATGTTAAAAAATTTTCTGGGCCTGCCCCAAAAATGTTACCTTTTAAAAGCTAAAATGTATGTTCATATCTTATTTTTTTCTATAATATAACAAATATTTATTGTGTTTAAAATTCTAATATACATTTAATTAGGGCCTACAAGGATTCACAAGCATTTTAAAAGTAGTAAAAGCCAAAAAATCTCAATCAAAACAGGCCATAGAACACTTTTACCTACACACCCTCAACCCCACCAACAAAATTTACAAAGGTGCTTGCCTAATACCTGAGTCCACCAACCACCACTGATCATCATTATCATCATGATATAGAGCTGATATGTAAGAAAGATTGTGTTCTCTACAGGAATAAAATGTGGCCCACCTCCATCTGTAGCACATGCCACCATCTCGGTCATTGACACATTCTACGGAGATACAGCAAACTACACATGTTCACCAGGATACAAGCATGTACAGGGTAACTCAACCTTGACCTGTGGAACAAATGAAACCTGGGAAGGCAATTCCATTTCCTGCCAGAGTAGGTTCTGTCTTTATTTTCATGCCAAGCATATTCTTTCATTGTTACCTTCGACATCAAACTAACAACTTCATGCACTACCAATGTCACATTAACTATTATTCACAATGTTCATCTTGCCCCAGTAGTTCCTAAGGTGAAAAAGTGTAGGACTACTGTAACCAATCAAGCGTGTCATAATAAGGGTTTGAATGGGTTGTGCATGGGGCTAGCCACTTTGTCAAGTAAAACTAGCACTATTGAAATTGTCACTGCAAATGGTTAAATACTGGCTTCCTACAAAGGTCCAAGCTGTAGTGATGGTCCTATACTCCACTTGCAGTAAATCATCATCATCATCATCAGGTTTTATTAGGTCTATATAAGCAGTAGAAAAAGTGATTGCCTTTCTTTAGCAACAAATCATTAACTTTTATTCCTTTCTTTAACTCATAACGATTTTTGAAATCGTAAAAAACATACACTTTGCTAGACTTAGTTGTGTTTAATATTATTTCTCCTCTATGAGCCAACATACGAGTTACTATTTCCTACAATATGACTTAACCTTGCTTTCAAACATGGCTGCATAATTAAAGATGCTGCAAGGCAGTTAGAGAAAAGACTGCTTTTGCAACTCCTATGGCTAACAATAAGTTAGTGGGACATAAAAGAGAATGGATATGGTTGTTTTAAAGATGCTTGAGAACAAGAATGATTTTACTTCTCATCAATGGATGACAAATATTTTTGATCCTTGAATTTGGATAAGCTATTACTAAATTATTAACACATGCACATTTTCAGCAGAATCTAGATTTTTACTTGCAAGTAAAGGAATGGTTTTTAAAAATCTTTTTAATTAATTTGAATTAATACATTTCTTTGTAAAATATCTTAACATCATTTTCATTAAACAAATGTGAAATAATTTTCTGGGCCTGCCCCAAAAATGTCACCTTTTAAAAGCTAAAATGTATGTTCATATAATTTATTTTGTCCTATAATATAACAATATTAATCGTATTTAAAATTCTAATATACATTTAATTAGGGCCTACAAGGATTCACATGCATTTTAAAAGTAATAAAAGCCAAAAAATCTCTATCAAAACAGGCCATAGAACACTTTTACCTACACACCCTCAACCCCACCAACAAAATTTACAAAGGCGCTTGCCTAATACCTGAGTCCACCAACCACCACTGATCATCATTATCATCATGATATAGAGCTGATATGTAAGGAAGATTGTGTTCTCTACAGGAATAAACTGTGGCCCACCTCCATCTGTAGCACATGCCACCATCTCGGTCATTGACACATTCTACGGAGATACAGCAAACTACACATGTTCACCAGGATACAAGCATGTACAGGGTAACTCAACCTTGACCTGTGGAACAAATGAAACCTGGGAAGGCAATTCCATTTCCTGCCAGAGTAGGTTCTGTCTTTATTTTCATGCCAAGCATATTCTTTCATTGTTACCTTCGACATCAAACTAACAACTTCATGCACTACCAATGTCACATTAACTATTATTCACAATGTTCATCTTGCCCCAGTAGTTCCTAAGGTGAAAAAGTGTAGGACTACTGTAACCAATCAAGCGTGTCATAATAAGGGTTTGACAGGGTTGTGCCTGGGGCTAGACACTTTGTCGAGTAAAACTAGCACTATTGAAATTGTCACTACAAATGATTGAATACTGGCTTCCTACAAAAGTCCAAGCTGTAGTGATGGTCCTATACTCCACTTGCAGTAAATCATCATCATCAGGTTTGGTAGGTCTATATAAGCAGTAGAAAAAGTGATTGCCTTTCCTTCGCAAACAAATCATTACCTTTTATTCCTTTCTTTCAGTCATAAAGATTTTTGAAATCGTAAAAAACATACACTTTGCTAGACTTAGTTGTGTTTAATATTATTTCTCCTCTATGAGCCAACATACGAGTTACTATTTCATACAATATGACTTGACCATGCTTTCAAACATGGCTGCATAATTAAAGATGCTGCAAGGCAGTTAGAGAAAAGACTGCTATTGCAACTCCTATGGCTAACAATAAGTTAGTGTGACATAAAAGAGATAGGATATGGTTGTTTTAAAGATGCTTGAGAACAAGAATGATTTTACTTCTCATCAATGGATGACAAATATTTTTGGTCCTTGAATTTGGATAAGCTATTACTAAATTATTAACACATGCGCATTTTCAGCAGAATCTAGATTTTTACCTGCAAGTAAAGGAATGTTGTTTAAAAATCTTTTTATTTAATTTGAATTAATACATTTCTTTGTAAAATAACTTAACATCATTTTCATTAAACAAATGTGAAATAATTTTCTGGGCCTGCCCCAAAAATGTGACCTTTTAAAAGCTAAAATGTATGTTCATATCTTATTTTTTTCTATAATATAACAAATATTTATTGTGTTTAAAATTCTAATATACATTTAATTAGGGCCTACAAGGATTCACATGCATTTTAAAAGTAGTAAAAGCCAAAAAATCTCTATCAAAACAGGCCATAGAACACTTTTAGCTACACACCCTCAACCCCCCCAACAAAATTTACAAAGGTGCTTGCCTAATACCTGAGTCCACCAACCACCACTGATCATCATTATCATCATGATATAGAGCTGATATGTAAGGAAGATTGTGTTCTCTACAGGAATAAAATGTGGCCCACCTCCATCTGTAGCACATGCCACCATCTCGGTCATTGACACATTCTACGGAGATACAGCAAACTACACATGTTCACCAGGATACAAGCATGTACAGGGTAACTCAACCTTGACCTGTGGAACAAATGAAACCTGGGAAGGCAATTCCATTTCCTGCCAGAGTAGGTTCTGTCTTTATTTTCATGCCAAGCATATTCTTTCATTGTTACCTTCGACATCAAACTAACAACTTCATGCACTACCAATGTCACATTAACTATTATTCACAATGTTCATCTTGCCCCAGTAGTTCCTAAGGTGAAAAAGTGTAGGACTACTGTAACCAATCAAGCGTGTCATAATAAGGGTTTGACAGGGTTGTGCCTGGGGCTAGACACTTTGTCGAGTAAAACTAGCACTATTGAAATTGTCACTACAAATGATTGAATACTGGCTTCCTACAAAAGTCCAAGCTGTAGTGATGGTCCTATACTCCACTTGCAGTAAATCATCATCATCAGGTTTGGTAGGTCTATATAAGCAGTAGAAAAAGTGATTGCCTTTCTTTAGCAACAAATCATTAACTTTTATTCCTTTCTTTAACTCATAACGATTTTTGAAATCGTAAAAAACATACAATTTGCTAGACTTAGTTGTGTTTAATATTATTTCTCCTCTATGAGCCAACATACGAGTTACTATTTCATACAATATGACTTGACCATGCTTTCAAACATGGCTGCATAATTAAAGACGCTGCAAGGCAGTTAGAGAAAAGACTGCTTTTGCAACTCCTATGGCTAACAATAAGTTAGTGTGACATAAAAGAGATAGGATATGATTGTTTTAAAGATGCTTGAGAACAAGAATGATTTTACTTCTCATCAATGGATGACAAATATTTTTGGTCCTTGAATTTGGATAAGCTATTACTAAATTATTAACACATGCACATTTTCAGCAGAATCTAGATTTTTACCTGCAAGTAAAGGAATGGTTTTTAAAAATCTTTTTAATTAATTTGAATTAATACATTTCTTTGTAAAATATCTTAACATCATTTTCATTAAACAAATGTGAAATAATTTTCTGGGCCTGCCCCAAAAATGTCACCTTTTAAAAGCTAAAATGTATGTTCATATAATTTATTTTGTCCTATAATATAACAATATTAATTGTATTTAAAATTCTAATATACATTTAATTAGGGCCTACAAGGATTCACATGCATTTTAAAAGTAGTAAAAGCCAAAAAATCTCTATCAAAACAGGCCATAGAACACTTTTAGCTACACACCCTCAACCCCCCCAACAAAATTTACAAAGGTGCTTGCCTAATACCTGAGTCCACCAACCACCACTGATCATCATTATCATCATGATATAGAGCTGATATGTAAGGAAGATTGTGTTCTCTACAGGAATAAACTGTGGCCCACCTCCATCTGTAGCACATGCCACCATCTCGGTCATTGACACATTCTACGGAGATACAGCAAACTACACATGTTCACCAGGATACAAGCATGTACAGGGTAACTCAACCTTGACCTGTGGAACAAATGAAACCTGGGAAGGCAATTCCATTTCCTGCCAGAGTAGGTTCTGTCTTTATTTTCATGCCAAGCATATTCTTTCATTGTTACCTTCGACATCAAACTAACAACTTCATGCACTACCAATGTCACATTAACTATTATTCACAATGTTCATCTTGCCCCAGTAGTTCCTAAGGTGAAAAAGTGTAGGACTACTGTAACCAATCAAGCGTGTCATAATAAGGGTTTGACAGGGTTGTGCCTGGGGCCAGCCACTTTGTCGAGTAAAACTAGCACTATTGAAATTGTCACTACAAATGATTGAATACTGGCTTCCTACAAAAGTCCAAGCTGTAGTGATGGTCCTATACTCCACTTGCAGTAAATCATCATCATCAGGTTTTAGTAGGTCTATATAAGCAGTAGAAAAAGTGACTGCCTTTCCTTCGCAAACAAATCATTACCTTTTATTCCTTTCTTTAAGTCATAAAGATTTTTGAAATCGTAAAAAACATACACTTTGCTAGACTTAGTTGTGTTTAATATTATGTCTCCTCTATGAGCCAACATTCGAGTTACTATTTCATACAATATGACTTGACCATGCTTTCAAACATGGCTGCATAATTAAAGACGCTGCAAGACTGCTTTTGCAACTCCTATGGCTAACAATAAGTTAGTGGGACATAAAAGAGAATGGATATGGTTGTTTTAAAGATGCTTGAGAACAAGAATGATTTTACTTCTCATCAATGGATGACAAATATTTTTGGTCCTTGAATTTGGATGAGGTATTACTAAATTATTGACACATGCGCATTTTCAGCAGAATCTAGATTTTTACCTGCAAGTAAAAGAATGTTTTTTAAAAATCTATTTAATTAATTTGAATTAATGCATTTCTTTGTAAAATATCTTAACATCATTTTCATTAATGAAATGTGAAATAATTTTCTGGGCCTGTCCCAAAAATGTCACCTTTTAAAAGCTAAAATGTATGTTCATATCTTATTTTCTTCTATAATATAACAATATTAATTGTATTTAAAATTATAATATACATTTAATTAGGGCCTACAAGGATTCACATGCATTTTAAAAGTAGTAAAAGCCAAAAAATCTCTATCAAAACAGGCCATAGAACACTTTTACCTACACACCCTCAACCCCACCAACAAAATTTACAAAGGTGCTTGCCTAATACCTGAGTCCACCAACCACCACTGATCATCATGATATAGAGCTGATATGTAAGGAAGATTGTGTTCTCTACAGGAATAAACTGTGGCCCACCTCCATCTGTAGCACATGGCACCATCTCGGTCATTGACACATTCTACGGAGATACAGCAAACTACACATGTTCACCAGGATACAAGCATGTACAGGGTAACTCAACCTTGACCTGTGGAACAAACAAAACCTGGGAAGGCAATTCCATTTCCTGCCAGAGTAGGTTCTGTCTTTATTTTCATGCCAAGCATATTATTTATTTTGTTACCTTCGACATCAAACTAACAACTTCATGCACTACCAATGTCACATTAACTATTGTTCACAATGTTCATCTGCGCCCCAGTAGTTCCTAGGTGAAAAAGTGTAGGACTACTATAACCAATCAAGCATTTCATAATAAGGGTTTGACAGGGTTGTGCATGGGGCTAGCAACTTTGTTGTGTAAAATTATCACTATTGAAACTATCAAATCGAAATATTGAATACTGGCTTCCTATAGAAAGTCCAAGCTGTAGTAGTGGTTCTATGCTCCATTTGGAGCAAAAAGATAAATCATCATCATAAAGCTGAAATGTAAAGTAAATTGTATTCTCTACAGGAATACACTGTGGCCCACCTCCATCTGTACCACATGCCACCATCTCGGTCATTGACACATTTTACGGAGATACAGCAAACTACACATGTTCACCAGGATACAAGCATGTACAGGGTAACTCAACCTTGACCTGTGGAGCAACTGGAATCTGGAAAGGCATTGCTTTTTCTTGTCAGAGTAGGTTGTCTTAATATGTGTTTTAAAATTATTTTTTTTTAAGTTTACTTGAATCATCATCATCATCATCATCATCATCATCATCATCATTATCATCAGTCCCATGACCTAGAAGGTCGTTGAGGAATCGTAATTGCAGCTTGTCGTACTAGCTACTGCCGTTCAACAACGGCGTATTTTGGGCCTCAACACATCTGACAGAGCCCATCTCTCTCCATGTGGCAGTTCATTATAGTTGTGTCTAAATTTCATACAACATAGCTGACATTGTCTTCAGCTAGGGCGAAGTGCGCCAATCTCGTCTGAAAACTGCGTGAACTAGACCGTGAAATAACATATGTTTAAAAGCGTAGTACTATTCATATAGCTGATGTCCATTCCCGGATAATCGGACAAAAAAAAATGCACAAAACGAACGAATTAACCAGTGCAAATGGAAAACAACAACATGTTTCTGTGAACGCAAGTGTAAGTTGTCGACTAGTGTGAATTCCATGCAAATTCATGGTCTGGCGGCATCCATATTGAACTAATGAGCAGAGCAATGTAGACCCGCAGCCAGTGACGGCACCATCTTTGCTACCCCTTCTTTACTTGAATCCTAGTATTCAGTTGGGCAAAGATGCTTGAGGCAAGATAGACAGAAACTGCTTGAATGTGTGTTTATCCTTTGCTCTGGCGTACCATTATGGTCCAAGGGTGTGGTGCAGATCATCTCTCCATCTTGTGGGTGGGTGGTCATGCAGGCGGTTGTAGTTTTATGGCCACCAGAAAGACACCCTCGTCCTTCTATCATCAGTCATGCGGGCCAGATCATCAGCCCATCTATACTCTATACTTTCTCATTAACGAAGAGTCAACGACATCCCGGAACTTTGTCTGGTTTTGGATCCTGGTATTTAGGATATGGTCTCTTAGAAAGAGATTTAGGACTCATTTCACTCCATTGCTCTTTTCGTAATTCTGAACTTCTCTGCGCCTGATTTGTGCAGACTTCAAACCTCACACCCATATACTATTGCTGGAATAACCATGCTATTGAAGGTGAGCCCTGGCCTTGACGTCCGTCATCTGCTGGAGTATTGGTTTAATGAATTTGAAGCTGATCCAACCCGCAGTTCTTCTGTGTGAGATCTCCTTATCAATTTATTAGCTATTGTCATCAACATTGAAAAACTTCAAAAAAGTATCCAAGGTCACATGTATTTTAAAAAAATCTGCACTCCACAGGAAGTAGCTGAAAAAGATGTAATTGATTTTCCATTTCTCTCTCTCTTTCTTTTCTCTCTCTCTTTCTCTCTCAGTCTCTTTTTCTTAGGCCTTGCTCTCAGCTTCTTGCATTCATTTATGATCCATCTTCCCTCTCTTTCTCATGCACATACGGACACTAGCACATATGTCTTCAACCCTGTCTAACCTCATACACCCATTTGACTATATGTAAGAATGTCATTTGACCTTTTCCAAGATTGTCTGACTCAAAGGGGCATTCTAAATAATATGCATACAATATTGAAAATTGGGGCTGAAGATCCACCATAGCAGACTGCTTTCATCAGGTCACTGAACCAAAGGTGACCTAGACTCTATTTCACCTCCAAGTGGCAGCTCTGAAAACAGACTGCACCCATGCAGCCTTGCTGGGAGAATAAGGATCAAAGAGAGAAGGTAAACTTGGTCCAAAATCTGGTGCTGAAACAGGATGTGTCCAGTGAAATGCGCAGATGTCACTGTCTTGCTATAAACTAAAACACATCATTTTCAGAATGAACGCGGAAGAAGATATTGAAAATCTTTTTATTTTTGTCTATATTAGTACATACACATTTAATTGGATTATTTTTTAAGTGTTTTATAAACCACAAAACTTTTTCATTTTTAAATATTCATAACTCTCTTAGTCACTCCTCTTCTACCTTGTGGATGTAGAGGTCTTTGTGTATACTTACATTTGAGTATGCAGACAAACTGGTGATTGGTCTGTTGTGTATTTGCATGATGAAGGTGCTGCTTTCTTTTGGTTTTCATGTCGGCCTCCATTGGGTAGGTTGGTTATTGATCCAGCAAGTCTATGGACTAATGTCTTTTGGCCCAATGCTATATAGTGGTATTAGCAAGTATTTATGAGCCGTTGTTTAGTTCCGTACAGAGTGTTCCATTTGTCTGGCCTCGGAGAAAACTCTTTTCTAACACTGTCAAGGATGTGTGCAGTTGGCACTCTGGAGCATGATCTGGTTGGATTCAATTCAAGTGACTGATAAGTTGTAGGTTTTGAGTCCAAAGTCGGAAAGGTGAGTGCTTTGACGATTTCAGGATGTTGATATTGTCTATGAGATTTAGGAAGGTTATATGGTTTTAGATTTCTCTACTAGTATTCCCCATTGCCCATCTATTCAGCCTAGTCTCTTTGTTTGCAGTCTTCAGTAGTTGTTTGACTATCTGTAGAGTTGTTGGTGTGTATTGTTTGTCTTGACTTGATCCCGTCTTAACCAGTCAGTCTACCTTGTCATTGCCAGGTGTATTTGGGTCGAATTTCAGTACTGATAGACTGCTTTCTAGGACAGTGGCTAACACTCTGCTCTTTTCTATTTTCAACTGCCAAGGGTGCTTTTGCACATACACAGCGTGTTACGGCACCTCCAAGTTTATCTTCTATCTCTGAAATGACTATGTGCCAAATTTTACCTCTCTTTCAGACCAAGAGGTTCTTGCAGCTTGCGGTATTCAAACTCCTACCATTTCGTGCCTTTCATTTCTTGAGAAGCAATCACCTCACTCTCAGCTGTAGCAACCCCTAATATTGGTAACTAATTTTTTGAAATTTGAACTAAAGCATAATTCCACCCTTGAAATCCTAAAATTGCCTCTGAAAGGGGAATTCAATGATCCCTGGAATGACTTCTCTCTATATCAACCTTTCTCAACCTTATCCTTGTAGAAACCTTGAAATCTTCTTCTTCTTCTTATTCTTCTTCGTACGCTGTCAGACGTCAACCTGTATTTGTTTGAAGAAAGCAGCTGTCATCCTGAGGTTGTCGAAACTGTCATAGAGCTTGTCTAGTGTTGCCACTGGTGATGGCCACATGTGCTTTCTCTGGTCCTCGTATGTCTGGCAATTTTGCAGCAGATGTTCAGCGGTCATTTTCCCTGTACCACATGTGCATTCGTTAGTGCCACCTATCTTCAGTTTATTGAATAGATGGTACCTCAGTCTGTTGTGGCCTGTGCGGAGTCTGAAGACCACTACCTGCTCTCTTCTATTCAACTGGTAGTAGGCATCATTTTTTGTGTAGCCAGTATGTTCTGTTTCCCATTTGGCCATGTATCTGGCCTTAATAAACCTTTTGGACTTTTCGTAGGTCACACTAGAATCTGGTTGTGGTAGTCTTGTACCTTCTTTTGCCAGTCTGTCTGCCTCCTCGTGGAAACCTTGAAATAACTGTCAGTCTCAAGGAATCCCTGTCTACAAATAATTATGTTTACAGATAAAAGTACATTTGCCTGATCAGTACGTTGCTATTATAATAATCTAATAATTATTGTCTATGGTCTTTTGATTGATTTTATTGTTTTATTGATTCTACATATGAGGTAACGCAGTAGTTAGTGCCCTGGTTTCCCAGTCGAGCGATCACTATTCAGTCTTCAGTTGAGGCTGGGGATCAAGACGCCGAGCAGTGCATGAGCTGCAGTGGTCAGCGACCCATAGCTGATTGCTAGCGTCAGGGCCAGCGAACCATAGCTGCCAGGACCCTTCTACACCTCCACGCGGTGATCCTGGATAACAGGCTGCAGCAGGGCAGACTGGCTAAGGAGAAGGGATCGAAGAGGGAATGCTAACCCGGTACTAAAATAATGCTTGCTGAAGTAGGATGTGTTGGACCGTAAGGTGCAAATATCGCAGCCAAGCTGTAAAATACGACACAACGCATTCCGTTCTCTGGACTACATTCTGCTACTTAAGCCCTTTCAGGATTTGGTAGTGGGAGATTGAGAATGATCGAAGAAGAAGAAGAAGAAGTTGAGGCTGGATTTGTTTCCATTTACAAAATGGCTCCAAGGGTCGACTACAAAATTGAGTACCAGAATATATGGGAAAGTAAAGGCAGCTGGCATGATGCTGACTACATCCTCCCTAGTGTACCAATGGTCATAACAAATATGGGCCTAACACCATATTCCCCATACACCAAACAGGATCTTTACTTTTTTTTAGATACAGCATACAACTAAAAATAGTACATCAAAAGTATGGCTAAAGCATATAGCCAAGTCTATGATATACAATTTGACAACTGGCAGTAAATCAGGAGATACAATTAATGTGGGTGTTGGATAGAATATACTTTGTTCTAAGGGATGAATGACATTGCGAGACATTCGCTGTTCTGGAACCTGAAAGACAAGAAACATAGAGGCCATTCAAAATGCATCTGGTGAAGAGAACTAGAGACAACTATGAGGAAGACAAAGCAGACATGACAGACAAACTTGGTGTGTTAGTTGATGGCCTATATTCCGCAGGAGGTGACATAGTTTTGATTGATTAATATAGTCTACTAATTTGTGCCCTGATATCATGTTATTGTTGTTGTGAATGCCCACAATGAGTAGGTTTACTCTTTTTGTGTGCCCTGAAAAGGACGTTTAGTAGTGGGTTGCAATAGCTTTCCTCACATCCCAATCATGCTGATGAAGGTAGACTGGGGTCCTCCAGGCAGTTGTGCTACGTTTGGTTTAATATGCGTGTTGCTCACTACTGCAGGGATCACATCGCTGTCCCACCTTGTTAGCCTGACTGCAAAGAAGAACAGTCCGTTTCCAGGAAGAACTATGAGGAAGTTGAAGTGGGGGTCTTCCCCCGTGTACTGATATACAGTGCTATGTTCTATAGGGGGTGACATTACTTTTATTGATTGATATGGCCCACTAATTTGTGCTATGATACACAGGGCTGATCGGTTTCTGCCCCCAACATTGAGATAGGGTTTTTTAAAATCTACTTTTTTGTTTGATTAAATGGCAATCTCATGTGGTTCACTTGGGGTTCCACAGAACACTGGTTCAAAAACCATACTCAGCATTCCTCAGGTTCTTGTTTAGACTTTTGTTTAGACTTTTGTTTAGAATTATGCTTAGACTTTTGTTTAGACTTTTGCTAAGACTTTTGTTTAGAATTATGCTTAGACTTTTGTTTAGACTTTTGCTAAGGCTTCTGTTTAGACTTTTATTTAGATTCCTGCTTACCAGAATCTCATAAGAATTAACATATCTTTTGTCCCCTCTTGACTGCAGAAATAAACTGTGGGCAGCCTCCTCCTGTCAGAAATGCCGTTACAAAAGTCTCTAGCACACTCTACGGAGATACAGCAAACTACACATGTCAACCAGGATACAAGCATTTACAGGGTAACTCAACCTTGACCTGTGGAACCACTGGAAACTGGGAAGGCACATCCATTTCTTGCCTTGGTAGGTTTTGTTTTCATTTTGCAAAACATACCCTTTAACGTTAACATCAAACTAACAACTCATCCACTTCCTCTTCTCATCCACGTTCTCTTCTCATCCACTTTTTCTTTTCATCCATTTTCTCTTTTAATCCACGTTTTCTTCTCATCCACTTTCTCTTTCCATCCACTTTCTCTTTCCCTCAGTTTCTGTTCTTATCCACTTTCCATTCCTATCCATTTTCTCTTCTAATCCACTTTTTCTTCTCATCCACTTTCTCTTTCCATCCACTTTCTCTTTCCCTCAGTTTCTGTTCTTATCCACTTTCTCTTCCTATCCATTTTCTCTTCTCATTCACTTTTTCTTCTCATCCATTTTCTTTTCATCCATTTTCTCTTCTCATCCATTTTCTCTTCTCATCCATTTTCTCTTCTCATCCATTTTCTTTTCTCATCAACCCTCTCTTTCCATCCACTATCTCTTCTCATTCTCTTTCTATTTACTGCCTCTTTCCATCCACATTCTCAGGGAATTCAACTGTCCAATTAAAACAAAGCATTGTGAAAGCATCACTCAGTGTTGATGTAATCTAGTTTCTTCTGCTCAGTCTAGAACTTCCACCAAGTGGGGGTGAACATCCTGAGTAACTATGACTCTCTTAAGATAGCCAAATGCGTCGTCATCTAATTAGTGCGGGATAAAGATGCTGAGCAGCGCATGAGCTGCAGCAGTCAGTGACCCATAGGTGACTGCTAGCATCAGGGCCAGCGAACCAGAACTGCCAAGACCCTTCTACACCTCCACACGATGATCCTGGATAACAGGCTGCAGTTGGGCAGACTGACTAAGGAGAAGGGATCAAAGAGGGAATGCTAACTCGGTACTCAAAAAATGCTTGCTGAAGTCGGATGCGTTGGACCGAAAGGTGCAAATATCACAGTCAAGCTGTAAACTACGACACAAGGCATTCCGTTCTCTGGACTACATTCTGCTATTTAAGCTCTTTCAGGGTTTGGTAGCGGGAGATTGAGAACGAGTGAAGCCAAGCCAATCTAATTAGTGCAATGGGGATTTCTTCTTCTTCTTCTTCGTTCGTTCTCAATCTTCCACTACCAAACCCTGAAAGGGCTTAAGTAGCAGAATGTAGTCCAGAGAACGGAATGCCTTGTGTCGTAGTTTACAGCTTGGCTGCGATATTTGCACCTTTCGGTCTAACACATCCGACTTCAGCAAGCATTTTTTTAGTACCGGGTTAGCATTCCCTCTTCGATCCCTTCTCCTTAGCCAGTCTGCCCTGCTGCAGCCTGTTATCCAGGATCACAGCGTTGAGGTGTAGAAGGGTCTTGGCAGCTGTGGTTCGCTGGCCCTGATGCTAGCAATCAGCTATGGGTCGCTGACCACTGCAGCTCATGCATTGCTCAGCATCTTGATCCCCAATGGGGATTTATTTTGTTGCACAGCAGACAAACAACTCTGTTGTCTGGCCAAGCTAGATGATTGTAAATGATTGGATTTACTAGTTTCCCACTGTCTCTGTTGCAAAGATATTAAATTAGAGTGTTCAATGTGTCAATCAAGGGTGCAGATCTTGGTGATGATATAATCCCTTTAGCTGTGAGCTGGCAGCTCTTGACAGTCCAATGCCTCCAGGACAAAAGCACACGTCCTCCTAAATTGTTGAGGCGACGTCCAATCTCGTATAAATTCTGTTGTCTTAGAGGCATCATAATTGTGAAGCGGGGTTATGGACGCATCTTTTGAGTATCCCCGAAGGGAGTCATTCCAGTGTCTTAGGATCGTAACGTCCTGCCAGGGACATATATTTATCTGGGTCGGCTACCTCATCATTCTTCCATCAGTTTTGACAGCCCGTTTGGAGGGATGGTATGTGTGGCATTCCCCGCCACCTGGAAGATCATCACAAAGAGGCAAGGGTGCAATGTTCGCTGGTCTGCATCTCTTTGTCATTCATAGGGATAAATGATAGAGGACAAAAAGTAAAGAACAAGAAAAGAACGCATTTCACCCATGAAGTGGTGATGGATTGGTGCAGCCCAGAGCGCGTGCAACTCGTCGGTGGGTTCTGCAGCTACACCTATAGGGCTCCACCTGCTCCTCAGCCCTTTTGTCTGGTCCCTCTCAAAGAACTTGTCCGGCTTGGGTGACCCTGCCAGGAGTAAAACTCTCATAGGCATAGTCCCTTGGATCGTTCGGGCGTGCAAGTTCTTCAACCTTGGCAAGGTAGGCTTATGTATGGAGAGGCAGATCTTGGCGGAAGTAACAAATGTCTCATTATCTAAAAGAGACTGGGACCTGTTGAGATTCAGCCTGAACTATGGAATTTGTTCACATGGCAGATTTTCAACATCTTCACTTTTTGCTCATTCTGCTGATCATACATCAGTGGACTCACCTTGACACCCGAGCTATAGGACCACATTTCCTTCTGGGCATTTCATGACAGATGACTGGGAAAGGTTGTGCAACCTCAACATGTAAAAACCATTGCTACCAAAACCGCTATGCAAACAAATGTGTTCAGAATTCCCTTCTACTTCTTCGCCTGCGTTCGTTCTCAGAATCTCGCTACCAAGCTCTGAACAGGGCTTTGCAAGTAGCAGGATGTAGTCCGGAGAACAGAATGCGTTGTGTCGCTAGTTTACAGCTTGACTGTGATATTTGCACTTTTCTAACGACACATTCACCTTTAGCAGGTGAGAATTCCCTAAAAGCTGAATACGGTAAACCAAATGCGGTGAGTCTATATTCTGCCATCTGGTGTGACAGGTAAATGATTATGATCTCTATATTTATTAAACTATCAAGCTCCTGTTTACCCAAATGTCACACCCATTTACATTATTGGTACCGCAGTGATTAGTGTACTGGCTACGCAGCCAAGTAGTCTAGGTTCACTCTGCAATTGATGCAGGATATTTTATCAGTTGTAAATGGCTCTCTAAAAAATTGGGTACCAGAGCAATTGTTGACCACATTACCTCTAGTGTGCCATTGGTCAAAAAACATATGGGCCTAACACCATATTCCTAATATGCTACACTGGCTACCCAGCCAAGTGGTCAATGTTCAATGCGTAAATTATGCAGGATATTTTAAAAAATTACAAATGTCTTCCTAAAAAAAAAAATTATGCGCCAAAGCAATTGGTGACCCCATTACCCCTAGTGTGCCATTGGTCAAGAAACAAATGGGCCTAACACCATATTCCTAATATGCTACACAGTGTGTAAACAAGATGTTTACTTTACTTTTACATCTCACTGCAGAAATAGACTGTGGCCAGCCTCCGTTTGTCATAAATGCCCAAATGACAGTCTCTGACACAAAGTATGGGGATATAGCAACCTACGTATGTGAACCAGGATACAAGCAAGCTCAAGGTGACATGAACTTGACCTGTAGAACATCAGGAAGATGGGAAGGTGTTCCAATCACCTGCAAGAGTATGTCTTCTGTTAATGTTAAGTTCCAAATCATTATTCTTTTGTATTTTACTGTCTTTATTCTTTCCTATTGCTGTTTAAAGCCACTGTTTTCCTTGTCCAATTGTTCCATTTCCATTTTATGACACTATTTTCCCCATCCCATTTTTATTAAACTGCTTTTCCCTGTTTTTTCAGTCATTATGTTTGTGCACTGTTTTCTCTGCTCCAGTTTCCCAGTTTGATTGTTCCTGCTGTTTTCCCAGTTCCATTTTCTTTGCTCTGTTTTAACTGTTATTTCCCCTATTCTGTTTGACCCTATTCTCTAATCTTTGAGCTGTTTTTCATTTTCTGTTTGCCCTGATATGATTTCATTTTTTTCCCCTGCTGCTTTCCTTGTTATGTATTTCCTGGACCACTTTGTCTGGTCTATTTTGTTTGCTTTGTTTTATTTTTTTTTTCATTTTTCCTTCTCTGTTTTATTTTTTAATTTTTTATACGCATAATGATGTCATTTCCAATGTAAAAAACACATACCAACCATCAAGTTTACAAAACGTCATTATCCTCAGACTCATAGTTTCCTCAGCAGACCATGAAAACATGGCGGGTATGATACTGAATCCGTCCAGAGTTGATCAGCGAACAGTGATTCGGTTTCTAACAGCTGAAGGATGTTTACCAATTGACATTCCTCACAGAATGCAGACAGCGTATGGTGACAAAAGCGTGGCAAATGTAAGCTACTGCGATGGTCCACCCGAATTGCTGGATCAATTTTGGCAATGGCATCTTCTGACACAACAACATGCGCCTGACCTGGTCTCGATCTTTCATTAACTCACATCCTTCTTTAAACATCGTTGTCCGGTTCTTCACTTTTGTCTTCAACACACTTTTGTCACCATACAGGTTTCCAAGGAACACTGCATGAAAGAGAGATTGTGGTCTTGATCAGTATATTGTGCCTGACCCTGACGCGACGTCCTGGTCAGTATGTTGTGCCTGACCCTGACGCAACGTCCTGGTCAGAATGTTGTGCCTGACTGGACCAGCTTCTCAGTTCTCTATCTGAAGCCTAATATTTGTTTTTTGTTCTAAAAGTTACTTGTGTCTGAGTTTGTCACTTTTGAACAATTTTCTTTGGTAGCGACTCTACAGTGGCTCTTATTACACCCCGGGCATACTGAAGAATGTTGACCTAAGTCCTCATCATTGTACTACAGTACAAGGCTTCTCAGTTGGCTCACCGTTACCAGGTTCATAGCATTGATCCCCACATTGTTGGCCAGGCTGCTGTAACACTGCCTGTTTCTATGTACAAGTCGATGTCTTGGTCAGTATGATGCACCTGATCTTGACTCTTAGCAAATTTTGAGGTTTAATATATGGCATCATCTGAGTCACAGTTTGCATGTCCTGTCATCATAATATTAATATTAAATTTCGTTGAAAAAATGGTATGTAACAACACAGAGCATTTTAAATTATCATGTACAATCCGCAGCTTTTCTGTCCACAGCAAACAGTCCAGATAAAACACCAACCTTCTCTCATAGCACTTTGGAAGCTCCCGCAGCTTGGGCAATAGGAGTGGCAATTTTTGCCATACTGGCCACCCTAATCGTCCTGTTTGTGGTTCTTGACTTTTGTTGTCTGAGAAAACATTCAAAGTACATGAGGAAAAATGTCCGAAATTTCAGGTAGGGATTGTTGGTATATTGTTTTATACATTTTCCTGAAAAATTAACTGCTTGATTTACAATCTGGTCTGGGGAGGAAGACTCAATTCTGTTCAGTAAAATATACTGATCAGACATGTTAGTCAGGACCAGGCAAAATATACTGGCCAAGACCCTCACATTGACTTCCCCGCAGTCCTCCCTGGAAACGGGCTGTTTTCATGGCAGCATGGCTAATAAAATGAGGGATCGACATGATCCCAATAGCAGTGAGTGACACGCAGATGAAGGCAAGCATAGCACAACCACCTGGAGGATCTTGGTCCACCCTCATCAGCACGCTCAGTATGTGAGGATGGCTGTGATAATCCACAATTCAACGTCATTTTTAGAGTGCACAAAAGAGTTAACCTACTAATTGTGGGGGATTCAACAACAATAGCAACATTCTGGCCTAATTTAGCAGATTTGTGTCTTACAGTCCGAGTCAAGTGCAGCAACTCCATATGTAAAATAGTTTCTATCAAAATAAAATTTTTTTAAATTAATTAATTAAACTAAAATTACAATGAAAAGATACAATAATTAAATGATCTATGACAGGAAGTATTCATAATAAATATATATATTAGTATAAAGGGTTAAATGTCATTAATGTAGAGGGGAAAATATGACATAATTGTATTTGTGTGCTTGCCACATTTCTGCATTATTTGATCAATAACTTTTTCACAATCACTTTTGTGACTAGTCTGAGTCTGAATCGGACATATATTGAATATCCACATGAAATCCAAATGCATGATAATGTGCCTTATCAGAATAATTAGTAATTATAAAAAGTAATTTCTTGGCTTTTGAAATCGTAATTCCATTGAACATAATGCAACTAGTTTAAAAATTCCCGACATTCATAAATAAAAGCCTGACAGAAGTAACCCCACATTAAATGAGCTTGCGTTTGTGATGGATATTTAGCCATACTTTAGGTCAGCTTAAGTATTTAAACACAGTCACTAAACAACACAGCAAAACACTAGTATTAGATGTTGATTTTGGTAAAGTCACAGAACAATCTAGCTACAGGGCATGAGGGAAGTCACTTGACATATGGATACCTGACATACAAGTAATCCTACAATGATACAGGCTTACAGCAACAGACACAACACACATAGCCCAGGAAAGAGGATTTAAGCTCTCCATGGCGCTCAGCGGCGCAAATGGAAAAAAACTTAACTGGCAATGTACAAAAATTATTGTCACTACAACATGTTTCGCAAATCGGTAGTTGATGTGTTAAGACAGGCAGATGCAGGTACAGTGGTCTTATTTTTTATTCTTCAGTAAAAGACCCAGGGATCCACATTAACATTATTTATGTAATGTGGTCATACAATGGGGGGGGGGGGGGGGGGGGACTCGGTGGTCTCAAGGTAAGGGGTCCGCCTCGGGTGCCGGAGGTTATGGGTTTGAATCATGATGGAGAACAGGATGTTTTTCACATGGATATTCGGGTAAAAATTCCTGTGATCTTTGGGTTGTGAGATCTGACTCTTGGCAGTTGGAAAGAGAAAAAAGTAGGTTTAACGGTTGCTGCTCGGATAAAGTTCTACCCAAGTTATTTGTACCTTTCCCGAGATGGTTTGTTAAGAGCAGCTATAGATGGCGCCTAACTGGCTGCAAATCTACTTAGCTCTAGTGTTTGAGTCTATTAAGATGGACTTTCACATCGGTTAAACCAACCTCCAAGAAACTGAATACAGACAGACTCTGTGGAGTTTTTTTAACCAGTAAAAAGATGTTAAGTTAAGTTAGTGTCAGGTTGATGTGGAACTACTTTATTGATTTTATTTCATTCTACAGGAAAGATATGGCACACTCAATGTCCAGATTCCAAGTTTGGGTTAAATGGAAACCAAATGAAATGAGAGCAGGCAGGTTCGGCCAAGCACATCCTACAACATTACCAAACCTGTCTCCCTCTCCTTCACTCAGATCGATTCACAAAACTGACTTCCGTAGTGACAGTTCCGACATTGAGCCCAGTGAAACTAAGTCCACATATTTGACGGTGTCTAAATTTGACTCAAAGCTGTCGCCTCCTGCATCGACATTGTTGACATCTTCCAGCTCTCTGTCTGTTCCTAAATCTCCCAGTACCATTACATTGAGCTCATTTTCCGAATCAACAGGACGGAACACTATGCCAAATGTTGGCTTTTGATGTGCTGTCATGAGATTGTGTTAGTATATTTGGCAAAAACATATATTTACAAACAAAAATGCTTATTAAATGTGGGATATTTAGCAGAAATAACATGTGGTTGGATTAATGGCAGCAATGTTATAAAGTTAAAGAAAAACAAAACCATAACATTTTTTTAAAAATGGTTAAAGGTCAAGAAAATGTAATCAAACCCGAATATAACCAACTTGTATGAAAAAGGCTGGATGAGGCACGATCTTGCCCTTAGCTGGCAAAATATCGTCCAGAAAATTAAAAAAATTAAAGAGAATCATTTTATACTTAACTAAGTATTCCAACATCTTTTTGGTTCAGATCCATGTACTGTCAACAGCTGCATTTGTTCATATTAGTCATCATCATCATCTGGTTCGTCAGTCCTGAGACTTGTTGTAAGGTTGTTTGAGCATGTCTTTCCATTGTGCCCTATCTTTTGGTTGATCAGTCCTGAGGCTGGTTGTAAGGTAGTCTGAGCATGTCTTTCCATTGGGCCCTATTCTCTGCAGCTCTCTTCATTTCAGCATAGGTTCATACTTCAATGTCTCTTTGCATGTCTGAGATGTAAAGGTGGGTCTTGGTTGCCACTTTCCTCTTTTCCCCTAAATCATGCTCTGAAGCATCTTCTATAGAAGACTTTCATGTCTCATATTGTGTCCCAGTCAACTCAATCTTCATTTTTGTATCATTTACAATGTTTGGAGCAGCGCATGAGCTGCAGTGGTCAGCGACCCATAGCTGACTGCTAGCGTCAGAGCCAGCAAACCAAAGCTGCCAAGTCCCTTCTACCTCTCCATGCGGTGATCCTAGATAACAGGCTGCAGCAGGGCAGACTGGCTAAGGAGAAGGGATCGAAGAGGGAATGCTAATACAGTACTAAAAAAATGGTTGCTGAAGTCCGATGTGTTGCACCAAAAGGTGCAAATATGGCAGTCAAGCTGTAAACTGTGACACAACGCATTCTGTTTTCTGGACTACATTCTGCTACTTAAGCCCTTTCAGGGTTTGGTAGCGGGACATTGAAAATGAACAAAGCCAAGCCATTTACAATGTTTGTCTTTGTGCACCTTCTTTCTGTTCCACTATCCATGTTTCAGACCCATACAGTGCAATTGGCCATATATGAGTAGCCATTATTCTTTTGCTCAGTTCTATCCTGATATTCTTTGAGGTTCGCAATTTATGTTTTCTCTGTAGGCCTTTTTTTACCATTGCAATCCTTGCTTTAATTTCTGTCGTAACTTAACTAAACTTAACTTCATTATACTGGTTTAGAAAGCTCTACAGAGTCATTATACAACCAGTTTATTTCACTTCACGGATATTGAAAATACTGTGAGCATCCAAATTATTTTATAATGCATTAACTGACTCTGCTTCCACTACATCATGTGTCAATACATTCCAAAAATTCACCACACTCTGACTAAAAAAATATTTCCTAATATCTAATCTAGACCTGTCTTTAATTTGTGGCTGTGCCCTCTTGTTTTTGTAACCGGTTGTACTTTGAAAAACTTGGTATAGTCTGATTTATCCTTTCCATTTATTAATTTATACACTTGTGTTAATTCACCTCAAATTCTTCTTTGAGACACTGAAGACCAGTTTTTTTAGTCTTTCTTCATAACTGTAATTCTGAAACGCAGTGATCATTTTTGTAGCTCTTCTTTGTACCCTTTCCAGCATGTTTATATCCACTCTATTATATGGACTCAACACCTGAACACAGTACTCTAATTTAGGTCTCACTAATGATTTATATAACTTGACTATTACCTCCTTGTTGGCATCTTCTGTTATGGTTTACCCTAAATATGTAAACTTCTGTACTTGTTCAATTAGTTGTCAGTTGATGATTAAATTCATTTGTTTATGATGCTTGGCTGATGCCATAGTCTTTGTCTTTAATGTGTTTATTTTTATGCCAAACCCTTTGTGATGTTAATTTTTTTCAAGTGGCATTTACAACATTGCTGCTCATTTTCTCACTATGGCTTGGTCATCTGCAAATTTGATGGCCTTAACTTTTATACCATTGAATTTTACACCCCTATTGCAACTCTGAATAACATTTTCCATCATCATCTCAGAATATGCGTTATAGAGACTCAGTGAAAGTAAGCATCCATCCCGTCTTATTGAAATTGGATCTGTTAGTCCATCTTTGATTTGAGTAAATGTCTCTTGATTTTCATACAGGTTCTGGATTAACCTAATGATTGGTCTCTCTAACCTATTTGTTGCAAGATATGAAAATGTTTGCTCTAAGGGACTCGATCAAAGGCTTTCTCATAGTCAACAAAGCAGATAATTAGTAGGCATCCACAATCAATCATTCTTTCTGCGAAAAGCTGCATTTATCTGATCATATCCAATTTATATATGGTCTTGCAAAATCCAAACTGGTTATCTATTAGCACCTTAACTATCTTGTCATCAATTCTCTTCTTAATTATCTTCAATAGAATTTTTAATGCATGTGTTATTAAACTAATAATTCAGAATTGACAGCAATCTATTATATTCTATTGCAAAGGAATTATTATAGAAGTTGTGTGATCTTTTGGCCATATACCATTGTTGTAGATACCATTAATATGCTTGAAAGTAAATTTGTTAAAGTCTCTCCCATTATTTTGAGGAGCTCAATAGGCATCTGGCTTGGCTTGGCTTCGATCATTCTCAATCTCCCACTACCAAACCCTGAAAGGGCTTAAGTAGCAGAATGTAGACCAGAGAACGGAATGCATTGTGTCGTAGTTTACAGCTTGACTGCCATATTTGCACCTTTAGGTCCAACACATCAGACTTCAGCAAGCATTTTTTTAGTACCGGGTTAGCATTCCCTCTTCGATCCCTTCTCCTTAGCCAGTCTGCCCTACTGCAGCCCGTTATCCAGAATCACAACGTGGAGGTGTAGAAGGGTCTTGGCAGCTATGGTTCTCTGGCCCTGCCACTAGCAGTCAGCTACGGGTCGCTGACCACTGCAGCGTATGCGCTGTTCAGCATCTTGATCCCCAATAGGCATCTCATCTATTCCTGATGCTTTGTATTTCAGGACTGAGTCAAATGTCATAAATTTCTTCTCAGGTAATTTATCTTCTATCACAAGACATGGCATTTAATGGTGCAGTATCCTGATACAGGCTCCTATCATCATACAGTTCTTTAACATATTTTCTTGATCCCTCCTTTTTGCTGTCTCAGCTTGTTATTGATTTCCCATTCTTATCATTACTCATCCATGATTGTGTACCCTTATTTTAAACTGAAGATAGGTGGCACTGACGAATGCACCTGTGGTACAGGGAAAATGACCGCTGAATATCTGCTGCAAAATTGCACGACATACGAGGACCAGAGAAATCACATGTGGCCATCACCAGTGCCAACACTAGACAAGCTCTATGGCAGTGTTGACAGCCTCAGGATGACAGTTGCTTTCATCGAACAAATTTAAGTTGACGTCTGACAGCGTACGAAGAAGAAGAAGTATACCCTTATTGTTACCAATGGATTGTCCTACTTTCTTAAGTACCGGGTACTTAATAGAATTTCCCTGTTCTCTCTAGGTCTTCAATTTCTTAGCATTGGGTTGTGCACTATTTTTTTCATGCCATCCTGAATTCTTGATCTAATTCATTCTTGATACTCTTACACTTAGTAATGCCTTGTTCTGTATTAACGTTTTGCCATTTGTGTTTTCCGTAATTCTTGATCTAATTCATTCTTGATACTCTGACACTTAGTAATGCCTTGTTCTGTATTACTGTTTTTACCATTTGTGTTTTCCGACCATTTGACTTAACATTTTAGTTATTACCCATTGTATTCTTGTTGTTTGCTTACTTCTTACCCAATATTATCTCTGCTGTCTTGTTTACTACTTATTTTATATATTAGTAGAACAGTCAAATGTGTTGGTTGTTGCATAGGTAATATAAGTGTAAAGCTGTACAGGCAAGATTATGCAACTGATGTCAGCAATGTCACAATTATGTGGGTCCATGAGCTCCACTACGTGAAAAGTATTTTTACAGATGATAGGGAAGTGTGATAGAGAAATCAACACTAGATATCAGAGGACCTCTGCTGTAACTTATCAATTGTTACCACTGCTTAAACACCTGAACCTTAATATATTCTTGGTTACAAAGTAGGGGGCTCTGTGGTCTTCAGGTAAAGTGTCCGCCTCGGGTGTCAGAGGTTGTGGTTCGAATCACGGCGGAGACCAAGATTTTTTTCACGTAGATCTTCTGATAAAAATTCTCCTGATCTCTGGGCAGTGAGATCGGACTTCCGTGTTTAGTATCAAACATGTTAAAAATCCCTTTACATTTAAAAATAAAAAAATAGTAGGCTTAACAATCGCTGCTCGCACAAAATCCAAATTAATAATCTACCCAAATTATTTATACCTTCTCCCAGGCCTAGTAAGCCGCAGGAAGTTTAACATGCCTACTATGGATAGCCGATAGCCTTCAGCTACCTGACAACAGATATTAACATGCCTGTTTGAATACTAGGAAACCAAATACAAAGTAGCAACTGGTGACCAGTATATTTGTTCCAATCTTTGCTACCAATACCAAAGATGGCCCCTATTCAAGGCTCAGAAGTGGAAGATTTTTACACGTGAAATTAAATGTCTCAAGAAGGTTGTTGGTGGCACCTGGAGAGACAGGATGAGAAATAAGAGCTACTGCCCTCTACCCCCTATAATGACCGCATTGTTTAGTAGAAATTGTGATGGTTTGGTCATCTCGTGCAGATGTGATATCAAATCCCACTGCGCGCTTACAACGCAAAAGGATCTGGCTTCAGGACTCAAGGCAGGCCATGTGGCAGATAGATAGATGATATCAGGGGGATCCTACAATTGCACGGGCTTATGATGGCGGACTCTACATACTTGGCCCAGGATAGACAACTGAAGCTTTTCATATCATTTCACAGCACTTGGACAGAAAACTGAGCTGATCAAATTATTTATTAGGTTATTTGTCACCTTTTGATGAGACACATTACTTTTAACCTCAGACACAGTCTTCTTGGTTATATAATGACACGCTGTTCCCCTGTGTGGTCAGGAACGAGCCAGATACATGTCTGGTTTCTGCCCAGAGTGGGGATGAAGCCACAGGAACAGACACACCTCTTCCCTCCCCAACTCTATCAACTAGAATCCCCAAGAGCTAAATGCTCAAGAAAGCTGTTTAACCTTCTAGTTTCCACATTTTTGTATTATGTTACAAACATTTAGACATCCATTGTTGGATGCACCAGTTGTATTGTAAATCCATGAAATTGCCACAAAGCACTGATAGTGTTCCTAACCAGATCTGTTAAGTTTCCACTACAAACATATTTATAACATCTACATAAACAAACTAAACAGACCTGCCTCATAACAATCCATTGCAACAACTTAACTTCCATCACCATCAATAATGGGATAACTTCGAAATCCAAGTGAAACATAATTTTTAAAGTCAAAACAGCCATTGTATTGTTATAGGGGCAGATTGAAGTGGTCTCATTTTCGATTCAGTCGTTTCTATAGCATAACCGATGTTAACGCAACAAATACACTGGTGAACATACAGAGATGATGCCCCGGGCAAATTATTTAGCCAATGGTTCAGTAAAAGTTAATAAGAAGAAGGGCATGCCTACCATATTTATTATGTGGCAGCCGGTTTGGTGAGATTTAGTTTACAAGTAGGAAGATCAATTATGTGTGCTGTTTTACAAAGCCAAAAGATCAACAAATATTTTTGAGGTAAAGTAATACGGTTGTGCTATATGATTTTACAGAATGCCATGGATAGAAAACATACATACAGCAATAATCTCTTGTTTGATAGCTTGTTTGTTTCAATGATTTAACATAGATATCATTTTCTAATATGAACCAGGATGAGATTGTGAATATCAAACTCCTCACTAACAATCACTGTATTCAGACATTCTTTGCTGTTATTTTATATTGTTTTCATCTGTTTTCTGGATTGCTCTGTTTTGCAGCTGTGCACAATTTTTCTGTAGTGCACTGTTTTTTTAACTTAATGTCTTTATACTGGGTTAGAAGACTCTGCAGAGTCTGTATACAACGAGTTGCTTTTACATTAACTTGATCTAAAAATACCTATGTGCATCTAGTCTACTCTTAAATGCATTCATTGACTCTGCCTCCACTATTTCCTTTGGCAATGCATCATTCCAAGTATTCACCACTCTCAAACTAAACAAATATTTCCTGATATCTATCTAATCTGGATCTTTCTTTAATTAATTTGGGACGGTGCCCTCTTGTTTTTGTATAAAGCTGTATTTTAACAATGTCTTTATAGTGGTTTAGAGAGTCTGCATACAACCAGTTTCATTTACATTTCCTTGATCTAAAAGTTATGCGCATCCAATCTATTCTTTTTTGCATTAATTGTCCTTGCCTCCACTACTTCTTGTGGCAATGTATTCCAAGCATTCACCAAGTTTTTGACAAACTTGTTAATAGTCTAATTTATCCTTTCCGTTGATTATCTTATAAAGATGTCACTTTGAATTCTTTTATTTTTTAGACACTGTCAGCTGGTCTTTCCTCATAACTATAATTCTAGAACCCCACAATCAGTTTTGTCACTCTTCTTTGTATCCTTTCTAGCATGGTTATAGCCCCTCAACGATAGGGACTCCACACCTGGACACAGTATTCTGATCTAGGTCTAAATGCTTTATAAAGTTTTACTATCACTTCCTATGTTTAATTTTGTAGTGCTCTGTTTTCTGCAGTGCACTGTCTTCTGTGATACACTGATTTTATGTAGTGCACTATTTTCTGTGGTGCACATCAAACTATTCAGTCATGTATCATTTCCTATGTGAAGAAATCCTTAGGTGAAAATATATTCCAGTGTTTCATTAGGTCTGTAATCAGGTGCACCTGATTTCAACAGGTATTTATCAAAAGGCTTGCCTTTATTTAGTAACACTAATCTGCTAGTCATGTCATAAGAGACAACTGGGGAGGGTTGGGCATGGGGCTGGCTATCCCATCTTGTAGAAACTTTAAGCCACAAAAACTTCCAACATATAGACAGATCAACGTTTGATGACTTGACATGTATCTGTGGTTCACAGGGAGCTGGACAGGTTTTGATCAATTGATTTTCTTCCTTAGCCTTTGACTGTTCTCAGCTTTAAAGTAAAAAAGATCCGTCACGAGCACTAAAAAGCCAGAAAAATACTGAACTTAATGATTTAAGAGCAGTACTCTGTCAACTATGCCAGCAGTCCGCATCAAAAAGAGTAGTGGTACAGTGGGTTCCATCCCACTGTAACATCCGAGGCAACGAGGAGGCAGACAGACTGGCAAAAGAAGGTGCAAGACTACCACAACCAGATCCTAGTGTGACCTACGAAGAGTCAAAGGCTTATTAAAGCTAGATACATGATCAAATTGGAAACAGAACATACTGGCTACACAAAAAACGATGCCTATTACCAGTTGAACAGAAGAGAGCAGGTCGTGGTCTTCAGACTTCGCACAGTTCACAATAGACTGAGGTACCACCTATTGAAGATAGGTGAAACTGACAAATGCTCGTGTGGTTCCGGGAAAATGACCGCTGAACATTTGTTGCAAAACTGCCCAACATACGAAGATCAGAGAAAGTAGTTGTGGCCATCACCAGTGGCAACACTAGACAAGCTCTATGGCAGTGTCGACAGCCTCAGGATAACTGCTGCTTTTTTGTCGAAAAAAAAAATACAGGTCGACGTCTGACAGCGTACGAAGAAGATCCGTCACACAATGCAGCGCATAGGAAAATATGGTGATAGGTCCATATTATTTGATAACCACGGCACAAAGTGGATGACGTGGTCAGCATCACGCCGGCCAACTTTACTTCCCAGATTTTTCTGGTACCCCAGGGCCGGTTTGTGATCAGAAAAAAAAAAATCCTGCACCAACAGACTGTAAAGGCCCCCCTCAGCATTAAAAGTTTGAGGTACAGTAAAGATCCTGTTTTCACACCTGTGTTTTGAATACATTCCATATCTTTATTTAGGCTTTACTGCACATACCTCTTTCCCTCTCTCTTTTCCCACTTATCTTTCACCACTCTTTCTTTATATCTCTTTTATTATTGTTTATATACCCTTTTTCTGTACGTTTTATTTTATTTTTAAAAGACGCTAGTCTATGTATACGTACATGTGCTGGTGTATCATATACTGGTCAATGTTTTGCAAATTGTGTTTTATATGTCCCTGACAGGGGTCTTGTGACCTTGACATAGATTTCATTTTGTTTTTGACCTGCATGTACACTTTCTGTTGTAGTCTTACATGTAATTATATTGACCATTTTTTGTCTGCTAATCTTTTTCATAACTGGCATGTCATGACACATTCCTGGCCATTCATTTCCTGATAATGGCTACCAGCTCAAACAGTATTGTATCTCTATCATACATCCTGTCTTGTTTTCTGTTGTGATTCATTAGTTGTTTTAATTTGTTCTTTGTTCCCGACGAAGGCCTTGTGGTCATAAAATGGGT
The DNA here is from genome assembly GCA_036924085.1 of Ariolimax columbianus. NCBI lineage: Eukaryota > Metazoa > Mollusca > Gastropoda > Stylommatophora > Arionidae > Ariolimax > Ariolimax columbianus. Next base: position 60,554,188 of record JAVGWX010000018.1, read on the forward strand.
TTCACTTTGTTGGCCTGGTCCAGTCAATACTTGTTTTTGTCACCTGTGGACCTTCAAGCACTAACAGTTTTGATTTGTATATTTATTTTTTACACACATTTTTATTTAATTTTATATTGGCTGCTCCTCGTGAACCAGCATTTGAGTAGCACTGCAAATGAAGACAGTCAATAACTGAATTGATAAACATAATTAGAACCAGGGAGCTGTGGGCTGACACTAATAACACATGCAAACCGGAACCAGCTCGGTTCTTGAAGATATACCGTAAGTGATCACAGGTAGAATAAAAACCAATGCATTACATTATGAAAGCTTGTGCTTTTCCATAAAGCATTCTAACCATATTATGCCCATGCATGTGATATTTACATAGTTAATTTCAAATCTAAACATTTGTTTACTGTTTTTTTAATGACATTCCAATGATTAAATAAATTATAAATTACAATTAGTTGGTGTATTTAATCGTCTTCCTCTGTATTATTTACTCTCTAACAGTGTATGTTTCTCCTCATAAAATAACTGTCTCAGGATTCTGTCATCATATAGATTATCCCTCTAACAGGCTGGGGAGGGTAATGCTGTCACTCTGCTCTTATTAACTTCATTGGACTTCCAGCAACATTGTCACTACCTAATGCATGTGAAAATTTGGTAGTGCCACTTCACTTGTTCATCTTATAATATTGTCATTATCTAAGATGTTAATTTTTATCCCTATTGTCACAAAGATTGCAATACGAAGTCATGTTGAAAATAAATGTGCAGAAAAACATGGAAATAGAAGTGTCAGGGAGAAAATTGTATTAGTGAAGCTACCGTAATTTAACATTTTCATGCGAAGCTCTAAATAGCTCAGAATTATATATGGGATAATGCAAATATCCACTCGACAAGTGATTAAAATTAATCTGAGTGTGAAGTTGACTCAGAAGGAAGTTGATTCAGAAGGAAGTGATATTCTTCTTATGTGTTCGTCCTGAAAAGACATGTAATTTACAAGGCTGCAATATCTGCACCTTTCGGCCCTGCATCTGATTTCAGCTGGCGTTTTGGGTGAATTTGGGTACCAGATTTGCCTCCTCACTGTGATCCCTATTATCTTACTGCACTTATGCAGTCTGTTTCCAGGTATGCTGCTTAGGGATGAAGTAGGGTCTTGGTCAGCTCTGGTTCACCGATACTAATGTAAGCAGCTAGCTATGAGTCACTCACTGCAAAGTGATAAATATCAAACCACCTAATAAATCTGTCCTTAGTAAATTGATTTGATATTTTTTGTTGGTAATCATGTATCTTCAATCAATCAATCAATTCCTGTGACTATTTCTGGACATTGACAACCCTCTTTCAGCGAGTTTGATCTTCAGCTGCACTTTGTCTCTCCAGATCAGGTTCAGGGACAAATTCATTTGTTGTTGGCTCCTTTCTCACAGATCTTTGCTCCTCACCATCTCTTGCGGGTCTATACCCATTATTCTCCATAGACATTTGTTGACAACTGGAGTTTCCTCTATTACCTTTGTTGTTCTCCAAGTTTCTGCTACATATAGAGTACTGATTTGGCATTGGAATTAATATTAATTTGATATTAGTCTATTTCCCAGGATTTACATAAATTATTTAGTAACAGGAAAGCTGTCTTTGCCTTTCCAATTCTAGCCCTTAAATCTGCTTCTGTACCCCCTGGAGTATCAAATCAATGATATTGCTTAAACATGTGAAGAAATTATGCATTTTAAGAATCAGATTTTTACATTTTTTTCATGGTATTGAAAGTAGGGTGTGTTTTACAATCAACAGTATCTTAGAATCAAAGAAGTGTGGTTAAGTGTTTCTAATTACTGTTTTATTCTACAGTACATCTAATTACTGTTTTATTCTACAGTACATCTAATTACTGTTTTATTCTACAGTACATCTAATGTAGATGATATTCACTTCTGGCATATCACCTTGTACCTAAAACGCATATTTCTCAGGTCATTGAATAAAATGCAGACCATACCATTGTTTTCATCTCACAAACTGAAAGACCAAATAAATGGAATATGGTTTTTATTTAATAATTGGTCATGTACAAAAGACACTTAAGGTTTGTGCAGTTCAATTTTTAAATACCTATAAATCTTAGAAGACTTGTCCCTCAAATAATCACATCTAATCTGAAAATCTCTAAATAATGCCATGATAAATTATCTCAAGGTGCATAGACAAACAACCCTCTCCAAGCAGTCATGCCCTGTACTATTTTCTTCAACTCTTTCCAGTTTATCTTTGGCATTCCTTTGCCTCTTTTTACCTGGGTGTTCTGGTCAAAGATTGTATGGTGATACTGGCTTTCAGTTTCACAAGAGTAGCAGCAAAAATAACCAAAATATATCATGTAGAGTTTTTGGATATTTGCTAGAAATGTTAATGTATTCATCATTATGTAGCATGTCCATGATAGAATATCACCCTCCTCACAGCTGTTCGAGGAATATCAATCAGCAGTCGGTGAATGTATCACTATTTTTTAAAAGTATTAGAAAAACTAAAGTATCAAACATATTGATTCCAAACAGTGACATGAAACATAGCATTGCTTACAATAACAAGAGTATAGTACTGTTTACACAATGTTGCTTACACAAAAGCAAGAGTATATGTTACACAATAACAGTATAGTACTGCTTACAATGTTGCTTACACAACAGCAAGAGTATATATTACACAATAACAAGAGTATAGTATTGTTTACATAATGACAAGAGCATATTACTCTTACATAATGTTGCTTACACAATATCAAGAGTATATATTACTTACAACAACAAGAGTATAGTAATGTTTATACAATGGTTGCTTACATTAACAAGAGTATTTATTACTTACTCAATGACAAGAGTATATTTGTGCTTACACAATGACAAAAGTATAGTATTGCTTACACAATGACAAAAGTATAGTATTGCTTACACAATGACAAAAGTATAGTATTGTTTGCACAATAACAATATGCTATTTCTTACACAATGACAAGAGTATAGTATTGCTTACACAATGACAACAATATGCTATTGCTTACACAATAAAAATAAGTCATACAAAAGTAACCACGGTCCCATAGCAGACACCGACATGGATGAAGTGTTTGAGCCTTTATTGGGTGGGGTGGGGAAGGGGGAATTTAAAAAAATTGCACCAATTAAAGTCATTGTTGGGGTCAGCAATGGGAGTAAAGGCTGCTTGCCTGTACAGTAATCATGCAGACTGGATTCATATTTCACCTTGATAGAAAAAATACATGTACTGTGTTGCTGAACCCGTGCCTCCTTGATCAGGAGACCGTACCCATACCACTCAACCACCTGCTGCTCTTAGCAAAGACAAATATACAAAACTAGCAGATCTTTGATCCCAATATGGTTAACTTCAATATGGGATAGACTTTGTTCAAGTTCAGTGTATGGCAGTATATGTAACATTAACCTGGCCGACAACATTTTCTAAATTTCATTAACATTAGCTTATGTAAGTATACAAAAAAAACAGATCTTTGATCCCAATATGATTAACTTCAATATTGGATAGACTTTGTTCAAATTCATTAACATTTGCTCATGTAAGCATTCAAAAACAGATTTTTTATCCCAATGTGGTGAACTTCAATATAACAGAATTTGTTCAAGTTCAGTGTGTGGCAGTGTATGAAAATCTATTCACTGATATCTTTTAAACTTCATTAATATTAGCTCATATAAGTACACAAAAAATAGCATATCTTTATGGCTTAAATTTCAAGACTATGGAATGTAGTCGTATTTAGCGTGTGGTAGTTTATCAATAATGTTCGCCTAGGCATCTAGGGCCCATTGCGTTGATTGACCACTACCATGTCCAACTGCTGAGGCTTGTAGCCAAACCTCGTTCAAAGCCGATGGCGAAACCTGTCGGAGCCATGTAGAACGGGGGCGACTCCTACCGTGTCTCCAGCCGGTCAGTGGGAGACCGTTGTTACACTTAGCTGACTTGGACATTACCTGGTGAGCCGAATTTCCTGATCCAGTCGGACCACATTGACCAAACAGACAGGCGGTAGCGGACCAGAGAGTCCGAGATGGAGGGAAGACTTTTCTTTGTAGACATTAACATTACGGACGAGATCAAACCACCGGATACCGAGGATGCATCGCTGGTTGCGCATATGAAAGGCATCGAGTCTTGTTATGTCCTGTTTAAGTAGGGTCCAAGTCTCTGGACCATAGTTTATCAAACATAACGTAAACTCTACTGCAGGGGAGGAGACTCAATATCTGGTCAATACATACTAATTGGACAATGCTAGTCGGGGTCAAATAAAATATACTGATCGGACAATGCTAGTCTGGGTTAGATAAAATATACTGGCCAAGACCGCCACCTTATTTCCACGCACTTCTCTGGAAACAGAGATGTTTTCATGGCAGCCTGGCTAACAAGGTTGGAGATACATGTGATCCCCATAGTAATAAGTGACAAATGAAGTCAAGCATAGCACAACCACCTGGAAGACCTTGATTCACCTTTATCAACGTGCTCGGGATATGGGGATAGCTACTGCAACCCAGTACTTAGTGCTCTTTTCAGGATGCACAAAACAGTAATCTTACTAACTGGTCATTCAATAATTACCACGATAACATTTTCCACAGTTGCAACAATTAACATCAGGGCCCGGTGAAACACTGATCAAGATCACACTTCACATCCTAGTAGAGCTGAAAACAGGCTGTTTCACTACAGACTGACCAACGAGGTGGGGATCAACACTGTAATCCCCTTAGTGGTGAGCTTGCTAATAAGCCTCATCATGCACTGCAGTCACAGTTAAGTATGACTCATGGATATAAGAAGAGCCCATGTAACTCACCACCAAAATGAGATCACTATATCAAATGAGGTAATATTTCAACATTCTGTGGTTGAACATTTATGTTCACTAAGAAAGTGATAAATGTATAATAATCTAAAAACAATAAGTTACCAAAGAACTGACCTTATACAAAAACCAATACTCTCTATTTTAAAATACAAGTAAATTAAATTGAGTTTCCATAAACTTCAAATTTGAAAAAGTAATAAACATGAAATAAATCAAAACAAAATTTAGACATAAAATAGATAAATAAAGACGTGTTGAGAAATGCGAAAGATGACTTGGGACAGAAGAATGAATAAGTCAGTAAGTAGGTCCCAAGCTGATATAGGAAAGTTGAAAAATGTAGTTGGTAGTTTCTAAAGGAGTCGTTAGGTGGCAGAAACATCCAGCTTTGTGATTACTGTGTGTAGCAGACGTTAGATGTCGCATGTACGTGAGCAGTTCAATTACAAAAATGGTGTCCGCGCTCACAGATTATGATCAAAGTACAATATGCTGCTGTAGATTTATTTATGCACAGTCATTCAAAGTGTGAAAATTATTTCATGTCGCTCAAATGCCAAAGTTCTGCGTACGCAGAAGAAGAAGAAATGCCAGAGTTAACCCAAGCATGGACTGGACCCATGCATACACCGACGGTTCTGTAACAAACACAACACAGAACGGAGGGGCAGGGGTATTCCTGAGCCTACCAAATGGTAGAAAAATAACACGGTCAGTGGCAACTGGAAAATACTCAAGCAATTTCAGGGCAGAGGCACTAAGGGCTGCAGTAGAAGAAATGGTGACAAGCTAGAGAAATGAAAGCCATATAGTCCTGCTTACAGATGCCCTGGCCGTAGTCACAGCACTAAAAAGCCAGAAAAATACTGAACTTAAATGACTTTAGAGCAGTACTCTGTCAACTATGCCAGCAGTCCGCACCAAAAAGAGTAGTGGTACAGTGGGTCCCATCCCACTGTAACATCCAAGGCAACGAGAAGGCAGACAGACTGGCAAAAGAAGGTGCAAGACTACCACAACCAGAACCTAGTGTGACATACGAAGAGTACAAAAGGCTTATTAGAGCTAGATACATGACCAAATGGGAAACAGAACATACTGGCTACACAAAAAACGATGCCTATTACCAGTTGAACAGAAGAGAGCAGGTCGTGGTCTTCAGACTTCGCAGAGTTCACAATAGACTGAGGTACCACCTATTGAAGATAGGTGAAACTGACAAATGCTCGTGTGGTTCCGGGAAAATGACCGCTGAACATTTGTTGCAAAACTGCCCAACATACGAAGATCAGAGAAAGCAGTTGTGGCCATCACCAGTGCCAACACTAGACAAGCTCTATGGCAGTGTCGACAGCCTCAGGATGACCACTGCTTTTTTCGAAAAAAATACAGGATGTCTGACTGCATACGACAAAGAAGAAGAAATGCCAGTTAGATTTTTGTCTGCAGAACCATGTAATCTCTAATTTGGGAGATTACTAAATCCTCGTGTCAGTTGAGGTAAAAAAAAATAATTTTTTTTTAATGGAAACGCAATCCCACAGCAGACACTACTGTTAGGTATGATGTGTTAAAGACTGCATTGTACGAGTCACCGCTTGTTTATCATGTCAGTTCCTCCCTCATTGCCTTTCCTTCCCTGATAGTAAGCCAAATACCACTCATTTACAAATTTGTTGACCAGAGTGTGATGACAGGATTTGAACCCAGTATCTTTGCCATACAAAATGAGCTCTCTACCACTACAGTAACCATAAACATCACTTTAATTAATAAAAGTTTCTTGCATTTTTTCCATACCACACCTTTTCATTTTTCTAATACATAGTTTCTGGACAAGCACTCTACTTCATGACAATCAAATCCCTGATACATAGTTTCTGGACAAGCACTACTTCATGACAATCAAATCCCTGATACATAGTTTCTGGACAAGCACTCTACTTCATGACAATCAAATCCCTGATACATAGTTTCTGGACAAGCACTCTACTTCATGACAATCAAATCCCTGACAGTGTTTCTGGACAAGCACTCTACTTCATGACAATCAAATCCCTGATACAATGAGTCTTCACTCCATTTTATCTGCAAGTCTATTTATACATCCTTGTGCAGACATCTAGGTTTCTCCTCCCCTTCTACTGGTTGTTATACAAGCATATGCTTATTTCTGCCATTCTCTGAACTGCGAGGCGTGTTCAAATGAAACCGGACCTAACTGCACCAAGTGAACATACGTATGATGCACATGATGTCACTTCTGATGTAAACTGCACATACGAACCTTCAAGTTCGCAAAATGTTATTATCCTCCCGACTCAGTTTCCTAAGCAGATCGTTGAAAAAATGGCGGGTATGATATGGAATCCATCCAGAGTTGATCAGCAAGCAGTGATTCGGTTTCTAACAGCTGAAGGATGTCAACCAGTTAACATTCATTGCAGAATGCAGGCAGTGTATGGTGGTGACAAAGGTGTGTTGAAGACAACAGTGAAGAACTGGACAACAACAAGAACATGAGTTAACAAAAGATCTTCCGAGACCAGGTCAGGCGCATATTGTTGCGTCAGAAGATGCCATCGCCAAAATTGATGCAGCAATTTCGGGTGGACCGTCGCTGGAGCTTACATTCACCACACTTTTATCACCATACACTGCCTGCATTCTGCGATGAATGTCAACTTGTTAACACCCTTCAGCTGTAGAAACCAAATCACCGCTTGCTGATAATGCTGTACGAATTCCGCATCACACCCGCTATGTTTTCAACTGTCTGCTGAAGAAACTGAGTCGGAGGATAATGAAATTTTGCAAACTTGACGGTTGGTATGTGTTGTTTTACATGAGATGTGACATCACCATGTGGATCGTACATATGTCCACTTGGTGCAGTTAGGTCCGGTTTCATTTGAACACGCCTCGAATACCAGGATTGACTTGTATGTTCAGCTAATAGTTATGTTTGTTCAAATGTCACGTGTATCTTGTATTCATTTTATTATTAAATGTATCATCTAAGATATGTCATATTAGTGAATGATGACAAACAAAACCAGCATGTGAAAACAGATTTAATGCTAACTAGACCTAAAATTTATGGTTTTGCTTCTGGGAAGTTTTATCAAAATTAATTTGGCAATAAAAAGGATATTCAATGTGTTTTTTACTTAAATAAAAAGGCGCTTTTGTGAAAATTTTATCAAAATTAATTCGGCAATTTAAAAAAAGGATATTTAATGTGTTTTTATTTAAATTTAAAGACACTTTCGTGAAGACAGTTTAAATATGTTTGTAATGTGTTTAAAGGGAATAGTACTTTGTAAAAACTGCTTAAATAAAATTATCTGTGGAGTATGAATTAAAAGGGAAAAGCATTTTTGTGAAAACAACTTTAAATAGCTTATGTGTGTGGAGTACATGTTAAAAGGGAAAACCTTTTGAAAAAAAAAATAGTTTAAATCATATTTGTGGGGCATATGTTTAAAGAGAAAGGCACTTTTGTGGAAAAGTTTAAATAATATCTCCTTGAAAGGCATAAATATACAGATTGATCATGTACAAAATAAATGCTTCACATTAGAAATACAGAAAGTGAAGTGGCACTTTAATATTTCTTTTCAATATTTCTTTTCATTTTGTAGACACATCTAAATGTCTAGTTTGCAGTTGTGATAACATTTTTAACAGTGTAAGTGAACAGTTAGATGTACAATTAACATTAAAGAGACAATTAATTACTTATGCAAATGAAGAAACCAGGTCAACAAATTTTAGCAGCCACATTGTTTTTCTCATTATATAACTTTTGCATACGCAACTGTTTAAAACAAAAATTAGATTAAACCATGAAATGGCAAATATTTCTTAGATTAGAAAAAAACTACCAAAAAAAGTATCAAGGAGCCACAACACGAAATGCTTAAAAAGAATCAAATTGACGCATACTTTAACATCACAAGGTAATATACAAAAAAATTAATGCAAGAAATTTGTGAAAATAAGCAGCACGTCAAGACATACGGCAGCATCAAGCTTTTACACCACCAATTTTAATGGTGCATGTCATGCGGAGTACCCTGTTCCGGCTTTCTCATCAGTGCACTTACCTAGGGGACAGCCAATTTACAAGTACACAAAGGGTAATAAAAGCAGAGTCAGTGATGCAGCAGTCAGATAAAAGTATTGAAACCAATGATCCTGTTCATTAACATAAGGTGTAGAAGTAGCTGGTTGTTTACAGACTGCAGAGTCTTCTAAACCAGTATGAAGACATTAAGTTAAGTGACCAGATTAACAGAAGCTGACGTTAAGTTAAGTGACCAGATTAACAGAAGCTGACGTTAAGTTAAGTGACCAGATTAACAGAAGCTGACGTTAAGTTAAGTGACCAGATTAACAGAAGCTGACGTTAAGTTAAGTGACCAGATTAACAGAAGCTGACGTTAAGTTAAGTGACCAGATTAACAGAAGCTGACGTTAAGTTAAGTGACCAGATTAACAGAAGCTGACGTTAAGTTAAGTGACCAGATTAACAGAAGCTGACGTTAAGTTAAGTGACCAGATTAACAGAAGCTGACGTTAAGTTAAGTGACCAGATTAACAGAAGCTGACGTTAAGTTAAGTGACCAGATTAACAGAAGCTGACGTTAAGTTAAGTGACCAACAGAAGCTGACGTTAAGTTAAGTGACCAGATTAACAGAAGCTGACGTTAAGTTAAGTGACCAGATTAACAGAAGCTGACATTAAGTTAAGTGACCAGATTAACAGAAGCTGACGTTAAGTTAAGTGACCAGATTAACAGAAGCTGACGTTAAGTTAAGTGACCAGATTAACAGAAGCTGACGTTAAGTTAAGTGACCAGATTAACAGAAGCTGACGTTAAGTTAAGTGACCAGATTAACAGAAGCTGACGTTAAGTTAAGTGACCAGATTAACAGAAGCTGACGTTAAGTTAAGTGACCAGATTAACAGAAGCTGACGTTAAGTTAAGTGACCAGATTAACAGAAGCTGACATTAAGTTAAGTGACCAGATTAACAGAAGCTGACGTTAAGTTAAGTGACCAGATTAACAGAAGCTGACGTTAAGTTAAGTGACCAGATTAACAGAAGCTGACGTTAAGTTAAGTGACCAGATTAACAGAAGCTGACGTTAAGTTAAGTGACCAGATTAACAGAAGCTGACGTTAAGTTAAGTGACCAGATTAACAGAAGCTGACGTTAAGTTAAGTGACCAGATTAACAGAAGCTGACGTTAAGTTAAGTGACCAGATTAACAGAAGCTGACGTTAAGTTAAGTGACCAGATTAACAGAAGCTGACGTTAAGTTAAGTGACCAGATTAACAGAAGTTATGAGAATGATGCAGTTTGTTGGCAAGAAAAATTTAAGCAAATATTGTCTCCTAACAGTCTTTTGGAAGTTGCAGCAGAACAAAAAAATATTACAACTTATCTCCAGGTATCCTCAGATTTCCTTATTGTGAAGATAAACAAAAAAGAAACTCTGCACATCTGCTGTCCTTTGTCTGAAAATAAGCACATCTGCTGTCATTTGTCTGTGAAAATAAAACAGGTAAATGACTAAGTGACATCACTAAGACAAAAGCAAAACAAAATTCATATTACAGCTACAAGTCCTTTGTATTGGACAGTTCAAATGAAAACTATAAGATCACAACAAAAACCAAGACATGATATATGACAATACAATATGGTGTGAGTTGGCAGCCATTAACAGGAAGTGACCAGGAAGGTTGAGTCATATGTTGGGAAAAAACACTAAAAAGCATAGAGCTAAAGCTAAGGTTACCATGGATACCAAAATAATTACAAATCAGATGGGCTACAAAAAAACATCTGTGAACCAAATGTTTAACAATTTACTCATGCATGTAGAGCGATAGTTGTGTGATATTGTGGTTTCTGTTGCACCTTCTGATCCAGTATCGCAGTTTCAAGCATCTCATGGGAGGACTGAATTGCCTTGAGGTAAGACGATGTGCTAGAGGTCGCAGGTTAAAATCATGGAGAGATTTCAGTTAAACTTTCTGGGTAGTAGAGAGATTGGATGCCCGTATGCAGTGTCACGCATGTTAAAAATCCATGGACAGTTGGAAATCAAAAAGAATAGGCTTAAATGGCTGCTGACTGGGCAAAATTCAAAATAATGTTAAAAATCTACCCAATCTATTACGGGATCCTCGCCGGTGCTAGGGAGTTCGTCCATTGTGCTGAGATTCTTTAAAAAAATATGGAGAACAGAGCACTTATGGGTTAAACCGTGTTCAATAACATTGATTCTTCAACTAAATTAACCAAACTTCATTTGGAGAATGTGCTCATCCCTTTCAACCACTGGCTAGGAAAAAAAATGAATTTAGTCTGACCCTTGTTTGTTGTCCCTTCTAGCCTCATGCTCAGAGTTGAAATCTTAGTCTTCAGCTGGATCACTGAGATGAACAGGCCTACTACTATTGTAGGTGAGGTAAGCTTTGTCATCAGAGGCATAATATTGTGACTTGTATTGTGCGTCATGCCCCATTAGGACCTCCAAACATGATATTTAAATTAATAGGTGTCAGCCAGTTATTACAGACCATCTGATTAGTGCAGTGGTAGAGCTCTCACTTTTCAAGACAAAGGTAAAGAGTTCAACTCCGCTACTGGGGAGAAAGACTAACGTCTGGTCAGGAAAAATATACTGATCAGACATGTTAAGTCAGAGTCAGGCAAAATACACTGACCAAAACCTCCCACTTTGACTTTGAGTCCTCACTGGATACGGGCTGTTTTCACAGCAGCCTGACTAACGAGGTGAGGGATCGACGTGATCCCCATAGTAGTGAGAGACACGCAAATGAAGCCAAGCATAGTGCAACCGTCTGGAGGACCCCGATCCAGAGCGCTCGGGATGTGAGAAAAGCTACTGCAACCCACCACTTAAGGTCTTTCAGGCTGCACAAAAGAGTAAACCTATTCATTGCGGACATTCGAAACAACGCTACTGGCAGTTAACTGTATAAGTGATCATTTGTAAATGGCTACCTGACCAACTAGGGAAATAAAGGCAGCGAGGCAGGGAACTGGCCACTTGACCTCACAAGATGCAGCTTAGTACAATGAATTCTTTAACACTTCATCCCTGATGCCGTGAAGTTATATCAATGACACATGTGTTCAGTGGACACTGATGACTCCCATCTGCTGGTTATACTCTCTTGCTCCATCCTCTGAAGTGCCCCTTCCTGCTGGACTCGCGATTTAAAAATTTTCCTGCCTGTCATCACCAAATAGGTGGTCCCTTGATCAACTTCAGAATGTCACCTCCATCCTCATTCTATGTACCTACTATGTGTGCCTTTGAGGCCAGGATGTCAGCTCTTTTATTGCTGTATACCCCAGCATGACCAGGAAGGTAGATCCACACATGTTCCTCAAAGGTTAGAGGCCTTTACATCTGCTATCCACTCATGACATAGCCAACACTTCAACAGAAAGAATTGAGAATTTGACATGAATGCCTTCATTGGGGTCAAGATGTTGAGCAGTGCATGAGCTGTAGTGGTCAGCAACCTAAAGCTGACTGCTAGCATCAAGATCGACCAGCGACCCAGAGCTGTCAAGACCATTCTCCACCTCCACATGGTGATCCTTGATAACAGGCTGCAACAGGACAGACTGGCTAAGGAGAAGGGAAGGCTAACCCATACCCAAAAATACCATGCTGAAGTCAGATGTGTTGTACCAAAAGGTGCAAATGTCGCAGTACAGCTGCAAACTACAACACAACACATTCCATTCTCCAGACTTCATCCTGCTACTTGCAAAGACCTTTTCAGGGTTTGGTAGCAGGAGTTTGAGACTGGACAATGAAGAATGCCCTCATTAGAGGTCTCAGACTAGAGGTTGAAATGTATGCACAGCTCCACTCGGCCACAACCTTATTTCTCGCTCTAACAAAGAACGTCCATCCTGATAAATTGAACAAACTAAAAATTACAACCCAGATAAATTGAACAAACTAAAAGTAAAAATAACAACCCAGATAAATTGTACAAACTAAAATTTAAAAAAGTGCAGATACCAAATAGAACAAATTAAAAGTAAGAATAACAGCGCAGATACCACATTGGTTTGGTCACCACAAAAGGCGAGCCATTGGCTTGGTCACCACAAAAGGCGAGCCATTGGCTTGGTCACCACAAAAGGCGAGCCATTGGCTTGGTCACCACAAAAGGCGAGCCATTGGCTTGGTCACCACAAAAGGCGAGCCATTGGCTTGGTCACCACAAAAGGCGAGCCATTGGCTTGGTCACCACAAAAGGCGAGCCATTGGCTTGGTCACCACAAAAGGCGAGCCATTGGCTTGGTCACCACAAAAGGCGAGCCATTGGCTTGGTCACCACAAAAGGCGAGCCATTGGTTTGGTCACTATGAAAGGTGTGTCATTGGTTTGGTCATTATGAAAAGTAAGCCATTGATTTAGTCTCCATGAAAGGTGAGTGATTAACCATATGCGAGTTTTCCAAGACCACAGAAGTCAAATTTATCTATACACTGCTGAGACTGCCAATAGATTTATCTGATATTTAGAAGACTGCAGAGGCTGTACACAACCAGTTTCATGGAAGGTGGTTAATCGATGTGCTAATCCATCTTAATAGACTCAAACACTAGAGAAAAATAAACCTGCAGCCTGTTAGACATCTATGCTGCTCTTAGCAAACCACCTAACCATGGCTGGTGTTATGCCATGTCATACAATTAGTCACCTCTTATAACATGCGCTCTGTGGGGTAGTGGTGCTTATTATTTTCTTATCATACACAAAGACCCCGGCAGACCACTTGCTCACTCACTTTACCTGTATGATCTATTATAACCTCTAGTTCCCTTTTCTATCTTTCTAATATTGTTCTCGCCCATTCTGTAATTATGTTCCATATTGATCTACCCATGTGGACAACTGCAAATTCATCAACATTAAACTCCATTTGCCAGCTCCTAGACCATTCCTGAATTTTATCTAAATCTGACCTCTATATTTCCACTTTTGCTTTAGATGAGACGAAGCATACTTGGGTGCCATCAGCAAATTTTGCAACAATGGATCAGATAATGTAAAGAGATATATATATATATATATATATATATATATATATATATATATATATATATATATATATATATATATATAACAGCATTGGTCTCAAAACTGCCTTGTGGCACTTTTAAAAAAAAATGTTTAACCTCACTCCACTCAAGCGTTCCCTATTTATCTGTATTCTTCCTGTTAACCAATTTTCAATCCATTTGGCAACTTTGCCACTTATTCCATGTGATTTTAACTTCCTAAACAATTTTTTATGAGGTACTCTTTCAAAGAGCATTTGCAAAATCTAGATAAATAACATATCTCCCTTTAGTAAACCCATGCTGACTATTCCCAATTAGATTAAATTTTTCTAAACGGATTACAATGTTTTCTTTGATTATTGGCATGATTAACATTTTGCAGATTATGCTCGTTAAACTCGCTGGTCTATAATTTGCTGGTTCTGATTTATTATTTTTTTTTTTAAAAAGAGGATCACTCGTACATCTTTACAATCCCCTGGAACAATCCCCTTCAGATGTGATTGAGAACATAATATAGCCAATGGTTTTGCTAACTGGTCTCTAATTTCAAAATATGCTCATCCATTCTAAGTCGCTTCTTACAAGATGCCTGACAGGTCACAATATTATTCTTTGCTCCCTTTTTGGGCCATGGTAACAAAATAGCTAGTAAAGTATACATTTTTATACAAGTAAACCTTATCAAGTAAAATACGTTTGCACACGTAACTGCAAAGTACCTTTTAATCAATGTTGAAATAGATCTGGATACAGTTGACAGCTTTTGATCCATATGTAAACTGAGCCTGTACACGGTAATTACCATCTGGGACACTTTCTTTGATCTTGACAGCCGTGATTGGCAGAGAGTAGTTGCCCTGTGTCACAAATATTCACTCTTATTTCTTAATGATGTATACAGTGAGCATTACAGTAAAACTTACTTTTTGCTCTGGCTTTAAACAATTGTTTAGTTTTTTTTTTACAACATGCTATTCTTTCCTCCCAAACAAGGGCCGAGGGGATCAAACTGGGGAATTTATCCCAAGCATGGAACCCAGAAGGCCAAACAGGGAAATGCATCATAAGCAAGGGGATCAGGACACCAAGCGGAAGAATGCATCATAAGCAAGGGGGTCGGGACACCAAGCAGAAGAATGCATCCCAAGCAAAGAACCCAGGAGGCCAATCAGGACAATGCATCCCAAGCAAGAGGCCCATCAGAGAATGCATTCCATGCAAGGGGCCCAGGAGACCAAACAGGTGAATATATCTTAAGCAAGGGTCCAGAAAAAAAAGGGGGAATACATCCCAAGCAAGAGACCCATCAGAGAATGCACCCCAAGCAAGGGGCCCAGGAGGCCAAACAAGTGGAATGCATCCCAAGCAAGGGGCCCAGGAGGCCAAACAAGTGGAATGCATCCCAAGCAAGGGGCCCAGGAAGCCAAACAGAGGAATGCATCCCAAGCAAGGGGTCCATGCGGTCAAACAGGAGAAAGGCATTCCAAATAAGGGGGCATCCCAAATAAGGAGTTCAGGAACCAAACAAAGGCACAGGAGACCAAATAGGAGAACTAGATAACTTAAGTGTGCTACATAGCCCACTCTTGTAATGTACGATTTGTTGGGTCATTGAACCTCGAACAGAATCAATATATGATTTATATAGTGCTCTTATTAGGTTACATTATATATTTTCTTCTTAGTCTTATTAAATGGAAACTAATTATGAAAGGAGATTTTAAGAAACACCATACCTTAGTGAAGGGGCATTTGCAGGGAATCTTGTTGTCAACAAATGGCTTTGGACAAGTGACACCAACTAGTTTCTGACAGACGTCATCGTAAGTGCATGACCCTATGTCCTCAATGCATGGAATGGTTAACCAAAAAACTACATGTTTTTGCACTTTCAAAACAAGCTGGCAATAGAAGAAAACAAAAAATTAAAGACATATTTGGAAATATAAATGAAAAATAGCTCACAGAACAGACCTCATCGAATAAAAACACACCCCCACACGTGTTCAGTCCCTTTCATCGCTGAAAGTGGCGATGACAGTGCACATTCTATGAAGCTGTTGCTGCGGCTCAGACATTTTTCCCTCAACAGAAACCAATTTAAAGCTGAGTTGACGGAGAAACGGTTGTTGAATACCTACAATGAGTAGGTTTACTCTTTTGTGCACCTTAAAACTACGTTAAATAGTGGGCTGCAGTAGCTTTTCTCACATCCCGAGCGTGCTTATGAAGGTGGACTGTCCTCCCAGCGGTTGTGCTTGCTTGGCTTCATCTGCGTGTCACTATTGCGGGTATCACGTCGATCCCTCACCTTGTTAGCCAGGCTGCCATAAAAACAGCCAGTTTCCAGGAAAGGGCTTCGAGGAAGCCAAGGTGAGGTCTTGTCCAGTATGTTTTGCCTGAACTTTAACATGTCTGATCAGTCTTTCTTCCTGGGAAAACAATACCATGAAAAAATCTGCGACATGCCAGGTCTGTAAAACCAGTGTTTCCCATCTGCAAGTCCGCATTACCACTGCCGGTTCAACAAAAAATTTCTGGTGGCCCCCGAAAAAGTTATTACGACTTAACCCGAACCCGTTAACTGCAGAGTTCACCTTGAGGTGAACTAAATTCTATTAAATTGTTGGTCGCATATTCTACTACCGATTTGGTATTAGAAGACTTTCAGCCCTGACAGTGATCAAAACCGATCACAGAAACCGAATTATGTCAATACAACGCTTCTCTCAGAAACAACGCTGCAGCCAGTTAGCAAATATTTTAACAAGGAATCAGTAACAGATTTTGCCTTAACATTACTTGAATGAAATATGGAAATTAACATCAAACACCACAGTGACTTAGAAGGAATGATACTGTTGGGTTTGGTATCTGGCAAAAGAGGCAAAGTCAGACAGAGGAGAAGATGGACAAGTAACATCACAGTGGATCTGGGGTTGACAGTGGCATAGCTGGCCTGGGATTGTCTTACAGATCGGCTATCATGAGAGCGATGTTCTGCAAAGGACATGTGACGATTGCTTTCTCAAAAGTTCAAGACGTTCTATTAATAACTATTTACTGCTCGGTTTATGGTTATTTTAAGTAGTTATAAAATTCACATTGTATAATATTAGATTTAAAAATGAATACACAAAATACTATATAAATAGTGCTTTTTAATTCTGTACGAGCATCCCGCAAAAAAGATGTCCTATTTTCACCAGTCAGCAGGTAAAAAAATGAATCGGAAACAGTGTTAACTGCATGACGTGATATGAACTTTGTACGTTGGAATTGTAAACCATGCTCACTCACAACTCCTAGGGCAAAAGATCTCCTGAAGAGCATGTCTAACCGCAAAATGATCAAATCACTCCGGAAAGAGGAGACTAATGTCCTGTCAGGCAAAACATACCAATCTAGACCCCACCTCACTACTTCACTGCCAAGCAGTTTTCCCTGGAAACAAGCTGCTTCATGGTAGTCTGGCTAATGAGGTCGGATCAACACTGATCCCTATAATGGTAAGCTCACTGAGGAGCCTCACATTGCACTTTGGAATCGCTGATAAATCCTAAGTGCCAGGTCATCATAGCACCTAACATTCAAGATCAGTGTTGCATTTATGTACACAATGTCCCTCATCACATCTTCAGTTTAGAGGGGCTCAAAATATAATGTTTCACAAAATTCTCTCTCCCTTCAACTTTCAAGGTCAGACAGCCAGCATCATGTTACAGAGTATCTAAGGCATAATACAAATAAGTAGCAAAAACAGGAAAGTATTACTTAGCAAAAACAGGAAAGTATTACTTTGAAAATAAACTTACATTTACAATTCATATTTTCAAGAACAATTCACCTGTGCCATCTAGCATGTACAAGCCCTACGAGGAAATTTGCATCCATTATGTCTGGCTCCTAAATCCTAAACAAATTTGTCATCAAACAATCCCTGAGAATGGAATGGAGACCAAGATAAATACAAGCCAGAAAATTATGGTAAAAACAAACTTGGCAGATATGGGCAAACAAAAATCTTGGGCTCAGAATGAGACATTGCAAACTCAAGGTCCACCTGTACAGAATGGGTCTTAGACACCACCCCATGCAATTGCAGAGAACCCAAGCAAACAGGACTGTCCCACTTATGCAGATCAAAGAAAGACTGGTCCAGGAGAGTGACCATGCTCGAAAAGCAGGTGGGGGATCGGTGATAACCTGAAAAGCAGTCTCCTTTGTGAACCTCACCGAACTAGAAGCATAGCATCAATTGATCAAAGAATAAGGTCACCCTCTACACTACAGCCAGAAGGACCCAGGTTCACCTTCTTAAGTATGGCTTGGAATGTGAACAGAGCCATTGTAACCTGCCACTACAGAAAGTCTTCGTCGTCGATGAAGACCAAAATAATCATGTCATAATGCAACCTTGAGTATATGTTCTCATGACTGATCAAGCCAATTTCAACCTGGAAAAGTCTATGACACGACTGGCAAACGTAGTCAGCAGTTGTCTCTGCTATTTTCTCTACTCTTGACTTCCCGATTGCCCGTCTATCCTGGGCTGTCTGAAAACGGAGACCCTCGCCGAGTTCAATGCCGTCCTTGACCGTGCTCTTCCATGTTGAGTGATTTTTAGCCAAGTTTTCCCAGGTGTTAATGTGTATTTGACAGACAGTACTTAAGGGACTCCCTCAGACTGTCCTTAAAATGCTTTTTTGGACGTCCTTTGTGAACGTTCTTCACTCAGTTTGCTAAAAGTACAAATTAACTCATGTACGAGGCATGTTCAAATGAAACCAAAGGGTTGCGATGGAAGCTTCTGGATTGCTGACTTCATTGTAGTTAATAAGAAAGCAGAAATAATGCATTAAGAGAACAAAACAAAGCTTTTTTTCAATTCTATGGAAATAATGAATAAGTGAAGAATAGTTAGACTAGATTTACTAACAGACAAATCACAAAAAAGACCTACATTTTAACAAAATTACCTTTAATGGGGCATCAAAGATTTCTTGAATAGTGACATTAAAGTTAAAACTAAAAGTGCCTGGTATGCTCAAAGGGTCAGGGGTCACATTCAGATCATTGATGACAAGCGAGTCTGAGCTGCTTCCACAGCTTTTCCACTTGAATGGGTCAGCCATTGCAACAGTGTCCATTTTCTGGAAAATGTTTTAATTAAAAAAACACACAAGGATGTTAACGATACAAAACAGTGGGATTTAAATTACAGGTATGAGGAAAGATTCAGGAAAAACTGGCCTACAGTGTCTAGGAAAGAAGAATTCAAGGTGACTTAATACATGTTTAAGATAACAGTAAGGATAAATTAGACTTTAGCAAGTTTTTTTCAAAATTCAGCTGGCTACAAGAACAAGAGGGCATAGCTAAAAATTATCTAAAGAAAGGTCCAGATTAGATATTAGGAAATATTTTTTAGTCAAAGGGTGGTAAATGTTTGGAATGCATTGCCACAGGAAGTAGTAGAGGCAGGGACAATTAATGCATTGAAGAATAGATTGAATGCGCATAGTTTTTAAGAGCAAGGAAAACTAAATTAAACTGGTTGTATACAGACTCTGCACAGAGTCATCTAAAACAGTATAAAGACGTTAAGATACAATCATTTTTACAAAGATGTGTTCTAATATATATCTTTATTAGTAACAGTAACTGCTTCTGTTATTTTGTAGGCATCTTCATCAAATGTCGTTTAGTGCACAGGCAATAATCTACTCACTTCAACCATTTGTCTTTTTCAGCATTTCAGATATTCTTGGTTTGTTTTTTCCAGCCATCTTATGATGACATCACATATATCATCTTTGTCTTACGCTGCTTCCCTTACCCTCAATCTTTCCCATTGCCTTTGGGTTTTCCAGGTCCTCCATTCTATTTTTGTGTGCAAAATATTTTTCCCGTCATTTCTTTTTAGTACTGCTTTTAGTACTTTCAATGGTGTTTTCTAGAAATATGATGGCAAGTCAGTAAATAGATCACAAATGGCTATTAACAAAAAAATCTAAATGAGATGCAAACTTGAAAACCATTTATTATTACACTTACATTGTCACTTCATCCTTTTCACCAACATTAATGGGCTTATCCCATCAGTCTATCAGTGCACCAAAACCTGCAGCATAGAAATGTTTGGTCTACTGTTTCAGCCACATTTGTACTTCACGTTCAACCTCTTCGTCATTTCCAAAATATTTCCCACCAAGGTGGGATCATGAATTATGCTGTAGGCTAAACCATGCAAACACTATCACAGTTGCTATACTGTCTATCATCACTCATCTGTTATCTCACTGTGGTGGATAGGTGGGGGAATGATGAACATGTAATGGGGGGGGGGGGGGTTTGAGAAGAGATTGGCAGCTTAAGGGATGGGTGGGTTGAGGAGAAAGTCATAGTTGGGGGATGGGTCGTTAGGGGAGTAGAAATCTGCGAATTTAGGCAGGAAAAGAATGGTTGAGGAGTGCAGGAAGAAATGGGAGGCCTAAGTAGAATGGAAAGGGTGGGTTAGAGGATAGAGAGAGAGAGAGAGTAGAATGGAAAGGGTGGGTTAGAGGATAGAGAGAGAGAGAGTGCAATAGGGATGTGAGGGAGAAGAGTGCAGGAAGAAGAATTTACAAATTAGCAACTTTCAGCGAGCGCCATATATAAATATATATATCTCCTCTTCCTTGAGGTTTGGGTAACTGTCCATGTTTCGCAGCCATATGAAGCCACAGGGAAAAACATTTTCTGCCATAGTTTCCTCGGGTTGTGTAGCTTCTGCATTGCCATTCTCCTTATTTCCTTTGAGCAGTCGCCATTTCTGTCAATTCTAAAGCCCAGATACTCGAAGTTCATCACCTGTTCTATTTCCACACCCCCGAATTTGAATTTATGTTGACCTTTTCTTTTGTTGGTGGTCCCGACAATGGGTGCTTGTGAAGTCTCAAATTAGCCTTTTGATTGTCATGACAATAGATCCACACAAGTTCGTGCGTCTGATATCAAATGTGAAACGAGGCCGAAGATGTAGTGCACTGAATGAGCTAACAGCAGCCAGCGATTCGTAGCTAGCTGCTTGAATCAGCATTAGAAAACAATATCTGACCAAGACCCTATTCCACCTCTAAGTGGTGGCAATGGGAACAAGCTGGGATAGTGTAGTCTGACTAAGAGAATATCGATCGCAGTGGAGAGGTAGACCAGGTACAATAAAAAAAAAAGGCAGCTGAAATGGGATGTGTCTGACCGAAAGGTGCAAACATTGCAGCATCAACACTGCAAAACTTCACGCCAAGAAGAGGCCTTTTCAGAACGAACGCAGAAGAAGAAATATGGAACGTCACTAGCAGGGATTTGCTACTTCACATGCTAGATCTTGAAGCAGAATATGATAGCATAATTTTGTTTCGCGCAGCCTGATGTGGAATACTTACAAATTTCACCATGTCTTCTGTATCAACAACAGCCTGCATGTGTTCTATGTCTGCTCCATGACCATGTCTTGCATCAGAGACAGCGTAGAAAAATACGAATACAGTTGCCAAAATAACTGCTTTTGATACAAACATGGTTAAGACGTTCTTTATAATCTTCTTCTGGAGTCAATAATATAATAAATTTTCGAACACAAATTTGTTAAATGCTTTATCTTGCTGGAAGTTATAGCAGCATTCAGGAAATTCTCAACACTTTTTCTTTTATAACCCGGGGAATTAAACAATCACGTGATTTGTCACATGATAAGTCACGTGATTTACAGAGTAAGACTTCATCTATTCACTAACTTAATTTAACGTCTTTATACTGGTTAAGAAGATTCTGCAGAGTTTGTATACAGCCAGTTCCATTTACATCACCTTGCTCTAGAAGCTGTACGCATCCAATTTATTCTTAAATGCATTAACCATCCCAGCCTCCACTACCTCTCCTGGCAATGCATTCCAAGCATTCACAACTCTCTGGCTAAAACAATACTTCCTAATTTCTAATCTGGACCTCTCCTTAATCAACTTGTAGCTGTGCCCTCTTGTTCTTGTTGGTGGTTGTATTTTTTTAAAAACTTGTTATAGTTTAATGTATCCATTCCTCTGATCACCTTATAAACCTGTATTAAGTCACCACGAATTCTTCTCTTTCTAGACACTGTAAGCCGGTTTTTTAAAATCTTTCCTCATAACTAATTCTGGAACCCACTATCAGCTTTGTCGCTCTTTTTCGTATTCTTTCCAGCATGTTTATATCCCCTCTCTGATAAGGACTCCACACCTCTACGCAGTACTCAAATCTAGGTCTAACTAATGCTTTATACAGTTTGACTATCACTTCCTTGCTCCTATGTTTAATATTTCTTTTTATCATACCTATCATTGCATTTGCCTTTTTTACTGCTACCTGAACTTGCTCCCTCACCTTACATGTATGATCTATTATAACCCCTAAGTCCCTTTCTTTATCTATCTTTCTAATATTGTTCTCTCCCATTCTGTAATTATGTTCCATATTGGATCTACCCATGTGGATGACTGTACATTTATCTACATTAAACTCAATTTGCCAGATTACAGACCATTCTCGAATTTTATCTAAATCCGACCTCAATTTATCCACTTCAGCTTTAGATGAGACACTACTGCATAGTTTTGTGTCATCAGCAAATTTTGCAATCATGGATCCCATATCAATGTCCAAATCATTTATAAATATCAAGAATAAAATTGGTCCCAAAACCGACCCCTGTGGCACTCCACTTTTCACACCACTGAGAGTACTCCTTATTTATACCAATCCTTTGCCTTCTTCCCGTTAACCAATTTTCAATCCATTTGGCAACTTCCCCACATATTCCATGTGATTTTAACTTTCGAAATAATCTTTGATGAGGTACTCTATCAAAGGTATTTGCAAAATCCAGATAAATTACGTCCACAAATTCAAATTAAATATTTATGTCTATCCACAGCTGATAACCGAAGACGGAGTGGTTCCCGGGATGTGAATGAATAATTGAGTCACTGTCACATTTCAAACATGTCATAAAAGGGGACTAAAGAGGGATGTGCTTATAGCAGGAAAACTCGTCATGTAACAAAACAAACCATTATAATCAACCACTGCCATCTTGGATATATTGTATCACATGATTTAAATAATATATATACATGCTACTGGTATACCAATAAATTGTAAAGCAGTAAAGTGGTCAAATATAGTTCGGACCTAAGCTTCACATTTAAGTGAAAAGGTGAATGATTACATGAATGAATATGTGATTTGTGTGTGTAGCCGTAAATACAGTAATATAGCAGACACTGCTGTCGAAGATGAAGTGTTAGTAGTAAAGTTAGTTAACTAGGTCTGCGAAACTGTTCTCTCTTTCAGTCAATGCAAAGTTAAAGAATGTACAAATGTTGTGTAGCTAGTGAGCGGTGCTGTATAAGGTCTAAGTTATATGACGCGTTAGAGACTTCATTGTACAAGCATTTTCAAGAGAACGATGTTGACTAATTCTCTGTAACTCCCTTGTTTTCTTGACTGTAGCTTCTTTTATGTTTCTGTTTACGGCTAGGTAGATTGGAGCATGTCTAAACAAGGGATCGAAGACGATCCCCTTGCCGCAAAAGACTAACATTGTAGCCACTCTGCCACTCACGTATAGAACAATTAAAAACTATACCTGGGATTTTCTTTCCACTACCCCATCCCAATTTATGTGATCCTCCCAGAGCGGTTTGTAAAAGGAAGCCGCGATGTTAGGGATTATGGGATGGTGATTAGAAGCCGAGCCGATGTGGTCGAACGGTTTGAGTGTCGGTCTTTGACCACGAGAACATGTGCTGAAATCCTCGGTAAAGCGCGTCTTTATTATTCTATTGGAGGTAAAGTACAATAAAAACGCTGTCTGTAAAGTACGTACCAACTGCACAAGCAAGTGGACTTTATTCCAAAACTCCTCACAGTGAACCTCAGGAAATGCAACGAACAATTGTTTTTCTTTTTCAAAGTTGAATGAAAAAATCCGTTTCGATTTAAAAAAAATTTTATTTGAGAAAGTATTACTGAAGATACAATTAATTTGTCAATTTAAGAATAGCATTTTTAAACACTGAATAATATATGCACAAATATTTTATCTTCTTCTTCTTCTTCCTTTTTAGCTTTCGTCCTGAAAAAGACTTTGTGTCGTAGTTCTTCTTCTTCTTCTTCGTTCTCAATCTCCCGCTACCAAACCCCGAAAAAAGCTTAGCAAGTAGCGGAATGTAGTCCAGAGAACGGAATACGTTGTGTCGTGGTTTACAGTTTGACTGCGATATTTGCACCTTTCAGTCCAACACATCCGACTTCAGCAATCATTTTTTAGCACCGGGTTGCCCTCCCTCTTCGATCCCTTCTACTTAGCCAGTCTGCTCTGTTGCAGCTTGTTATCGAGGATCACCGCATGGAGGTGTAGAAGGGTCTTGCCAGCTCTGGTTAGCTGACCCTGACGCTAGCAGTCACCTATGGGTCGCTGACCACTGCAGCTCATGCGCTGCTCAGCGTCTTGATCACGTGTCGTAGTTCGATATCTGTTCGTTACAGCTCGACACGTCCGATTTCAACTAGTTTGTTTTTTTATTACCTGACTTGCTTTCCCACTACAATCCTTGTTCTAATAGCCAGACAAGTGAAGTCTGGGATAAAGATGCTGAGTAGCGCATGAGCTGCAGTGGTCAGCGACTCATAACTGACTGCTAGCGTCAGGGCCAGCGAACCGAAGCTGCTAAGACCCTTCTACACCTCCACGCGGTGATCCTGGATAACAGGCTGCAGCAGAGCAGACTGGCTAAGTAGAAGGGATCGAAGAAGGAATGCTAAGCCGGTACTCAAAAAATGCTTGCTGAAGTCGGATGTGTTGGACCGAAAGGTGCGAATATCGCAGTCAAGCTGTATAATACAACACAACACATTCCGTTCTATGGACTTCATTCTGCTGCTTAAGCCCTTTCAGGGTTTGGTTGCGGGAGATTGAGAACGAACGAAGCCAAGCCAAGCCATATCACGTTCGTCTATGCAAAGTTGGGTGTGGCCAAGTGAATAGTGGCACAGCTCACAACCAAAATGTGCCGGGTTGGAGTTCTTGAAATAGCAAGGCCGTATCCCTGTGGCAGGTAAACTATTGTTGTTTTTTTAATGCGAGCTGAAATCGAATTCACTGTGTAATTAGGCGCAAAACACAGTAAAACATAAACCTACTTATGAAAAAAAGCTATCTCAAACCAAAGATAAGATGCAGTAAAAACCTATACAGAGCATTCTGGTTGTAGAATGTCTAAAACTCGCACCTTGTCCCTTCTTCTTGCTGGTAACCTTCCTCCACAAGTAGTCCAGGAGCTGGACAATCGCTTTAAGAGGATACCTTTTTACGCATGACTTAGTTTTATAGCTCCCTTCCTGTCTATGACAGCCTCTTGGACCTTCATTAGCGATATAGCAAATGGTGTCCTGTTGTTATTAGCGTTTCCTGAAAATCAGAAGTGATCACTCAATATCACATGTCACTCTATATATAAATACCAGCGATATTTATAAATGTTTTGTAACAAAATGTTCCTGTCAGGCAAATAAGGTTACAGGTGATGTGTGCGGACATGGGAATGGAATTTATTGATGGTAAAGTAGACAAAAGTAAAATGTTAGATAGGGGAGGTTTACATCTAAATGAGATAGGACAGCATGTTGTAGCAAAGTATATGTTCTATCATTGTGTTAGAAATTTAAACTAGTAAGGCCTATGAAGTATGAGACTAAAGATAGGCCTACAATAGGGTGTTATAGAGGATGTAGTAAAAGGGGAGAGTTGGTATCAGAGAAGTGTGAAATAAATAGTGGAAAAGCAAACACTAAAAGGAAAAAGCAGAACCAAAAAAGAGGAAAACTAACAACATTACAAACTAAAATGTTTTTATGCAAATGTGAGAAGCATAGTAAAAAAAAGAGAAGAATTGGAACTGTATGTAGAAGAAGAAAAACTAGAGATAATAGGATTAACTGAATCATGGCCATATGAGGAGATTGCAGATAGTGAACTTGAAATTGAGGGATATACAATGTTAAGGAAAGATAGGATAGTTGGAGACAAGACTAAGGGAGGTGGTGTTTTATTATACTGTATAAATTCTGTTAATATAACGATCAAAGATTATTTATCATGTGGTAACAAAAATGAAAGTGTATGGGGAGAAATAGAAAGTGGGGGTGAAAAAACAGTGATTGGAGTGTGCTATAGATGTCCATCAAGTCAAAAAGAGGAAGACCAGGAGCTGATTAGTAGCTTAGCAAAGGCAAGTGAAGGGAAATTATTATTAATGGGAGATTTCAACTTTCCAGAAATAAAATGGGATATGGCAGAAGCACTTGTAGAGTCAAAACCTTTTGTTAAATGCATAAGTGACAATTTTTAAATTCAACATGTAGAAGCAGCCACCAGAGGCAAAAACATACTCGACCTAGTTTTTACTACGGAGGAAAATATGATTGAAAACGTTACCGTTGGGGAACTGTTTGGCTCAAGTGACCATCAAATCATCCGTTGGGATCTTATTGCAGGGAAAGAAGTAAACATAAACACGCGAACATACGACTACTCTAAGGCAGATGTTAAGAGGATGAAAGATTCAGCGAACCACATAATCTGGAAAGATATTGTCGTATGAACAGATGTTGAACAGGAGTGGAAGAGTTTTAAACCCCTTGGGGTACTCCCTGCTCGAGTGTCACCTTTTTGCTCATCTGCCCTTGTACTTGGACTCTGGCCGTTCTGTTTTTGAGGTAGTGGTTGATCCACTTGTACATTTAAACACAGTCCGAATAGCACTTCCAAAGACACAAGACGAGAGCAGCTCGCCAAAGCGTCCACTCCGTCTTTAGTATAAGCACGTTATTGGTATCAACTTGTTCCTGTGATATAGACCTGTTACATGTTAGTGTAAATTGGTTCCTGTGATATAGACCTGGTACATGTCAGTGTCAATTGGTTGCTGTGTGAGATAGGAATGCAAATTTAAAAAAAGGTGGTCCCAGTGAGCAAAATGGCGTTGGAGATTAAGTGTTATAGACTTCGCTGCACAAGATTCCAGCTTTCAATCTTTGTGAGACGACCAACTTCCATCGCCACTGTCATGCTCTGCATCAGATTGCGTCAAGTGCTATTTATGTTTGGGTAGACTGGAGCGTGTCAAAGATTGATTTAGAGCACATATGATGCAAATAGGTTTGAACCCTCGCTGCATGTTCTTATTGTTTCACAGACACTCTAAGACAGACTTGTGAACAAACTATCGAATACACCAGGA
Organism: Ariolimax columbianus; assembly: GCA_036924085.1. Lineage (NCBI taxonomy): Eukaryota > Metazoa > Mollusca > Gastropoda > Stylommatophora > Arionidae > Ariolimax > Ariolimax columbianus. The sequence continues at coordinate 60,581,560 of JAVGWX010000018.1, forward strand.
ACAGAACAGGGGTGTGTACTATCACTACTTTTGTCCATTGTATCCATGGATCAGACAACAGCTGAAGCAAAACCAGAAAACACCACAATGAGCGGGCTCCTTAAGCAGATGATCAGAGCCTCTTTCATTCCGATGAACAAAACCTCCAGGAACATCTGAATGCCTTTGATAATGTCTGCGATAGATTTTATATAAGGACTAGTACAGCAAAGTTCGAGACAATGAATATCAGTAGAATACAAAAAAACACTAAATATTCAGGTAACAAGCTCAGAACTTAAACTGGTCAGTGAATTCAAATTTTTGGCAGCGTGTTCACACAAGATGGAAGCCTAGATAGAGAGGGGGAATAAAAAGATGGAAGGCTAGATAGAGAGGTGGAATCATGAGGTGGAGGACTAGATAGAGAGGTGGAATCACAAGATGGAGGGCTAGATAGAGAGTCGGAATAACAAGATGGAAGGCTAGATAGAGGTGGAATCACAAGATGGAAGGCTAGATAGAGAGGGGGAATCAAAAGATGGAAGGCTAGATAGAGAGGGGGAATCACAAGATGGAAGGCTAGATAGAGAGGGGGAATCACAAGATGGAAGGCTAGATAGAGAGGGGGAATCACAAGATGGAAGTCTAGATAGAGAGGGGGAATCACAAGATGGAAGGCTAGATAGACAGGTGGAATCACAAGATGGAAGTCTAGATAGAGAGGGGGAATCACAAGATGGAAGGCTAGATAGCGAGGTGGAATCACAAGATGGAAGGCTAGATAGGTGGAATCAAAAGGTAAGAGATAGATAGGAGGAATCAAGAACACAAAAAGTTAATGAGGTTTTCTATCAGCTCTCACCGTCACTAAATAGACAGCTGATAAATAGTATGTTTATACTAACTCTCTGCTACCAGTGTCAGACATGGACACTCACTAAGGCACAAGAAAGAAAAATCATATTATGGGAAATGAGGGGTTTGAGAGAGGCTGTCAGGGTCACAAGGCTGTCGGGGTCACAAGGATGTCGGGTCGCAAGGCTGTCGGGTCGCAAGGCTGTCGGGTCACAAGGCTGTCGGGTCGCAAGGATGTCGGGGTCACAAGGCTGTCGGGGTCACACGGCTGTCGGGTCACAAGAATGTCGGGGTCACAAGAATGTCGTGGTCACAAGGCTGTCACGGTCACAAGGCTGTCACGGTCACAAGGCTGTCACGGTCACAAGGATGTCGGGTAGCAAGGATGTCGGGGTCACAAGGCTGTCGGGTCGCAAGGCGGTCGGGGTCACAAGGCTATCACGGTCACAAGGCTGTCACGGTCACAAGGCTGTCACGGTCACAAGGCTGTCACGGTCACAAGGCTGTCACGGTCACAAGGCTGTCACGGTCACAAGGCTGTCACGGTCACACGGATGTCGGGGTCACAAGGCTGTCGTGGTCACAAGGATGTCGGGGTCACAAGGCTGTCGGGGTCACAAGGCTGTCGTGGTCACAAGGATGTCAGGGTCACAATGCTGTCGGGGTCACAAGGCTGTTGGGGTCACAAGGATGGACAGAGTACGAAAGGAAGTAATCAGACAGAAGATGGGTACAACACCGTGCATGACATACATGGAGAGGCAGAGAATAAAGTGGTTCGGACACTTTACAAGTATGCAACCAATGTTACCAGCTGTACAGATTACCGGAGGTTGACATCAGACGTCAGTCAACCAAGGGGTTCCCTCCTGGGAGGACGAAGTGGGAGGTTCGACAACCAGCTGTCGGCAGGAACCTTGAGTATCTATGTCCATTGCCCTTTCCTGAAAAACCCGGTGCACAACATAACATTATGACATTCCATACCATAATATAATATACAAAACAATACAATACAATACAATACAATACAATACAATACAGTACTGTACAATATAATACAATACAATACAATACAATATCCTCGACTTCAGCCCGACAGGTGTGCCGTATGCGAGGTAGCCAACAATGTCCGGTACGCAGTCCCATCTTTCGCCGTGTCGTACCATTTCGGACCCAGGTCTCTCAGCAGACCATCTCGCTATCGTATGGGTGGGCGGCGGGTGGTCGTGTATAATGATATGGCTACCACAACGTCGTTCTGAGTGTCCATCTGTTATCTGACATGCACACCACGTGACCAATCCAGGGGTATTTGCGAAACAACTCAGCCTCCGCGACGTCTCGAAATAGATTGCGTTCTCTTATTTCAGTATTGTGGATTCGATTTCTGATCGAGATCCCAAGGACGCGTCTTTCCTTCTCTCGCTGGGTAACTCGTAGTTTCTCTGTATCCGCATTGCGTAGATTCCATAATTCACATCATGGCTAGTATGACCGCAGAATTGAAAATATGCGCTCTTGCAATGGCGTCTTTCAGCTGCAGTAGTATAGGATTTATGGTATTGATGCTAGATCAGGCTGCAGCTCTTCGTCTTGAGAATCCTGTATCACCGCGAGAACACTGAATCAACAGCTACACTTCTGCACAGCAGAAACATAAGCTAATAAGTACATACATATATACATACGGATCTATACACTGGCCAATACGTCCTGATAAAACCTAACATCAATGGTTATACTGTTACATAAGTCTGGAAACCTAAAGCTGTGCCAACATTACAGAACAATAAGCCTCATTAGCCACCCTAGCAAGGTCATGCTTAGATTAATCCTTGACCGATTGAAACCTCAAGCAGAGAACATCATTGCCGAGGAGCAAGCAGGGTTCAGACAGGGAAGAAGCACTACAGAACAGATATTTAATTTAAGGCTGCTAAGCGAGAAATATTTAGAACAGCAGCAACAACTGTATCGTGTGTTTATTATTTTTAAGAAGGCGTTTGATAGGGTATGGCATAAAGCGCTATGGGCAACCATGAAAATATATAAAATCAACGGACATATTATAAAGGTCCTTGAACATCTGTATTACAAAGCGTCCAGAGCAGTTCTTGTGAATGGTAGGCGAGGGGATTGGTTTCGCACATCAGTTGGTGTGACACAGCGGTGTACACTCTCTCCAACTCTTTTCAATATATTCCTTGAGGGAATTATGAGTGAGGCACTTGGAGGTCACGTTGGTACTGTCAAGATAGGGGGCCGAACGATTACCAACATTAGTTCTGCAGATGATATCGATGGGTTGGCGGGTTCAGAAGCAGAACTCCAGGAATTGGTCAGAAGGCTAGACGAAACAGCTCTTGGCTATGGTATGGAGATAAACGCTGGAAAGAAAAAATTAATGACCAACAACACCGAGGCTTCAACAGCAGGATAAAAGCTAACGGTCAGGAACTCGAAGTGGTTGACCGTTTTAAATATCTGGGGTCGATTGTCAGTGATGAAGGATCAAAATGTGAGGTGTTGGCCAGAATAGCACAGACAATAGCGACGCTTACACGGTTCAACAAATTCTGGTAAAAAACAAACGGTTAGCACCATGCAAGAAAATCAGATTAAAGCGTACACTGGTCCTGTCAATATTCCTCTATGCTTGTGAGACATGGACAGTTACAGCTGACCTTCAGCGAAGGATACAGGCCCTGCAGATGATATATTTCGGAAGACTTTTAAACGTCACGTACAAAGATCAAGTTACAAATAAGGAAATACGAGATAGAATTACAACAGCAATAGGGCCTTTTGAAGACCTCTTGGCATCTGTCAAAAGAAGGAAACTCGCTTGGTACGGTCACATTTCGAGATCAATTGGTCTTGCAAATACGATCCTCCACGGAAAGGTGCAAGACAGACGACGAAGAGGCCGTCCCAAAAAGAGGTAGCAGGACAAGCTAATAGAATGGACCAATCTCTGACCAGAAGAGGTTCAGGCAGCGGCCGCTGACAGAGACGGGTGACGTGGTGTTGCGAGGATGTCTTCATGTGTGCCCCAACGACCTCATTGGTTACGGGATGACCTGACCTGACCTGACATGGAAAGTGTTGAACTTATGCTCTTGTTCGCCATAGTTTTCCACGTTTTGCTAACATATAGGAGCGTATTGAGGACACGGGTATTGTAGACCATGCCTTGGTCTAGGCTGCAAGTTTAAAGATTTTCCCAGACACGTTGTAAGACCGGAAAATACGGCAGCAGTTTTGTCTATGCGATATCCTATTTCGGTATTTAGTGAGAGCTTATCGTTGATGAGGGACCCCGGGTAAGGGAACTGGTCCACAGAGGCTAATCCGTAGTTGTTGATTTCTGCAGTGACATCTACATTTTGTACCAGCACATTTGTTTCATTCAGGCCTGTTGGGAAGTCACTTTTTGGCACGCCTGGAAATAACGAGCTATCAAGCTAAGGAGATTTTACTTTCTCTGAATGACAATTGCAGCATAATCAACAAATAACAAGTCCCTGACAGAAACTTCTGTGATCTTGGTTGTAGCATTTAGTATCTAAAGATTAAACATATAACCATCTGATCTAGTTTGAAGGTAAATTATCCTTTTTTTCATTACCAAATGCGTAATTCCATAGACGATTCCGAATAATGTTGGGGCCAGAACGCAGACTTGTTTAACACCACTGTGAATACTGAATGGCTGTGATGCATTAGCGTAAAATTGGACTGTTCCTTTCATATCCTCCTGAAATGCACTATTAGGTGCAGCAGTGTGTTAAACATCTTGCCAAAAACACTGAGTAGTGACGTGTCTCTGTCCTTATTGTAGTTACTTCCATCATCTTTATATGTGTATAGTGTGACAATCTTTGAATCCCTTATGTTTTGAAGTACGATGGATTTATTTCAACCCTAGCATAGCAGCACGTGCAGCGGTTTCAAGAGTGTGTCATTACAAACTTTGATGAGGTCAGGTTGGATCCCGTCGCTGTCTACTCTTCTGCCCAGGGCCAAGTTGCCAATGGCTTTTTTGACATCTTCTAAAAATGGCTCGACGTCTAGCTCCTCCATTCTATGATAACCTTGAAAAGCAATGCAGGATTACATGTGCAAAAGTTTTTTTTGTCCATATCTCAGATAAGCAGCTCCCAAAGAAAATATGATATGGTAAGCTTGAGTCAGGCAAGCGAGCTCGTGGTGGCAAAATAAAACGTTACAAAGAAACTCTGGAAGCTTCACTGAAAAACTGCGGCCTTGACTCTGATGGTTGAGGGAACATTGCTGCTGATCGCTCTGTCTGGCGAAGGAAAATCTCTTCTGTCGCGATTTATATGGAGCAAACAAGAATCAGGGAAGCTGTACGGAAACAAGCGACACGAAAGTAAAGAGAAATGTGACTTCCGCCTGACGGTCAGACAGTGTTTCTCTGCTCTCGGAGTCACATACGCCTTAGGGCTCGGGTTTGGTCAGCGATCTACGAATCCACTCCAGGATTGACAAGTGACAATGCGGTTCTCTTCTGAAACGATGTACAGACAACAACGCAGTGTGTTATTTCGCTCTAACGTTTATTGAGAGAAAACAATATTAGAAACAGATAAAGAAAGGAACCTAGGGGTTATAATAGATCATACAGGTAAGGTGAGGGAGCAAGTTCAGGTAGCAGTAAAAATGGCAAATGCAACGTTAGGTATGATAAAAAGAAATATTAAACATAGAAACAAGGAAGTGATAGTCAAACTGTATAAAGCATTAGTTAGACCTAGATTGGAGTACTGTGTACATGTGTGGAGGCCATATCATAGAGGGGATATAAACATGCTGGAAAGGATACAAAAAAGAGCGACAAAGCTGAAAGTGGGATTTCAGAACTACAGTTATGAGGAAAGACTAAGAAAAACCGGCCATCAGTATCTAGAAGAGAGAAGAATTCGAGGAGACAATACAGGTTTATAAGATCAGAGTAATGGATAAATTAGACTAAAACAAGTTTTTTTTTCAAAATACAGCCACCCACAAGAGCAAGAAGGCATAGCTTCAAATTAACTAAAGAGAGGTCCAGATTAGATATTAGGAAATATTTTTTTAGTCAGAGAGTGGTGAATGCTTGGAATGCATTGCCACGGGAGGAGGCAGTGGAGGCAGGGACAATTAATGGATTTAATAATAAATTGGATGCGCATAGCTTTTAGAGCAAAGTAATTTCAATGAAACTGGTTATTGACCAACTCTGCAGGGTCTTCTTCTTTCTTCTTCTAAACGTTCAGAATCTTTTGGTCATGCTATATCTGCAGGCCAGTCGTCATGATGAAGTCTGTAGTCTTCACTAGGTCCACAGCTGCCCCACAGCTTTTGTCACAGCTCTGCATCCTCTGGCCTGGTCTGGCATATGATTTCCCTATAGATTGGGCATTCCTGTAGAATATGCTCAGGGTTCTGGCATCCTGTTCCACATGGGCACTCATCGGTGTGTGAGATCTTCAGTCGGTACAGATGTTCTAGTAGTCTGCAGTGTCTAGTTCTCAGGCGAAATAAGGTAGTTTGTTGATTTCTTTTGAGTTGGTGAATTGTGTCTGGTGTACTGGCTATGTTCCTGTCTTCTCTCCATTGGTGTGTATACTAATTTCTGATGATGTTCTTGATTTCTCTGTATTGTACTCGATGACTAAATTGTGCCATTTTGCTGCCATCTTTTGCCAGAGTGTCAGCTCTCTCGTTTCCCGTCATTTCGCATTTGGAGGGTAGCCACTGGAGGGCTATTGTTGAGTATCCCTGGAGTTTTCCCAGTTCTGATCTGATCTCTGATAACGGTGGTTCGTTGTTTGTTTTTGGTATTGTCTCTTATAGTAGCAGGGTCTTATAAACCAGTATAAAGACGTTAGGTTAAGTTTCGTTTGTATGACAATGTGTGATCCATTGTATTTCCCAGGTACGTATGTGTATCGTTATGTTCAAGTTCTTGCCCCTGCCAACTAATCTTTCAAACTCAGAGGGTTATTCTAACATGCTACTGTGGCTTGTGAAGCTAGGTTGTCTATTCATTCATTGCTATAAACTATACAGTTAAGAGGGATCGCATCCAGAGGTAATTGCAAGAATAGCACAAACAACAGCGACGCTTACTCGGCTGAAACCTTTATGGTAAGACAAGCGGCTTGCCATCGGCATAAAAGTGAGACTAAAGCGCTCTCTGGTGATCTCAATATTTCTGTATTCCTGCGAGACGTCGCCCATTACAGCAGATATCCAGGGCAGAGTACATGGAATGGAAATGAGGTGCTATAGAAAACTCCTAAATGTTACATATAAAGATCGTGTCACGAACGTAGAAATACGACAGAGAGTTGAAAACGCGTTTGGTCCTTTTGAAGATCTGTTCACAACAATCAAAAGACGAAAGATGGCCTGGTGCGGGCACGTCGCGAGGTCCAACGGAATTACCAACTCGATACTCTTTGGTTCCGTGCCGGGAATGAAAGGGCGAGAACGTCCAAGGAAGAGGTGGGTGGACAACATCACTGAGTGGTCAAGCCTTCGTCCCGGTGAGATACGACAGGCAGCTGCTGACAGAGAAAGATGGCGTGGGATTTTGGGAGTGTCTTCAAGTGTGCTCCATCGACCTGATGGGTTACAGGATGAACTGAACTGATACAGCAGCAATGATTACAAGCAATGCTATCACGGCATGGATCAAGGGACACACTGACTCTAACCAATTTCATGTTATGTCCACAATGGTAGCCGTATAGACTTATTCACCTGTCTGATCGTGTGATCACACTCTCAACTCTATCAAATGATGACTGTACCGAAACCTCGCTTAGTGTCATTGATGGAAATGTGGGAAGTACAGGAGTTGGCCACCACACCTGATACAAAGCTGAGGTCTTGTACAGGGCTTGTACAAGTCTCTGACACTGCATCATTGACAGCAGTGAGTGCTATTGGATTACCTTTGCCTCATCTCTCCACAATCATTTACCTTGCATCTTTTTTAACACCTTCATCCATTAGCAGTCATATAACAATGTACATCTCTCTTTCTGTTCTTCCTCTCTCTCTCTCTATCTCTCTCTCTCTCTCTCTCTCTCTCTCTCTCCCTTCTTTGGTTTCTTGTTTCTCTGTACTATCAATAAACAAATTTGACTACCAACTAATGTGTGACAAAAATGAACTGTTGTGATCATATAAGAAATTCCAATGTTCGCTACCCACTGCTAGGCGCAACACAAAATACACAAGGAAGTTAAGCTCACGAACAAAAACTAGCCTTGAAAATCTGTCAACCGTAACGGCTATCCCAACAACAAACTATTGGTTATGTCAAGTAAAGAATGTAAAAATACATTGCCAACTCGCTGTTCATACTCATGGATGTATCAAATAATACAAACACTGCAGTCGGGGATGAAGTGGTAGAAACTTTACTATAAGAGAGAGAGAGATCTCAGCTTTTGTGAAATGAGGTTAGCCCTTGCTCGCTGTCTTGACTTAATTACATATTAAAGATAGGTAAATTTAGTTCCATATCATTAATTACTGTCAAATATGAGGTACTAGTTACTTCATTGTTCGGATGCACACACGAATCCATACACTGACCAATACGTCCTGATACCGCCTTAAAGACTACGGTCTAGGGTGGGAAAGGGCGAGCCTTTGTCAATAGAATCCAGAAAGGCAAACCTTAATTCGAACCAAAAACGTCAGCTTTTGTTAGAACCACTTCTTGTCCCTATGTCAAATTTTTTTAAACAGTAAATCAGGTTCTCAGTTACAGCTGGGTTGGCTGGAACATGTTGCAGCCGGAGAGTAAACCGTGTACCTCAGCGAAAGAAGCACCCACTCTAACAACGTTATATCCAACGTTCTTTACTGTGGTCTTATAATGCTTTCCTTACAATGTGTCCATGGAATTCCCACTTGTTCTTCTGCATATCTCATGAAATAATTGTTCCTTTGTGACAGAATGTTCAAAGATCTGCAAGTCGATAATGTTAGGACTGACCTTATTCTGACACTAACAAGGGTATTTGATTAATATTACAACATAGCATATATTACAACATACCGAGTGGTCTGCCGGGGTCTTTGTATATGATACGGACACGGCCACTGCCTTACTGAAAGCATGTCGAAAGAAGCGACTAACTATGTGACATGGCGTAACACCGGCCATGGTTAGATGGTTTGTTTAGAGCACCATAGATAGCGCATAACAGGCTGCGGCGCTACTTTGCTCTAGTCGATGGACACGCACATCGCTTAACCACCCTCCGTAAGCGCTTGTCCCAAAGCAGCACAGCTGTTTGCGCCTAGCCTGCTAAGAAGGAAACCCTTCTGCCGGCTAGATCCAGCTCATACCGTAGCTGGGATCTGTACGGGGGCATCTGCTCCTGTAGAAGAATGTCGACGAAGAACTATGCAAGGGATGTAATCAATAAAATGTAAAAATAAGTCATATTTAGAGTTATCCCATCATAAAAAATTCGCGTGAGAGGTTCTGGCTTGGGCATCTCCCCTCTTTATCCAGGTACAACCTAGAACGAGTGAGCTATGGCCCTACACCAGAACCACATGGACGTGTACATTGGCATCTGTACACTGAAGGCGATAGGTGTTAATTATCCACCCGACCAAATTTCTCACGCTTGTTGTCGTCCTCGTGCACGACATATGGGGAGGAACAGCTCGCGACCCCAGGCGCTCGCCTCGCGGCGATTGTGACAGCAAAGCCGTGCTTATCACAAGAGCTGAACCTTGAACCTTGACCGGCGTCGAAGTCATGGAGCGAACTAGACAAGTAACTGGCAGAAGACAACACTGGCTGCTCCTGTAGCTGTTAATTGTAATGTTACAGTTAACATATATGCTGATGCCTGTTTGAACTAGCTCTGTTGTGGTAACAACGTCTTGCATATTCTTTTTAAAATGTATCTAATAATATACATAAAATGCTATTAAATGTTATAAATTACCCAAGAATAGAGTTTGTCTAGAATGCTGCATTAAACACACACAAACTATTATAATGGTTTGCTTATTTGCGTGTAATTATTAAATGATGTATATTATTGTGATGCATTTATTACATCCCTTTCTTTTGAATACACAACCATTGTCATTGTGAGGAAGTAAACATTGTCCATGTAAATACAGTTCACTACTAGGCCGTGAAACTATTATCTAGCTAACCGAAGATTCTGTGCTAAGAGTTGGGTATGGTTAAGCGTGCTTATATTTCGTGTGTGCTACTTCATAAATGGTTCAGCGTTGGATATAATGAGTATATGTAAGCAAAGGTATGTAAACTTTCTTGTTATAAATTTCTCGAAGATTGTTAATGTCACTGTGGATATCCAAAATTTAAACTGTACTTTTTCAAAAACAAAACACCCATTACTATCATTATAATAACACCAGTGATATAGAATCGTGCATGTTCACAGCTGGCTGAATAAATGTAAATGTAATATTCATAATATGTCATTTGAGATACGTACAAATCACACTGAATCTTATTCCTATGTGTGAATTTTCATTGTTAATTTTTTAGTTTACAACATGCATAAGTTGGCATATTCAAGAATGTAAACAAACAGCTGCTAAAGTACACATTCATGCTGTCCTGTGTATTGATGAAATTGAATGTTGCACACATTTGGTATATCCGAATAATGGCACTATTAACAGACACAAAAAGGCAAAGGCCTGGTAGTAATACATACCTTATTATATCAGACATATATTTGCACATATGGTCGGCACTACGTCTTGTGCTGAATACATTTCGAGGCAGAAAATAAATTGGTTTGGTCATCTCATGAGAATGCACCCTCATAATCTTCCACTTGTGACTTACAGTGCTGGTAGATCTGGCTACATGGTAAGGGGATGGCCGCGAGGTAGGTGGATAGATAACATTACAGCGATTTTGCAATGACGAGGGCTCACATTGACTGGCGCAACGCACTTAGCGCAGGATAAATGACTTGAGCGCCTCACAACGCTAAACGGCACAAGTGGAAAGAAAACTAACTAACTAATTTGCACATACACATATTTCTTTGTGTGTGTGTGTGTGTGTAAGCTCTATATTATAGACGAATTTAAAAAACATTATAATACATTTTACATACTGTTCCTGATGGTTTTTAAAAAAATGCATCTTTAGAATTGCTTGCAGAACCACTTTGATTGGTTTTGTTGTTGATGGAACAATTTAGCTACTTCAAACTCAGTAGGAGGTTGGTTTATTTTTTAAAGTTGGAATGTCCAAACCTAAGGCTTTGAGAGTCTTCAATGCTATTGAGGTTAACATGTTCACAGAAAGATAATATGCAGGAACTTAAAGACTGGTGTTGATGTGTTAACTTGTGGATAGTAAGATACTATGTAGTAGATTAAAACTTGGTGTCAGTCTGCTAACATGTGGATAGTAAAATACTATGTAGTAGATTAAAACTTGGTGTCAGTCTGCTAACATTTGGATAGTAATATACTATGTAGTAGATTAAAAATTTGTATCAGTCTGCTAACATGTGGATAGTAATATACTATGTAGTAGATTAAAACTTGGTGTCAGTCTGCTAACATGTGGATAGTAATATACTATGTAGTAGATTACAACTTGGTGTCAGTCTGCTAACATGTGGATAGTAAGATAATATGTAGTAGATTAAAACTTGGTGTCAGTCTGCTAACATGTGGATAGTAATATACTATGTAGACTCTTAAAATGTAGTGCTGGGCTGTTGACGTGTTGTTAAAGTGATCATATGTAGAACATTAACGCTCAATTTTGGTCGACTAACATGTTTAAAGTCTTCTTTCTACTTTGCTTTCAGGATCCTTTGGTCATGTTATATCTACAGAACAGTTGTCATGATGATGTCTGTAGTCTTCACCAGATCAGAGTTGCTGCACAGCAACTATTGCCTCAGCTCCGCACTCTCTGATTACATCTGACATCTCACTTTACTACAAACGAAGTATTCCTGTAGAATATTTTCAGAATTATGATCCCCTGTTCCACATTGGCACTCATCAGTGTATGAGATCTTGAGTCAGTATAGATTTTCTAGTATTCTTGAGTGTCCAGTTTTCAAGTGAAATAAGGTAATTTGTTGGTTTCTTTTGAGTTAGTGAATTCTCTCCATTGGTGTATTTAATGATATCTGCTGATGTTTTGATGTCTCTATGTCAGTAGTAAGATAGTACGTAGCACAGTTAAGCTCGGTATCAGTCTGTTTACATGTGGATAGTAAGTTAAATGTGAGATTTACTTTGCAGGGCTGGTCTGCTAACATGTAGAAAGTAAAATAAAATGTAGGACATTAATGTCCAACAACGGTTTCTTAACACGAGGGTAGTAAAATATTTTATGTAAGACATTAAAGATTGGTGTCCATCTGTTAACATGTAGATCTTAAGATACTATATACCACACTAAATTTGGGCATCAATCTATTAAAACATGGATAGTAAGAGATTATATAGGACATTCAAGTTGACATACAGCTGTTAATATGTGGATAGCAAGATATTATTTAGCACAGCTAAGTTCGATGTTGATCTGTTAAACTATGGATACTAAGATAAAATGTTGATTATTACTTCTCAGGGTAGGTCTACTAACATGTGAATCATGAAATACTACTCTACAGTATATTAATGCTTGGGTTCCATCTGTTGACATGTAGATAGTTAGCTACTATATATGACATTAAATTTTGGCGTCAGTATGTTAACATGTAGATAGAAAGATGCTATTTAAGACATTATAGCTTGGTGTTGGTCTACTAACATGGATATCTAGAAAATACGTAGGATGTGAAAGTTTGCTGTGCCAATAAGTGGATAGTACAATATAATCTAGGAAAATCAAGCTTTCTGTCAGTCTGTTAATCTGTGGATAGTAAGATATTATGTAGGACAGTAAAGCTTGGTGCCGTACTGTTGACATGGGGACAGCAAATAGCGTGTAGGACATTAAATGTACTGTTGTCCTGTCAACATGCGGATAGTTAGACACTATTTTTTACACTAGAGCTTGTTGACAGTCTGTTAACATGTCGATTGAAAGATAATACGCATGACTAACACTCAGTGTTCTTCTGCTGGCAAGTGGATTCTAAGATAAAATGTAGGACATCAAAGCTCGGTAAAGGTCTACTGTGGGATCTTAGTGTGGGACATTAATTAACAGGGTTTCTGTTAACATGTGGATAGTAAGATACTATCTGAGACAGTAAAGCTCGTTGTCAGTGTACATCTTTTGTCATGCAAATATTAAGATAATATATAGACCATTAAAGCTCAGTGCCTTTCTCTTTACACGTAGAAAGTAAGATATTATTTTTATCAGTAAGGATCAGTGTAGGTCTGTTAATATGTTGATAGAAAAAAACTATTCATTACATGAAAGCTCATTGTTGGTCTGTTAACATGGGGACAGTAGGAAACTGTTTAGGACATTCATTGTCGGTGTCTGTCTGTTAATATGTTGAAGGCAAGATATTATATAAAACATAAAATACATGATATGCAGGACAGTAGAGCTCACATTTAGTCTGCTAACATGTGAATAGGAAGATACTATATAGGACCTTAAAGCTGGGGGTTGACTTACATCTTTTGTCCCGCTGATACTGATACTATATAGGACCTTAAAGCTCGAGGTTGGCCTACATCTTTTGTCATGCTGATACTGATACTATATAGGACCTTAAAGCTTGGTGTTGGCTTACATTTTTTGTCATGCTAATACTAAGGTACTGTATAGGACCTTAAAGCTCGGTGTTGGCTTACATCTTTTGTCACGCTGATACTAAGATACTATATAGAACCTTAAAGTTTGGTGTTGGCTTACATCTTTTGTCATGATGATACTAAGATACTATATAGAACCTTAAAGTTTGGTGTTGGCTTACATCTTTTGTCATGATGATACTAAGATACTATATAGAACCTTAAAGTTCAGTGTTGGCTTGCATCTTTTGTCATGATGATACTAAGATACTATATAGGACCTTAAAGCTCGGAGTGAATCTGTTAACATGGTGACTGTAAGATACTATGGGGACACTAATGTTCATGATTTACCTTAACTTAACTTCATTATACTGGTTTAGAAGGCTCTTCAGAGTCTGTATACAACCAGTTTATTTCTATTTGTGAATGCATTAACTGACTCTACTTCTACTACATCCTGCGACAATGCATTCCAAGAATTCACCTCTCTCTCACTTAAAAACATATTTCCTAATATCTAATATGGACCTATCTTTAAACAATTTGTAGCTGTGCTCTCTTGTTCTTGTAGTCGGCCGTGCCCTCTTGTTCTTGTAGTCGGCCGTGCTCTCTTGTTCTTGTAGTCGGCCGTGCTCTCTTGTTCTTGTAGTCGGCCGTGCTCTCTTGTTCTTGTAGTCGGCCGTGCTTTGAAGAACTTGGTATAGTCTAATTTATCCTTTTCATTAATTAATTATAAAAGATCCCGTCACGCTATGCGGCGCATAGGAAATATTGTATTAGGCCCATATTATTTTGTAACCAACAGCAAATAGTGAATGATGTGGTCAGCATCACGCCAGCCGCCTTTACGTCCCAGATTTTTCTGGTACCCAATTTCTGTGGCTGGGTCGACCATAGGGACCGGTTTGTGATTAGAGAAAAAACAAAATGAATTTATACACTTGTATTAAGTTACCAGTCTGTTAACACGTGGTCGATAAGATACTGCGTAGGATAGTTTGTTTTTTTGGCGTTCACTTTATTTCTCTATACCCCAAGGTGGTGTGCGCTGCACTTTGGTTTTTATTTTGTGCCTGTTGGCCCAGTGCATCCGACTTTTGCATGCATTTTATCTTACGGTCTGCTTCCTCCTGCATTTTCTAAGGGTTTGCTTTACCAGGGTAACGGCCAGTGCTGTGATGGGGATCAAACTCAACACCTTCGGGGTGTGAGCCGTGTCACTTAACCACTAGCTCTCGCCGTCCCCACTTAGGATCGTAAAATTCTTCATCAGTCTAGATTTGTTGAAATGTGGATACAAAGAAACCGCAGAACAACAAAGATTGGTGTCAGCCTATGAATATATGCATAGAAAGGTTGTAGGTGTGACCATTATATCATCGTGCTGGTCTGTTAACATGGAGACAGATGACATTATATCTTTGGTGCAGGTCTGTTAACATGGGGACATATGACATTATATCTTGGTGCTAGTCTGTTAACATGGGGATAGGTGACATTATATCTGGTTGCTGGTCTGTTAACATGGGGACAGATGACATTATATCTTTGTTTTGGTCTGTTAACATGGGGACAGATGACATTATATCTTGGGGCTGGTCTTTTAACATGGGGACAGACGTTAAATCTTGGTGCTGTTCTGTTATCATGGGGACAGATGACATTATATCTGGTTGCTGGTCTGTTATCATGGTGACAGATGACATATCTTGGTGCTGGTCTGTTAACATGGGGACAGATGACATTATATCTTGGTGCTGGTCTGTTAACATGGGGACAGATGACATTATATCTGGTTGCTGGTCTGTTAACATGGAGACAGATGACATTATATTTGGTTTCAGGTCTGTTATCATGGTGACAGATAACATTATATCTTGGTGCTGGTCTGTTAACATGGGGACAGATGACATTATATCTTGGTGCTGGTCTGTTAACATGGGGACAGATGACGTTATATCTTGGTGCTGGTCTGTTAACATGGGGACAGGTGACGTTATATCTGGTTGCTGGTCTGTTAACACAGGGACAGATGACATATCTTGGTGCTGGTCTGTTAAAATGGGGACAGATGATACTATATCTCGGTGCTGGTCTGTTAACATGGGGACAGATGACATTATATCTTGGTGCTGGTCTGTTAACATGGGGACAGATGACATTATATCTGGTTGCTGGTCTGTTAACATGGAGACAGATAACATTATATCTTGGTGCTGGTCTGTTAACATGGGGACAGATGACGTTATATCTTGGTGCTGATCTGTTAACATGGGGACAGATGACATTCTATCTTGGTGCTGGTCTGTTAACATGAGGACTGATGACATTATATCTCGGTGCTGGTCTGTTCACATGGGAACGGATGACATTATATCTCGTGCTGGTCTGTTAACATGGGAACAGATGACATTATATCCCGGTGCTTGTCTGTTAAAATAGGGGACAGTTAGACACTTTGTAGGACGTTAAAGCTCGGTATCAGTCTCTTTACATATGGAAAGAAGAGTACTATGCTAGTTAGTTAGTTTAGTCAGTTTTTTTCCACTTGTGTCGTTGAACGTTATGGGATACTCAATTCGTCTATTCTGCCCCAAGTGCGTTGTGTCGGCCAATGTGAGCCCGTGTCGCTGCACAAGCACTCTATCATCTATCCACCTACCTCACAGCCGCCCCCTTGTACTATAGCCAGATCTGCCAGCACTGTAAGCCATCAGTGGAATCTGATGAGGGTGAATTCTCATGAGATGACCAAACCAACTTATTTTCTGCCTAGAAGTGTAAACGGCACAAGACGTAGTGCCGACCATACTACGAATGTCGTTCATCCGCATTTCGTCTTTCTTGATAACACTGATGACCTTCCATTCACAAGTGGAAATTCTGCTTCCCCATGCCCTAGACAGAGACCATGTTTCACACTGGTAGCACAGAGTCTGCATAAATATACTGTTTGTCAGTTGTTCCTTTTTTGCCAAACTAATGCTCGTGTGCCTAAGCTGTGGTGACATCCGATAAGTTACCGCAGATTCTTTCTGACACATAGTCTCAATTTCCTTGTCGATCTTGCCGTCTGTGGAAAAAATACTGCCCACATACTTGAACATTGAAATACTATGTTGGATATGAAATCTCAGAGTTAGTCTGTTAACATGTGGATAGTAAATACTATGTAGGATATTAAACATCAGTGTTGGTCTGTTAACATCATCATCATCAGTCCCATAACCTAGAAGGTCGTTGAGGCACCGTTATTGCAGTTTGTAGTACCAGTTCTCACCATACAACAACAGTGTGTCTTGGGCTGCTACACACCTGAGGGAGCCCATCTCTCTCCAGGTGGCAGTTCATTATAGTAGTGTCTAAATTTCATACAACAGAGCTGACACTGTCTTCAGCTAGGGCGAAGGGCGCCAATCTCGTAAAGTTCAGCCGTGTGAACTAGACCGTGAAATATGACACATGTTTAAGCGTAGTGCTATTCATATAGCCGATGTCCAATTCCAGGAAGAAAATACAAAGCGATCAAACTAACCAGTCCAAATGGAAAACAACAACACATTTCCTAGAACACAAGCGTAAGTCGTCAACCAGTGTGAATTCCTGGCAAATCCATGGTCTGGCGGCATCTATAATGAACTAAAACAGAAGAGCAATGTAGAACCATAGCCAGTTATAGTGCCATCTTTGCTGCTCTCAACACTTGGATAGTAGATTCTATGTAGGATATTAAATCTCAGAGTTAGTCTGTTAACATGGTGATAGGAAATACTATGTTGGATATTAAATCCCAGTGTTGGATCAAATTTGTTGACATACAGATACTATGATGATGCTATGTAGGACAATAAAGATAGATGTCAGTCTACTAACATGGATACAGTAAAATGCTATGTAGAACAATAAAGATAGATGTCAGTCTACTAACATGGATACACTAAAATGCTATGTAGGACAATAAAAATAGGTGTCAGTCTGTTAACAAGGATACAGTAAAATGCTATGTAGAACAATAAAAATAGGTGTCAGTCTGTTAACATGGATACAGTAAAATGCTATGTAGAACAATAAAAATAGGTGTCAGTCTGTTAACATGGATACAGTAAAAGGCTATGTAGGACATAAAAGCTTGGTAAGGTCTGTTAATCTGATGTTAATATGTTGCCTCGTGGAAAGTAAGATTCTATGAAGGATGTTAAAGGTTATTGTCAGACTTTTTATATGCAAAATGTAAGATTCAATTTTTAACAGTAAGTCTCTGTGTAGGTCTTATAAACATGTGTATAGTATATTACTTAGGATATTAAAGATTGTTGTCAGTCTGTTAACATGTAGGCATCAAGATAACATGAGTTCACTAACAAACGGTGTCACTCTGTTTTAAATGTGGAAAGTAAGATATTATATAAGACATTCAAATTCAACATTGGTCTGTTAGAAATTTGGATAGTAAGATATTATGTAGGACATTCAAATTCAACATTGGTCTGTTAGAAATTTGGATAGTAAGATATTATGTTAGTTAGTTAGTTTTCTTTCCACTTGTGCCATTTAGCGTCATGGGGAGCTTTAGTCGTCTATCCTGCGCCAAGAGTGTTGTGTCGGTCAATGTGAGCCCTTGTCCTTGCACAATCACTCTGTCATCTATCCACCTACCTCGCGGCCTCCCCCTTGTTCTGTAGCCAGATCTACCAGCATTGTAAGCCATCAGTGGAAGATGTAGGACATTAAAATTCAACATTGGTCTGTAAAAAATTTGGAAAGTAAGATATTATGTAGGACATTAAAATTCAACATTCATCTGTTAGAAATTTGGATAGTAAGATATTATGACCATGTCTCAAGGTCAAAGGGACTTGCAGATACTATACTACAGGGCACAGTTTAGAGCAAGCGAAAACGAGAATGTCCGAGAAAATTATGGGAAGATAACATCTATGAATAGACTAGCCTATGACTGAAGGAGGCAAAAAAAGCAACCACAGGCAGAGAGGGATGGCGCAGGATTGTGATCAAGAGATCACAGGATGAACTGAACTGAACGGAGACACTATGTAGGACAGTAAAGATCGATGTTGATCTGTTAAAATATGAATCGAAAGATTGAAAATGTTGAACAATATTTCTCATGGTAGGTCTACTAACATGTGGATAATAAAGTACTATTAGGTCAGGTCATACCATAACCGGTGAGGTCGATGGGGCACACATGAAGACTTCCTCGCAACCCTACACCACACTTCATTGTCAGCGGCTGCTGCCTGTGCCTCTTCTGGTCGGAGATTGGTCCATTCTTTTATGTTGTCCTCCCACCTCTTTTTGGGACGACTTCTTCGTCGTCTACATTGCACCTTTCCGTGCTGCATTGTATTTGCAAGACCATTTGATCTCGTTATGTGACCGTGCCCAAACGAGTTTTCTTCTTTTGACAGTTGCCAAGAGCTCTTCAAAAAGCCCTACACAGAATATAAATGCTCAGGTCTCGTCTGTTAACATGTTGATAATAACATAATAGGTAGGAAAGTAAAGTTCAGTTTTGGTCTACATCTTAGGACATGTAGATAGCGAAATACTATCTAGGTCATGTGGAGAGTGAAATACTATCTAGGACATGTAGATAGCAAAATACTATCTAGGACATGTTGATAGTGAAATACTATCTAGGACATGTGGATAGTGAAATAGTATCTAGGTCATGTCGATAGTGAAATGCTATCTAGGTCATGTGGATAGTGAAATACTATCTAGGTCATGTGGATAGTGAAATACTATCTAGGTCATGTCAATAGTGAAATGCTATCTAGGTCACGTGGATAGTGAAATACTATCTAGGTCATGTGGATAGTGAAATACAATATAGGTCATGTTGATGGTGAAATACTATCTAGGTCATGTGGATAGTGAAATACTATCTAGGTAATGTGGATAGTGAAATACTATATAGGTCATGTGGATAGTGAAATACTATCTAGGTCATGTGGATAGTGAAATACTATCTTGGATATGTGAATAGTGAAATACTATCTAGGTCATGTGGATAGTGAACTACTATCTAGGTCATGTGGATAGTGAAATACTATCTAGGTCATGTGGATATTGAAATGCTATCTAGGTCATGGGGATAGTGAAATACTATCTAGGTCATGTGGATATTGAAATACTATCTAGGTCATGTGGATAGCGAAATACTATCTAGGACATGTCGATAGTGAAATCTATCTAGGTCATGTGGATATTGAAATACAATATAGTTCATTTGGATGGTGAAATACTATCTAGGTCATGTGGATAGTGAAATACTATCTAGGTCATGTGGATAGTGAAATACTATCTAGGTAATGTGGATAGTGAAATACTATATAGGTCATGTGGATAGTGAAATACTATATAGGTCATGTGGATAGTGAAATACTTTTTAGGTAATGTGGATAGTGAAATACTATCTAAACCTACTAAAGCCATCGATAAATGGTACTTCAGTGCTAAAACTACCAAGCATGTTTAGGACACGAACGCCATGCTTCTAATAGCAATACAATTTTTCTTATTAAGAAAAAGGCTAATACTGTTTAAGTAATACAATATATTTTGGTTTGGTACGCATTGTTGTGTAGAAATAGCGGTGAACTAGTGCGTTGTTAAAAAATCGTTAACATAAATTGCAGGACTGGTGAGCCACTCTAAATGAGTTACAGCCATGTTCATGGCCCATAGCAAGGATGAGTTATTTTTTTACCAAAATTCAAAGCTGTTCTGTGGATTTTGCTTATTTAGGCTTAATAAAAAATCAGTGGTGCTACAAGGATAGACATTTAGAAGTTATCCTGCCATACGGGGAACTTGGCTTGGCTTGGCTTCGTTCTCAATCTCCCGCTACTAAACCCTCAAAGGGATTATGCAGCAGAATGTAGTCCAGAGAAAGGAATGCGTTGTGTCGTAGTTTACAGCTTGACTGCGATATTTGCACCTTTCAGTCCAACACATCCGCCTTAAGCAACCATTTTTTGAGTACCGGTTTAGCATTCCCTCTTCCATCCCTTCTCCTTATCCAGTCTGCTCTGTTCCAGCCTGGTATCCAGGATCATCGCGTGGAGGTGTAGACGGGTCTTAGCAGCTCTGGTTCGCTGGCTCTGGCGCTAGCAGTCAGCTATGGGTCGCTGACCGCTGCAGCTCATGTGCTGCATACGGGTAACTGAGACGCTAGTCTAGCCAGGCATAACATACTGACCAGGATGTCGTGTCAGGGTCAGGCACAATACACTGACCAAGACCACAGTCTCTCTTCCATGTAGCGTTTTCTGGAAACAGGCCGTTTTCAGGCAGTCTGGCTGACGAGGTGTGATCTCCGTTATAGTGAGCGCAACGCAGATGAAAAACCGCCAGGAAGGCCACCTTCAACGGCATGACAGGGATGGGACGAAAGCTACCACAACCTGCCACTTAACACTCTTTTCAGGGTGCACAAAAGAGTAAACTTACTCACTGTGGGCATTGAACAACAACATCCTCCTTCTTCTTCATCGTACGCTGTCAGACGTCAACTTCAATTTGTTCTAAGAAAGTAGCGGCCATCCTGAGGCTGTCGACACTGCCATAGAGCTTGTCTAGTGTTGGAACTGGTGATAGGCACATGTGCTTTCTCTGGTCCTGGTATGTCGGGCAATTTTGCAGCAAATGTTCAGGAGTCATTTTCCCTGTATCACAAGTGCATTCATCAGTAGCACCTATCTTCAGTTTATTGAATAGTTGGTACCTTAGTCTGTTGTGACCTGTGCGGAGTCTGAAGACCACTACCTGCTCTCTGCTGTTCAACTGGTAGTATGCATCATTTTTTGTGTAGCCAGCATGCTCTGTTTCCCACGTGTCCATGTATCTGGCCCTAATAAGCCTTTTGGACTCTTAGTAAGTCACACTAGAATCTGGTTGTGGTAGTCTTGCACCTTCTTTTGCCAGTCTGTCTGCCTCCTCGTTGCCGTGGATGTTACAGTGGGATGGAACCCACTATACCACTACTCTTTTTTGGGGGGGGGGGGGAGGGAGAGGTCCTTCGTCAGTGTGTTTACCTGACCCTAATTAACATTGTCTGATCAGTATGATTTACCTGACCCCGGCTAACATTGTCTGATGGGTATGTTTTACCTGACCTTAACTAACATTGTCTGATGGGTATGTTTTACCTGACCGGGCGTAGGTCTCAGTTCCCCATGTGCAATGTCTATTCGATGTTGTCATATTTCAGTGGCGATTCAATAAATATTTCGTCTTCCTGTCAAACAAATGGAAAGAATCTACTTCATTATTAAATTATGAGTTTGAAGAGCACATTCATGTCTTTGGAGGATATGACAGTATTATTATATATCTACTTCTGCAGGAAGCTAATATGGCTCGTTTGCATGATGACATCCAAGAACCTAAACAGATAAATCCACTTTCACACAAAACTAATTTACTATAAATATATCAAAATTCGCGTTAACAAATTCACTTTTACAGAAAACTGGTCTTTTATAACAGTGTAGTAACAGTAGGTCGAGAGATGATTATTTTGAGAGACAGCTATGTGTGTAGCAACGGTAAGGCCGAAACTTGATGTATTGACAGATCTCAGTGTAATAACTATGTGGCCCAGACTTGATTGTTTTGGCAGAGATATATGTGTGTGGTAGATTAATTATATGATTTAATTTGTTTATTGCTGTTTGTGTTGGCAGAATTATAATTTTTAGAACACAAGTGAGACAAATTGTCGTATATTTTATCTTATTAGTCCTACTGATCTACTAAAACAGCAATAGCACGCAAACAAATTAAGCTAGAACCTTTAAACATTGTCACGTCCACAGAAACTAAGATAAAAACTTTCAACCTCTCACAGCTGTCCACATAAATTAAGCTAGAGCCTTAAAACTTTCACAGTAATCCACAGAAGTTAAATTGGAATATTCAAACTCTCACAGTTACACACAGAAATCAAGCTAGAACCTCAAAATTCTCACTGGTGTACACATAAACCAAGCTAGAACATTCAAACCTTCGCCGCAGTTCATAGAAATCAAGCTATATTGGACATTCAAACTTTCACAGTAGTCCACAGAAATCAAGTTAGAACCTTTAAACGTTCACAGTAGTCCACATAAATCAAGTTAGAACCTTCAAACGTTCACAGTAGTCCACATAAATCAAGTTTGAACCTTCAAACGTTCACAGTAGTCCACAGAAATCAAGTTAGAACCTTCAAACTTTCACAGTAATCCACAGAAATAAAGCTAGAGCCTTCAAACTTTCACAATAGTCCACATAAATCAAACTAGAACATTCAAACTCACAATATTGCCCATAAATAAAGAAACTTACTTGAGATACCAACCATTGCGACCACTCCCAGTATATGGCCTGGTTAAGAATGACTGTACAGATGTAGCTGATTCGAGCATCTATTACAAACGAAAATCTGTAGCAATGAAAAACGTGACGGCGAGTTCTGACCGACTAATGACCCCGAGCCACGGTCTAGCTACTCAAAAAGTAAGAAAGTAGACTTAACGTGTTAGTGAGCGGGTGTGTTAAGTTAACTAGCTTTAACCGCATCCAGTTTACCCGCATTTGACGGCTTTTCTTTGGTGGTCACAAAGCCATTTTATATCTTATCCAAGTATCTCTAGTTGTTAACCTAATCTTATCCAAGTATCTGTAGACGTAGATCTAATCCTATCCAAGTATTTCTAGACGTAGACCTGCTCTTTTCCAAGTATCTCTAGACGTAGACCTAATCTTATCCAACTATCTCTAAATGTTGACCTAATCTTATCCAAGTGTTTCTAGACGTAAACCTAATATTATTCAAGTATTTCTAGACGTATACCTAATCTTATCCAAGTATCTGTAGATGTTGACCTAATCTTATCCAAGTATCTCAACACGTAGACCTAAACTTATCCAAGTATCTCTAGACGTAGATCTAATCTTATCCAAGTATCTCAAAATGTTGACCAAGTATCTCTAGACGTAGACATGATCTTATACAAGTTTCTATAGATGTAGACCTAATCTTATCCAAGTATCTCTAAACGCAGACCACATTTTCATTTATCATACAGTGGATCTATGAACACTACCACACATGAAAACGACAAGGTGGACAGACAACCACAACACACACCACAGTACCAGCTGTGTACACAGTACACACCCATATGCCACAGTTGGTCATTAACTCTTTGAGTGATCGGCGCTCAACGATGCTAGGAGAATGCTTCTTCCTATGAGGCCAGATAAATGGATCACTATGTATGGCACTAGACAACAACTAACACGCCCAGACACCAGTATATGGCATTGGGCAAAAGGGAATGAGCATCGATGCTTCTGGAACCGAAACAAAGTCTGGTCAGGCAAAACATACTGATCGGACATTTTTGTCAGGGTCAGGTAAAATAAAAAGTAAAACAACAACAAATTGTAAGAAACAGGCCTACTTCCAAATGAGGCAGACGACACTTCATATCGGATCCACAACTAGGGGATTGCATGTTAAGTTTTGATTCGCATTATTATTTTATAAGTCTAGTGATATTGCGAGCTTAATATCTGAGTAGCAACATGTCACTTTGTCGGCTTGTGCATTCACAAGTAAAAACAACTATGATTCTCTGTATAAGTGAAATCTTACCTCTAAATCAACCATATAATCGGTGTACTACAGTAAACACAAAATCTTAACTCTATGTCATCATATAATCGGTGTACAACAGTAAATACAAAATCGTACCTCTATCCCCATTTAATCGATGTTCTACAGTAAACACAAAATCTTACCTCTATGTCATCATATAATCGATAGGAAAGAATCGCCACCAATCACAGACTGACGCAGCACTATTGCTGAGGGTGTTGAGACAAGAGTCATCAAGAATAGATGAGGCCATCCAGAGACAAGAGTCATCAAGAATAGATGAGGCCATCCAGAGACAAGAGTCATCAAGAATAGATGAGGCCATCCAGAGACAAGAGTCATCAAGAATAGATGAGGCCATCCAGAGACAAGAGTCATCAAGAATAGATGAGGCCATCCAGAGACAAGAGTCATCAAGAATAGATGAGGCCATCCAGAGACAAGAGTCATCAAGAATAGATGAGGCCATCCAGAGACAAGAGTCATCAAGAATAGATGAGGCCATCCAGAGACAAGAGTCATCAAGAATAGATGAGGCCATCCAGAGACAAGAGTCATCAAGAATAGATGAGGCCATCCAGAGACAAGAGTCATCAAGAATAGATGAGGCCATCCAGAGACGCTCGCTCTGCAAGTCAACTCACACCAGCCCTTCTTCAACCCCGGTGGAAGGAGGTGTCTTATTTCCCTGTATAAAGTGCAACAGACAATTCAATGCTCAGATTGGCTTATTTAGCCATGTTTGACCTCATGTGAACAGTTTACAGTGAATGCTGACAAAGTGGTCCTCATCGATTACGATGGACTAACAATATACGGTGTACTACAGTAAACACTAAATTTTACTTCTAACCCACTGTATGCTCGGAGTACTACAGTAAACACTAAATCTTACTTCTAACCCACTGTATGGTCGATGTACTACAGTAAACACTAAATCTTACTTCTAACCCACTGTATGGTCGGTTTACTACAGTAAACACTAAATCTTACTTCTAACCCACTGTATGGTCGGTTTACTACAGTAAACACTAAATCTTACTTCTAGCCCACTGTATTGTCGGTTTACTACAGTAAACACTAAATCTTACCTCTAACCCACTGTATGGTCGGTTTACTACAGTAAACACTAAATCTTACTTCTAACCCACTGTATGGTCGGTTTACTACAGTAAACACTAAATCTTACCTCTAACCCACTGTATGGTCGGTGCACTACAGTAAACACAAAATCTTATAAAAAATATTTTCTTTGTTGCAGGTTGTGCATTGTTTACACCATACGAAAAACAGGACCACTAATTGAGTCGTCACCGGATTCTCCCGCGCAACACTTTGTTGAGACATTTCGCATCTACTACCACTTATCCTACACGATCCCCAGGGCTCATAACCCGTTGTCGTGGACGATCAACGCGAAAGGCACTGGTTGGATATACAGATTGCATGGCTTGACTTGAAGCAGGAGGCACTAACTATAGCTGGTCCTCTTTCTTGTCTTTTATCACGCCAGCCGAAGCACAGTGGTACCAGCACAGTCGACTTCGATCAAGAAACCTGCGACAAAGAACGTTGCATGCTCTTGCAGTAGTCGATTCTGTAACTATTGTCTAGCATGATGAAGCTGCTAATATAATGCACAACTCACTTTAGTCGTCCCTTTTAAGGCATGCATGGAGTTCATGGAATCAAATCAAAATCACGTCCCGTCATTTCTTGAATCACGTGTCCAGCCTTGTATTTTACTTAACATAACGAGCTTTTAGAAAACATGATTCTTTTCATTTGCAGTACGGTAGAAATAATTTTTATATTGTTATTTTGCCACATCCATGCACAGCCTTTAGTCGCATCTTACAATATACAAGGCATTAAATAATTTATCCTATTTTCTTCACCAATCAGGAAAAATAAATACATCGCCCACCTTTACATATTTTGTCCTGGACTTACAGTGGCAATTTTTGGCAGCGGTTATATCCTTTCAGTTGCCAAGAGGTCTTCAAAAGGCCATATTGCTGTTGTAATTCTATCTCGTATTTCCTCATTTGTAACTCGATCTTTGTACGTGACGTTTAAAAGTCTTCGGAAACATCTCATCTCCAAGGCCTGTATCCTTCGCTGAAGGTCAGCTGTAACTGTCCATGTCTCACAAGCATAGAGGAATATTGACAGGACCAGTGTACGTATTAATCTGATTTTCGTGCATAATGCTAACCGTTTATCTTGCCAGATTGTGTTAAGCCGTGCAAGCGCCGCTATTGTCTGTGCTATTCTGGCCAACACCTCACATTTTGATCCTTCACCACTGACAATCGAACCCAGATATTTAAAACGGAAACTCGCTTGGTACGGTCACATATCGAAATCAAATGGTCTTGCAAATACGATCCTCCACGGAAAGGTGCAAGGCAGACGACGAAGAGCTCGGCCCAAAATCAGGTGGGAGGACAACATAAAAGATTGGACCAGAACAGGTACAGGCAGCATCCGCCGACAGAGAAGGGTGGCGTGGAGTTGTGAGGTTGTCTTCATGTGTACATCAACAGCCTCACCGGTTACGGGATGACCTAACCTGACCTGATATCCTGTCATTTCCAGTAAGGGGCACCGGGATTCACTGGGGGAGGTAATCTTATTGGTAGGCGTTAAACGTGTAGCGACAAAGATAGAAAAGATATGAATTTGAAGTGCATGTATGTAGCTTTCTCAAAGTGCTCAAAATCGCGATGTGACTGCACTGGCTCACAAGCAGAGACCATGTCTGTGTTCAGATTCCTGAACCTGCAGTGAAGGAAACCTATGAGATGTGAGTCCATTTAAAGTTCGTACTGAATGTGGATTCACCAGAATGTAAGGTGCAAAACACTTAGTACTTCGTCTTAGGAAACACAGTGAACGATGTAAACAAAATGTGGGACCTCGCACTGTACTTGGAATATTTGAAATACTTAGAATACTTGCATTCAAACAGACATGTTTGGGTGATCAAAATGCTAAGCAGCGCATGCGCTGCAGTGGTCAGTGACTCGTAACTGACTACTAGTGTCATGGTCAGTGACTCGTAACTGACTGCTAGCGTCAGGGTCAGTGACTCGTAGCTGACTGCTAGCGTCAGGGTCAGTGACTCGTAGCTGACTACTAGTGTCAGGGTCAGTGACTCGTAGCTGACTACTAGTGTCAGGGTCAGTGACTCGTAGCTGACTACTAGTGTCAGGGTCAGTGACTCGTAACTGACTGCTAGCGTCAGGGTCAGTGACTCGTAGCTGACTGCTAGCGTCAGGGTCAGTGACTCGTAGCTGACTACTAGTGTCAGGGTCAGTGACTCGTAGCTGACTACTAGTGTCAGGGTCAGTGACTCGTAGCTGACTACTAGTGTCAGGGTCAGTGACTCGTAGCTGACTACTAGTGTCAGGGTCAGTGACTGGTAGCTGACTACTTGCGTCAGGGTCAGTGACTTGTAGCTGACTACTAGTGTCAGGGTCAGTGACTCGTAGCTTACTACTAGTGTCAGGGTCAGTGATTAGTAGCTGACTACTAGTGTCAGGGTCAGTGACTCGTAGCTGACTACTTGTGTCAGGGTCGGTGACTCGTAGGTGACTACTAATGTCAGGGCCAGAAAACCTGTGCTACCTAGACTCTTCTTCACCTCCACGCAGTGATCCTGGATAACAGGCCGCAGCAGGGCAGACTGGCTAAAGAGAAGGGATCGAAGAGGGAATGCTAACCCTGTACTCAAAAATTGATTGCTGAAATCGGATGTGTTGCACCTAAAGGCGCAAATATCGCAGCCAAGCTGTAAACTACGACACAGCGCATTCTGTTCTTTGGACTTCATTCTGCTACTTAGGCCCGTGTCAGGGTTTGGTAGCGGGAGATTAAGAACGAACGAAAGAAGCCAAGCCGAAAATGCATTAGTGTTGCTAGGTAACCGAAGGCTTGGGCTGTGTAGTAGGTTTTTTAGAACTTCCTGCGGCTTTCTGTATAATACAATGTAAATCTTATATTGTTTTCTCTAGTTTTTAATTCTGTGTTTTTGATTATACGATATATACGAAGTAAGTCGGTAAATAAGATCACACATCGATATGGAATAGCTGAACGACGTAGCTGATAGTTTCTAAAGGTAGCAGCAACATCTAGCTTTGTGATTACTGTAAGTAGCAGACGCTAGGTGGCAGCAACATCCAGCTTTGTGATTACTTATTTAGCAGACGCTAGGTGTCGCATGCACGTGCGTAGCCGAGATTACATATGGCGTTCTTACTCAGAGAGAGTACATAAAAAACAGCTGTTGGGTGGTGGGGTTTATTTAAGCGGGTGTGAAGGGCGAGGGAAAATGTACTTCAAATGATATTCATAAGGAAATGCTTTCTGCTACGGTGAGAAGTGTGTGTCAGGTAAAGCAGTGCCATAATTATCGGTAAGTTTTCTCAAGGACGCTTTAAAAATGCCGATTGAAGCCCTACCTGTGCATCCTGTTAAGATTACAACAGAAGCATTTGTGGGTAGGGGAGATAATTCGAGGGGAAAGAATAGTAACGATAGACAGTGCGGCAACAGAAATACTGTGTTCTCGGGGTTTAGTCTACAGCATAATGCATGATCGATTGAATTTCTGGAAAGTGAGCTCATCATGGGTACCCAGACTATGGCCGTTTGCGCCTTGACAAACGGTCAGTAAGCTGGTCTGTTGTAGAGATGGCGGTAGCAGCTTCTGTCCTGGAGGAACATCGACTTTCGTGGCTGATTTTACCGATTCTCGATTGACAGGGACGACAGCAGTGTAAACAGAAAAGGTTCGATTGGTGTGATGAAGACTCCTTTTTTTTTGCGTCGCTTGTCTTCCATCTTTGTCGCCAGAACTAGCTCTGATGACTCGATGCCTGCTCTCAAGGTTGCTCTCCGTGTAGCTCTATCCTCTACAATCTCGTCCCAGATATTTGGATTGATCGTAAAATCGTTCATGGATCTTTTGCAAATGTTCTTGTATCTTAATTTATGCCATCATTGGGATCTGGTACCTGATATGAGTTCACCCAGGAATAACTGCTTTGGAATGCGGGTATTTGACATTCGTTTCACGTGACCCAGTCATCTCAGTCTCTTGTTGCTCAGAGTCGAGAAAAGGGAAGGTATCATGGCACGTTTCAGTATTTCCGAGTTGGTCACCTTGCCCTGCCATTTTATGCTCAATATACTTCGAAGACATCGCATATGAAAACTGTTTAACCTCTTCTCGTGTCTTGAAACAGCTTTCATAGTACCCAGGCTATTGACTGGCGAACGCAAATGAGACATTTTTTTCTTGCACTGATTAAGCACTGGAATAAATGCATTAATATTGGTGGGAATTATGTTAAGATGTATGGGACAATGTTAGTGCACAATAAATGTTTTTCAAATTCGTATCTAATTTATATTCTTTTAATTGCAAATTGTGACCAATTTACTGACTTGTATGATGATGGTATGACGGAGAACATGTTCTGAAGACTGGGGTATTTTTGAGTGGGGCAGAGTGAGAGCACAGCGCTCATCCATCTATCTGTAGAACAAACTGTACGGTGATCACAGACGTCTGAGACAGACCACCATGTTTGGAGGGAGATGTACGGTAAACCCTTTTAAACAACCCGTTAAAAGGTGGTCATTTAGAACATGTTCTGAAACTTTGACGCAGAATATGGATTGATACCATTTATTTCCATGTTTGATTTTCAATATTTGGTAAGCATTAGTTGTGTTCTGATGAAAGCTAATAAAGTTATTTCTTTGTTACGTTTGAGATGGTTTTTTCGGGTCATTTCGTATGTGAGCGACTTCTTCTTCTTCTACTTCTACGTCTTCTTCTTTTTCTACTTCTTCTTCTTTTTCTACTTCTTCTTCTTTTTCTACTTTTTCTACTTCTTCTTCTTTTTCTACTTCTTCTTTTTCTTTCTTCTTATTCATCTTTCTTCTTCTCTTTAACCTCCTACCACACCTCCTCCTCATCTTCTTCTTTTTCTATAACTCTCCACCTCCTCCTCCACCTGTTTCTACTCCTCCTCAGCCTTCTCCACCGACATTTTTTTTTCCAGCACTTCGATATAATGTCATCTGTCCCCATGTTAACAGACTAGCACCGAGATATAATGTCATCTGTCCCCATGTTAACAGACTAGCACCGAGATATAATGTCATCTGTCCCCATATTAACAGACCAGCATATATATATATTAGAATGGCATTGGGCTGCCAAGAGCAGGCCTGCTCAGCAGCTATGGGATAATAAAAACAACAAAATATGGTCCAGATAACACTTTGGTAAAATAAATGAGTTCAGAACCAAGCCACACCCAACAACAGATGAATGAAATCCACATCCATAGAGGCACTAGAAACAATGACAGTCCTCCAGTTGATGGAGGAAGACATAAAAGCAATGCAGCAAGCAGAGAAACACAAGGGACTTCTGAATCACCCAATGCACCAAAGAATGAACAGCCAAGTGGATCAAGATGCAAGATGCTGAGCAGCACATGAGCTGCAGCAGTCAGAGACCCATATCTGACTGCTAGCACCAGGGCCAGCGAACTAGAACTCGCACAAGTGTATGTATATCTATGTGTGTGTGTATGTATGATATCATGATCCTCTCTAACAAAACTGAGAGATAAACTGCATGGTGAAAAGAGAAGCCTGAGACCGACTGCAAAGCTAATGAGAGAAGTAGATAGGGCTCGGTGGTCTCGAGGTAAGGCGTCTCCTTCGAGCGCCGGGGTTCAAATCACGGTGGAGATCGGATTCTTTTTTCACATGGGTTTCTGGTAAATATTCTCCTGAATTCTCTGGGTAGTGAGATCGAACTCAGTTCGAGTGTCAAGCGCGTTAAAATACTCTTGGCAGTGAGAAATCGAAGAGTAGGCTTAACGGCTGCTGCCAAGACCAAAAAATAATTTTTTCTAAGGGTTTGCTTCTCTGAGGTAACAGCCAGTGATGTGATTGGAGAGCGAACTCAGCACCTTCGGATTGTGAGTTATGTTACTTAACCACTAGCCCACCCTGTCCCTTTTTTAAAATTATATACAAGTGTTATATAATGACGTGGTTCTCAAAGGTAAAGCAAGTTTAATAACAAAATACTTTTAGGAATGATACTGTATGTGTCTTAATCCTTGAGCTACATAGGTGAAATATATTTTTCAAAAATATTGAAAAAATGTCAACTTTATTTCCAGTTTCTTGAATTATGTAGTAAAGAGTTTGAGCAGTTTTACTGTAATTTTTCAAAATGATACATTAAGATCTTATAATATAATTAACACAATGGGAGTAGTTTTACAGTATTATGCGTGTTATGTTGTTTACATAATACTATAAAACTACTTTACAGCAACAAAATAAGGCAAGGCTGTGACGGTAGTGTGGATAATAAGGTGTAAAAAAACATTATATGTAAAGTTTAGATCCAGTGATGACACAAAAACAAGAACAAAACCTATTTAAAAAATGTTTAACATTGTACATGTTTTTATAGCAAACATAACTTCTGGAACAATTAAACAGATATAATTATAAAACAAATCATGAGTCAGTTGCACCAAAACATGTCTCTTTAAAATAGAAGAGCTTGGAGACAAAGGAACACCTATTAAAGATTAGCGGAAGAGGACAATAGCGCAGTCAGTCTTGTGTGGAAAGTTGAAGAAGAAAGCTAAAAATAGAAATTTGTGACAAGCAACAACTGCCGTAGCATGTTCAACACTGAATGAAAGGGACAGAGTGAGTTATGTCACTTGAAATAATGAGCAATTTGTTAAGTTACAGAGTATGATCGGTCAAAACATTTGCAGAAATCTGAATTATAGGAGATAATCTATGTTTGCAGAAATGAACATTTTACATATGTTTGCAAAGATCTATATGTAGGTCAAAGCATATGTTTACAGAGATCTATATAATGGGACATAAACTATGTATAGTTCTATATGATGACACATACATTTTGATTGCACAGATCTATATGACCCACGGATTATAATAGGTCAAATTTAGTAGAATGTAGCCACACGAAGCACCATACTTTTCAATTCGCGCGTCTTCAATTCGCGATGTAAACCTATGTCCATGTCATTCTCAGATCTAACACCGTACGTGGAAGATGGATTTATTGCAGTTGTCACACTTGACACGCAAGAAAATAAATTGTGTGCAGTTTTTGCAGGAAAGACGAATTATACACACCATCCGACTGTGTGCTAAAAATCATGTTATGACTTTGTCTCTCACAGTTAGCCAAGATCGTTAGAGATGTCAGCAGGACATTCCTGTTTGTTCTGGCACATGGTTAGAGGGCACCTAACCCTAACCCTAACCAAAACGGAACACACAGACACATGATAGATTCCTACATGTGTGAGTTTCTGTGACGACATCGGAATAAAGTCCATCAGTTAGATCCATTCGACAATATTCTGCAGGACATCCCAGAATGTTGACCTCCTGTAGCTAGACACTTATAATTATTTTTGTACGGAAACCTGTGTGGTCATTGAATGTTTTAAAATTTCAGAATGGGTGAATTAAGGCACAAAAACCAAAAATTCCAACAGACATGCACAAGTCAACATGTGATGATTTGTCATGTATTTGTCGAAGATATTGATCCGTAGGGAGCTGAAAAAACTTTGATTGGTTGATTGATTGATTGATTACACATATAAAATCAAACATGCAAGTCTGGGAAATATTTAGCTTCAGGAGAATGTGTCAGAAAAGAACATTTTGTATGTCAATGAATTAATGATTGAGACCATGAAGATTAGGTCCAACTGATCTAACTTGCACCTTAGTCTTTTATTGATAGATTATTTGTGTTCATAATTTTGTTCATGTTTTGTTTTCACTGGCATACGTGGACATGAATGTCCACAGGCTCTAATCCTGCCATTCAGGCAATCAAAAATGTAAACTATTGACCACATGTAAGACATTTCTGTCAGCATTGCACTGTAAGCTTCCTAAACATTACAAGGTCCAAAAGGGAAGCAAAGAATAGTTACACTGCAAACCTGTCAGGAATGTCATAATTGGTTTGGCAAAGGACTGGCTACCTCATCCTATAGAAACTATCAGCCACAAGAAAAGGAAAGACTGCTATCCCCCAAGATAAAAGAAGAGTGTGATGTCAAGCCAAGTTATCAGACCATAGAAAGTATGTTTAGATGAGATTGTTTCTGTAAGACAGACTTTGTTTGATTACTTTTGTAGGACAGACTTTATTTGATTGCTTTTGTAGGACAGACTTTGTTTGATTGCTTTTGTAGGACAGACTTTAAGAATCTCTACCACTAAATACATACTCTCCTATTGAACACAACACAAATGACTGGCCTATCCAGATCTTAATGATTAGTGCCTGATCACTTCCATTAACTCTGGGACAGCCCAAATCTTTTAATAGTTTCCTCTCTCAATACAAACTTCTGTATTTTACCGGTGACTGTTGTTGGAAAGCCATCCACAAACAGGATGTAGTGGGGGATTTTGAACTTGGCCATCTATTGAAGAAAAAGGTGGACACTTATTATTTGTGGAACAAGTAATATGTGACCAACAGTGAAATAAAGTAAACTAAAACAATTTGAACATAAATTAAAACACTTTGAACTTCATATTTAAAAGAAAATGATCTTTTTTTTTTCTTTTTTTTTACTAAAATTGCTATTGCACAGACAAATCACTTAGTAATATTAAGCAAGTGTCAGATGTTGCTCGGGATGTGTCCCTTGACTCAAGGTAGTGTAACAAAAATCCTTACAATCAGGCATAATTCTCATTAAAAGTATTTTCTTTATTCATAAATTGATTTTTGTTGTAAAAATAAGTGAAATTATAAGAAATACCAACCGAAGACGGATGTATCGGACCGAAAGGTGCAAATATCCATTCCATTCTCCGGACTACTTCCTACTTGCAAAACCCTGTTCAGGGCTTGGTAGCGGGAGATTGAGAACGAACGCAGAAGAAGAAGAAGAAATACAAGTTGTCTCTACGGCTGCTTTAAAAACCATTTTTCATTCAAATACTGGCAATAAAAATAGTTCCACTTCTTCTTCGAGCGATTTCAATCTCCCGTTACCAAGCCCTGAAAAAGGCTTTTCAAGCAGATGGATGTAGTCCGGAAAACGGAATGCGTTGTGTCGTATTATACAGCTTGACTGCGATATTTGCACCATTTGGTCCGACATATCTGACTTCAGGTAGCATTTTTGAGTACCGGGTTAGTGTTCCCTCTTCGATCCCTTCGACTTAGCCAGTCTGCTCTTTTTCAGCCTGTTATAGATCCCAACATGGAGGTGTAAAAGGGTCTTGGCAGCTCTGGTTTGCTGGCCCTGATGCTAGCAGTCAGCTATGGGTCGCTGACCGTTGCAGTTCTTGCGCTGCTCAGCATCTTGATCCCATAAAAATGGATGACTGTATTTTCTTTGTCTAGAAAGTTCTTGCTTGTATGTTGACAAAGTGAAAAAAAACTAACACCATAGATAAACAGATTCAGTTTTGAGGCTACAGGTCACTCGTAGAAATGTGATATATAAAAAAAACAAAATCACCAAATTGAGAAATAGAAAATGTAGAGTTTATCAAAGATCTGTGTCAGATATGCCATAACATGTGATACCTTCTCACTTCTTCTTCTTCTTCGGTGTTCGTTCTAAAAAGGATATTGTGTCGCAGTTTACATCAAGGCTGCAATATCTGCACCTTTCAGCCCAATTCATCCGGTTTCAGCACATCAATTTTGGAATCGGATTTACCTTCTTTCTGTGATCCCTATTCTTTTAACCAGACTACACAATGGCAGCCTGTTTCCAGGGCCACCACTTGGAGACAGAATAGGTTCTTGGTCACTTGGTCAACTCTGGTTCACTCACCCTGATACAATCAGTCAGCTAAGTGTGGCTGACTGCTATCAGCTAATTCAGTGTACTGCATCTTCAGCCCCACTCTCTCACTGACAAAAGCTGAGTTAGTCTGAACACGTGAACTAGATTTTTAAACATAAAAGATCGAAATGTTGGAGTCATCTTTCTCAGACTCTATCTAGACTCTGCTTTAGGATATTTCAATGACAATGTCACTCCCAGACTAAACTTTATAAACAACAAACATACATTTTACAAACAATATTTCTAACAGTAGTATATTTTCTCCAACAGACACATCACCTGCACACATACAAACATTTTCATCAAACTATATTGCTATCTCACCTTGTCGGTGGGGAATTCAGATGCTAGTCCAGTCAGGCGAACATACTGACTAGGACGTCGTGTCAGGGTCAATACACTGACCAAGACCACAATCTCTCTTCCATGTAGCGTTCCCTAGAAACAGGTTGTTTTCAAGGAGTCAATACACTGACCAAGACCACAATCTCTCTTCCATGTAGCGTTCCCTAGAAACAGGTTGTTTTCAAGGAAGCCTGGCTGACGAGATGTGGATCGATGTGATCCTCGTAGTAGTGAGCGCTACGCAGATGAAGCCAAGCATAGCACAACCGCCTGGAGGACCATGGTCCACCTTTATCAGCATGCTCGGGATGTGAGGAAAGCTACTACAACCAGCCATCTAACGTCCTTTTCAGGGCGCACAAAAGGGTAAACTTACTCATTGTGAGCATTAAACAACAACATCTCACGTTGTCTTTGCAGAAGTCCCTGAGGTCATGCCATCCTTAACTATAATCCAGGCACACACCTGCTCACCTAGTCGGGCATCTGGCACTCCAATAACCTGAATGTATGAAAATTTAGCTTTTATGCTCGATAGAAAACTGTGGCACGTTTTAGAACGAAGTACCAGAACATCCTAAAATATTATCATGTTTCTTCTATTTTAAAACAAATCTTTGTTTCCATTATTCTTTTACTGAACCATTGGCAAAAAAGTTTGCCCAGGCCACTGTCTCTGTATACTCACCTGTGTTTTCGTTGTGTTAACACCGGTTTTGCTTTAGAAATGACTGAATAGAAATCAAGACCATTTCCGCCCGCCTTGATAACAATAACAATGGCGATTTTGACTTTAGATCATTTTTAAACTATTTTTTTCTGTTTCACATGGATCTGGAAGGTTATCCCATTATTGATCGTGATGAAGTTAAGTTGTTGCAATAGATTTATCTGAGGTAGGTCTGTTTAGTTTGTTTATGTAGATGTTATAAATACGTTTGTAGTGGAAATTAACAGATATACCAATCTGGTTATGAACACTATCAGTGCTTTGTGGCAATTTCATGGATTTACAAGACAACTGGTGAACCCAAAAATAGTTAAGTCTAAATCTTTGTAATAAAAGAAATGTAGAAACTAGAAGGTTTCTAAAATCATGGAATGTCACAATCATCATCAAAAGAAAGTTATCTTTCTCAGCATTGTCATTGCCTATTGAATGCACAAATTTGGTAATGAAACTTCCTGTGTATAACATTGTCATTGCAGTTTTCATTGGCCAATCACTCAGGCAGGAAAGTCTGGAAAATCTTGCTACAACGAAATAATCAATAGCAGGAGAAGCAGAGAAAGAATGGTGCTGAATGTTTCATGAAAATATGGCTGTTTAAGGAATTGATTGTCAACACGGCCCGACATGACACATGATGATAATGTGATAGAAAGAGAGGAACAGACGTGTGTTTCTTTGACAGTCATTAGTCACAATGCATTAACAATTAGCAAGTCAACATAATTTTTATTCTCGGATTTTTTCGCTCCAAATGAAGCATAAGGCCACTATTACAGCTCACTCCCTTACAGGATATCTGTATCAAAGCACTTACAGTGGCAGTTTCAACAGCAATAGTTTTACATGATGAGGTTGCTAACCCCATGCACTACCTTCTTTAGTCACTTTTAACAAGATATTCAGAAGGCTACAGTGCTTCTATTCTATTCACCCCTCGCATCACTCAGGTGAGTAAGCAAGCAGTTTAAATTAAACCAAATTTATGCAAGTCACTGCGCTGTTAGCTTTAATATTTTTATTTAAAATAATAATAAATAATATAATAGTATCATGCCTTCAATCAGCATGTATGTTCATTTGGTCAACCATTTGGTTGGCAGAAGCACCGGTCGCTCGAATGAGTCCTATTAGGCCTACAACCAGTTTGTACGTGCATTTGAGCGACCATTCAGTTGGCAGGAACACTTGTCACTGTGGTGATCCCTGAGCCATATCAAGCTTTCAATCAGTATGTATGCTCACTGGGCCAACCATTTAGTTGGAAGAGAAACCCATTGTTTGGTTGGGCCAAAAATAGTTTTGTAGTCCAAGGCTTGACTTTCTGTTACAAATGTTAATATGAGCTAATAAATGTCATCTCAGTATTTATTTAAATTTTAGACAAGTCTAGGTACATACATGATGTACATAAAATGCTAATCACATTTCATTCTCGTCACGCCTCATCATAAGTTCATTCTGATATCTCGATGTCTCAGATGAAAATCAGGTTGCTCAGGAGCTCAGCTCGAGAGGGTATATACAGTTTCTCACTAACTCTGGTACGGTTCTCTACATTATAACGCATCTGCTCTTGCTTTTCTAGGAAGAGATTTTCATAGTACTCAAAGGTTGGAATAGTTCCAAGATTTGCATTCTGTCTTATGCTGGTTCTATTTGACATGTCAGTCTTCCATTCTGGTACATAGAGCTATACTATACCTTCCTTCGCCCATATGATTTGCAGAGGTACCAGTAACTTGGGTAAGCCCTATCAAAACTAAAGCCATGGCTTCCTTTCTCCCCTATGGTAAATTATAAAAATGATGATAGTAGAGATAATCAGATAACCATACTATGAGGTTGTGAGTGTGTCCTGATTTTCCTCTTTTTGTTGCACCATAGCTGACATACTGTCTTTGTCAGACCAGATAATTTAACCAGAAAATTCTTAAAATGGTTTAAAATGACACATATCAAGATCCATCTTACCTGAACATCTTTGACTTTAGGGTGCTTATAAAGTGCCTGCTCAATCTCCAATGGGTAGATATTCTCTCCACCTCGAATCAGCATATCTTTGATCCTTCCCACAATGCTACAATAACCATCTTCAGACATGACGGCCAAGTCTCTGAAAATGTAAGTTACAAGCCCCCATTAATGGAAATACTGAATTCAATATATTGAGTTATTTCTTTCTGCTTCTGTATTTAGGTACCACTAATATATCTGCATGCCCCTTTCCAGGATGAATTTCAGTTTTTCCCAAGTCAAGATGGCAGTGCCATAGCTTCTGCTTCAGATCTATACCCCCTAGCATCATAGGCCATCATAAGCTGGACAGTTTTAGAGAATGTGTTCTGGTAGGGTACTTTTTTACTTTTTCTTGTGATTTTAAATTTTACTGAAGGGGTGCTTGCTCAACCAGGTGAGAACCCCCCCCCCCCCCCTTCCCCAGTGTGAGGGAGGGGGGTGATTCAGGGTTTCAAATGGGGAGTCATGCTTCAGTTTAGTCTGTTAAACTCCTTTTATTCAAGTTTTAAAATCTATCAACATTTTATATTGCTTAAAAATGTGTAAAACATTATGAAAATAATCTAAGTTAATATGTGTGTACTAATATAGAACAAATTATTGGATTGTCAATATTACAACCATATTGTTTATCTTGGAAGTAGGGGGAATGACATTCTGCCATATAGTCTGCATAAGACAAAAAAGGTTGAAGACACCTGTTCAATTGCTAGTTCTATGTCCATCTCTCGTTAGTGGCCTTTTAATAGATGCTTAGCAGGTTACAGCATTTTTATTCTTTGCTCTTATCAGACGACTTTTCAGTCACCCCTTATATTTACCACTTGAGTGAATCTTCTGTCTCAGTTTAGTTCTCATTGAAGGTTGGCTGCTATGGATCGCCAATCTTCTCCGTCTCTTGCATTGATAGTACAATGATACACACATATTTTTCAAGTTGTCTTCTGATCAATATTCCTACACCTGAAATTCATGAGTTACTTCTCATGTCTGCTTCATCTTTAAGCCTTCTCTCTGCAATTTGTAAAAAATACTGTCCACCTTTTTTTAAAACAGTGTTGTGTTAATTTAATGGATTGAACAAAATCAGTTATATTAATTTCTAAATAATTCATCTACTATGCCCGAAAACCAGCTCTGCTCTGCCTCTGCCTCTGCCTCTCTCTCTCTCTCTCTCTCTCTCTCTCTCTCTCTCTCTCTCTCTCTCTGGAATTTATTAATAAAAGATTTTAAAAATTATTATGGCATTTATTCTGATTGTGATCTGCGAGAGAAGGATAAAACAGGTTCAAAATTATTTCTCTTCTCTCCCCCCTCCCCAATTTGCCTTATTTCTTTATTTTCCAAGGCTGTGTATGATGTTGCACTGATTTTATTTTGTGCCTGTTAGCCCAGTGCATCCGGCTTTGGCATGCATTTTATTTAAGGGTCTGCTTCCTCCTGAATTATCTAAGAGTTTGCTTCCCCGGGGTAACGGCCGGTGCTGTAATGAGGAGCGAACTCAGCACTTTCGGGTTGTGAGCCGTGTCACTTAACCACTAGACGTCCCCTCAAGGTTCAAAATGAAATCGTATTTCTTCTTTTTCAACGTGCGTCCTGAAAAAGACGCTGTGCTGCATTTTAAAGCAAGACTGCAATATCTGCTCCTTTTGGCCCGACACATCCGATTTCAGCTGGCTTTTAGCACCGGGTTTGCCTTCCCAATGTTATCCCTATTTATTGGCCAGACTACACTAGTGCAACCTGTTTCCAGAGTCACTATGTGGAGGCGAGATAGGGTCTTGGTCAGCTATAGTTCCCTGACCCTTATGCAAGCAGCCAGCTATAGTTCGCTGACCCTGATGCAAGCAGCCAGCTATAGTTCCCTGACCCTGATGCAAGCAGCCAGCTATAGTTCGCTGACCCTGATGCAAGCAGCCAACTATGGTTCATTGACCCTAATGCAAGCAGCCAGCTATAGTTCCCTGACCGTGATGCAAGCAGCCAGCTATGGTTCATTGACCCTGATGCAAGCAGGCAGCTATGGTTCATTGACCCTAATGCAAGCAGCCAGCTATGGTTCATTGACCCTGATGCAAGCAGCCAGCTATGGTTCATTGACCCTGATGCAAGCAGCCAGCTATGGTTCACTGACCCTGATGTAAGCAGGCAGCTATAGTTCATTGACCCTGATGCAAGCAGCCAGCTATGGTTCATTGACCGTGATGCAAGCAGGCAGCTATAGTTCATTGACCCTGATGCAAGCAGCCAGCTATGGTTCACTGACCCTTATGCAAGCAGCCAGCTATGGTTCACTGACCCTTATGCAAGCAGCCAGCTATGGTTCATTGACCCTGATGCAAGCAGCCAGCTATGGTTCACTGACCCTGATGCAAGCAGCCAGCTATGGTTCATTGACCCTGATGCGAGCAGCCAGCTATGGTTCATTGACCCTGATGCAAGCAGCCAGCTATGGTTCATTGACCCTGATGCAAGCAGCCAGCTATGGTTCACTGACCCTGATGCAAGCAGCCAGCTATGGTTCATTGACCCTGATGCAAGCAGCCAGCTATGGTTCGCTGACCCTGATGCAAGCAGCCAGCTATGGTTCACTGACCCTTATGCAAGCAGCCAGCTATGGTTCGCTGACCCTGATGCAAGCAGCCAGCTATAGTTCCCTGACCCTGATGCAAGCAGCCAGCTATGAGTCGCTGATTGCTGTCAGCTCATGCACTGCTGCATCTTAGCCTCACTTACTTACTTACTGACTTAGCCTTTTCTCTCTTTCCATGTTGGAGTAGAGGTCTATTTTTTTATATTTTTTTTATTGAGGCTTCTAGTTTTTACAGCAGTCGCCAGTCTCATGACCAACCCTCTTTAGTTGCAACTTACGATATGCCTAGCAGGTTACAGTGTAACTATTCTTTGCTCCTTTTTTAGTCCTGGTAAAATGAAATAAGAACATTATGTAAGCTCTTCTTTTTTTTCTTTACTTTTTCCCGCCTTATTTTTCTGTTTCCCAAGGCTGCGTTCATTGCAGTTTTTATTTTGCGCCCGTCGGCCCAGTGCATCTGACTTCGGCATGCATTTTATGTAAAGGTCTGCTGCCTCCTGCATTTTCTAAGGGTAACAGCCGGTGCTGTGATAGGGAAGTGAACCCAACATCTTCGACTTGTGAGCCATGTCACTTAACTACTAACCCACGCATGTTCCCTTTATAAGCTCTTCTGAATGATTGTTCTTACCCTGTGTGGTACCAGTTGTCCGAAGTGATAGCATTGGTAGTTTTTTCAGGATCTTCCCAGTAGCCGAGCA
The DNA here is from genome assembly GCA_036924085.1 of Ariolimax columbianus. Lineage (NCBI taxonomy): Eukaryota > Metazoa > Mollusca > Gastropoda > Stylommatophora > Arionidae > Ariolimax > Ariolimax columbianus. The sequence goes on from JAVGWX010000018.1 coordinate 60,623,159, forward strand.
TATTGTTTCGTCCTCTTGTACACAGTTCACCTGTTACCCCAACAGGCACTATTTGACCTTCAAAGTCAATCACCTTAGCCTGGAGAAAAAGTTTTGAGGTACAGTATTCCAAGATTTATGAAATAGCAACATGTGTTAAGATTATGACCATAGTTATCAAAGTAACGGTACAAACTATTCAAATTTGTATCAAAGTGAGCTCATTTCCTCCAGAATACTTTGCGCCTTTCTGTACATGCATTTTTTTCAATTTAAAACTCCTGGTACAAAGTACGAGTACATTTATAAATTTAAAAAATAAAAATATTTAGGTTTGGAGAAATTGTTGTATATACGACAACTGTTTACGTCAATGTTAGCTGTAGCGGTCAGCGACCCATAGCTGACTGCTAGCATCAGAACCAGTGAACCAGATCTGCCAAAATCCTTCAACACCTCCATGCGGTGATCCAGGTTAATAGGCTGCAACAGAGCAGGCAGGCTGTTCTTCTTCTCCTTCTTCTGCGTTAGTTCTCAATCTCCCGCTACTAAGCCCTAAACAGGGTTTGGCAAGTAGCAGGATGTAGCCTGGAGAACGGATTGCATTGTGTCGCTAGTTTACAGCTTGACTGCGATATTTACGCCTTTCGGTCTGACATATGCTTTATTTTTTATGTTAATGATATAAGTCATTAATTCTGTTTATTAAATCAATCTTAAAGTCATTCTTTCTGTTTAAAAAGGTAAAGGAAGTCTTTCAGCAAACTTGACCACTGGTCAGGAATGGAGTGTTAGAGACTTCAGTATACTAATCCTCAGCTAGTGAGGTGGTGTGTGTGGCCAGTCCCCTTCAGCAGACTTGACCACTGTTCAGGAATGGAGTGTTAGAGACTTCAGTATACTAATCCTCAGCTAGTGAGATGGTGTGTGTGGCCAGCTCTCTTCAGCAGACTTGACCACTGGTCAGGAATGGAGTGTTAGAGACTTCAGTATACTAATCCTCAGCTTGTGAGATGGTGTGGCCAGTCCCCTTCAGCAGACTTGACCACTGGTCAGGAATGGAGTGTTAGAGACTTCAGTATACTAATCCTCAGCTAGTGAGATGGTGTGTGTGGCCAGCTCTCTTCAGCAGACTTGACCACTGGTCAGGAATGGAGTGTTAGAGACTTCAGTATACTAATCCTCAGCTTGTGAGATGGTGTGGCCAGTCCCCTTCAGCAGACTTGACCACTGGTCAGGAATGGAGTGTTAGAGACTTCAGTATACTAATCCTCAGCTAGTGAGGTTGTGTGTGTGGCCAGCTCTCTTCAGCAGACTTGACCACTGGTCAGTAATGGAGTGTTAGAGACTTCAGTATACTAATCCTCAGCTTGTGAGATGGTGTGGCCAGCCCCCTTCAGCCGACTTGACCACTGGTCAAGAATGGAGTGTTAGAGACTTCAGTATACTAATCCTCAGCTAGTGAGGTTGTGTGTGTGGCCAGCTCTCTTCAGCAGACTTGACCACTGGTCAGTAATGGAGTGTTAGAGACTTCAGTATACTAATCCTCAGCTTGTGAGATGGTGTGGCCAGCCCCCTTCAGCCGACTTGACCACTGGTCAAGAATGGAGTGTTAGAGACTTCAGTATACTAATCCTCAGCTAGTGAGGTGGTGTGTGTGGCCAGCTCTCTTCAGCAGACTTGACCACTGGTCAGGAATGAAGTGTTAGAGACTTCAGTATACTATTCCTCAGCTTGTGAGGTGCGGTGGCCAATTCTCTTTCTCGTTGCATTTTCCTTCCCTGAACATTAAACATAGGTACCCATTTACAGCTGGGTTTACTGGAGCTGCCGGTAGTGGGAGTTAAGCCCCGTACCTTTACCACAAAAAGCAAGGACTCTACCACTGCGCTAATCAGCTGCTCTTTCTGTCCTCATTATTAATTTGCTCTGTTTTAAGATAATCCCCAACCATCTTGAAATTATATTAATAACAAATGAGACATTTGCAGACTTTTTTTGTTTAAATTGAGAAGAAAATTGCTTTGAGCATTCCATTCATACAAAGAGGTTCACATCTGATAAAGGCATTTTAAGCAGACACTTCTCTGTGTTTCTTAAAGTAAGTGGTCTGTAAATGTATATGTCACCTCTGTATGGTCAAGAACCTTTCCCACTGTGGACACCCGTTTGTCAAGTGTACATTCGCCCGTAGACTGAAATGAAACTGAACTCGTCTCGTTTGATCCATAACAGACCTGCACATATAAGTATATTACAGAATTAAAAAGCATTATTAATTGTTCTACTTAATGCAATGGGAAAAGAGTTATTTACTTTTATTAATCCATTGAGAAAAAGAGTTATTTACTTTTATTAATCCATTGAGAAAAAGAGTTATTCACTTTTATTAATCCATTGAGAAAAAGAGTTATTCACTTTTATTAATCCATTGAGAAAAAGAGTTATTCACTTTTATTAATCCATTGAGAAAAAGAGTTATTACTTTTATTAATCCATTGAGAAAAAGAGTTATTTACTTTTATTAATCCATTGAGAAAAAGAGTTATTCACTTTTATTAATCCATTGAGAAAAAGAGTTATTCACTTTTATTAATCCATTGAGAAAAAGAGTTATTTACTTTTATTAATCCATTGAGAAAAAGAGTTATTCTCTTTTATTAATCCATTGAGAAAAAGAGTTATTTACTTTTATTAATCCATTGAGAAAAAGAGTTATTCACTTTTATTAATCCATGGAGAAAAAGAGTTATTTACTTTTATTAATCCATTGAGAAAAAGAGTTATTCACTTTTATTAATCCATTGAGAAAAAGAGTTATTCACTTTTATTAATCCATGGAGAAAAAGAGTTATTTCCTTTATTAATCCATTGAGAAAAAGAGTTATTCACTTTTATTAATCCATTGAGAAAAAGAGTTATTCACTTTTATTAATCCATGGAGAAAAAGAATTTTTATTTTTATTAATCCATTGAGAAAAAGAGTTATTCACTTTTATTAATCCATTGAGAAAAAGAGTTATTCACTTTTATTAATCCATTGAGAAAAAGAGTTATTCACTTTTATTAATCCATTGAGAAAAAGAGTTATTCACTTTTATTAATCCATTGAGAAAAAGAGTTAATTACTTTTATTAATCCATTGAGAAAAAGAGTTATTTACTTTTATTAATCCATTGAGAAAAAGAGTTATTTACTTTTATTAATCCATTGAGAAAAAGAGTTATTCACTTTTATTAATCCATGGAGAAAAAGAGTTATTTACTTTTATTAATCCATTGAGAAAAAGAGTTATTCACTTTTATTAATCCATTGAGAAAAAGAGTTATTCACTTTTATTAATCCATGGAGAAAAAGAGTTATTTACTTTTATTAATCCATTGAGAAAAAGAGTTATTCACTTTTATTAATCCATTGAGAAAAAGAGTTATTCACTTTTATTCCTGGATCATTTGAGGTCTTCAATGCAAGTAGGACGAGTCAGGAAACCTGTTTTTTATTAAATATTCCAATAGTTTAGTCTATCTTCTATTGCAGTTCCCTAACGTGATGAGGGTTGTGTGATCAAAGGGATGTGAAGTGATGAGGGTTGTGTGGTCAAGGGGATGTGAAGTGATGAGGATTGTGTGGTCAAGGGGATGTGAAGTGATGAGAACTGTGTGGTCAAGGGGATGTGAAGTGATGAGAACTGTGTGGTCAAGGGGATGTGAAGTGATGAGAACTGTGTGGTCAAGGGGATGTGAAGTGATGAGAACTGTGTGGTCAAGGTGATGTGAAGTGATGAGAACTGTGTGGTCAAGGGGATGTGAAGTGATGAGAACTGTGTGGTCAAGGGGATGTGAAGTGATGAGGATTGTGGGGTCAAGGGGATGTGAAGTGATGAGAACTGTGTGGTCAAGGGGATGTGAAGTGATGAGAACTGTGTGGTCAAGGGGATGTGAAGTGATGAGAACTGTGTGGTCAAGGGGATGTGAAGTGATGAGGGTTGTGTGGTCAAGGTGATGTGAAGTGATGAGAACTGTGTGGTCAAGGGGATGTGAAGTGATGAGAACTGTGTGGTCAAGGTGATGTGAAGTGATGATAACTGTGTGGTCAAGGGGATGTGCAGTGATGAGAACTGTGTGGTCAAGGTGATGAGGGCTGTGTGGTCAAGGGGATGTGAAGTGATGAGAACTGTGTGGTCAAGGTGATGAGGGTTGTGTGGTCAAGGGGATGTGAAGTGATGAGGGCTGTGTGGTCAAGGGGATGTGAATTATGATGATTGTTGTGTGGCCAAGGGGATGTGAATTATGATGAGGGTTGTGCGGCCAAGGAGATTTGAGCTTGCTTTACAAACCCAATGTACCAGTTTCAAATCAAGTCAGAGGCAAAGATGCAGTAGTGAATGAGCTGCCAGCAGCCAGAGACTCATAGCTGGCTGTTTGCATCAGGGTCAGCGAACCAAAGCTGGTCAAGCCCCTATTCCAACTCCACATGGCAGCCCTGGAAACAGGCTGCACTAGTCACTAGTGTAGTCTGGCCAAGAGATAGGGATCCTAGCAGGAAGGCAAACTTGGTACTCAAATAAACCGCTGAAATCGGGTGTGTTGAGCCAAAAGGTGCAGATATGGCAGCCTTGCTGTAAACTACAACAGAACATCTTTTTCAGGACAAACGCAGCAGAAGAAGAAATGACGCTATGCACTGTTTGACAGACCATGAATGCTGTGGGTTTTTTTCATGTTATGATCACTTCTCCTAGTCGACTCCATAAACAAGTATACTACCACAAGCTGTCACGGGCAAAAGTACTGTATTATACACATACAGGGACATAAATTGTAATTCTGCAATTTTTTATGCTAAGTGCAGTGCAGCATTGCCATTGAATAATTATACCCCAGCAGTGAAAAAGGCAAATGCAATGTTAGGTATAATAAAAAGAAATATTAAACATAGGAGCAAGGAAGTGATAGTCAAACTGTATAAAGTATTAGTTCGGCCTAAATTGGAGTAGTGTGTACAGGCGTGAAAGTCCTTATCATAGAGGGGACATAAACATGCTGGAAAGGATACAAAGAAGAACAACAAAACTGATAGCGGGATTCCAAAATTACAGTTATGAGGAAATACTCAGATAAACCAGACTACAGTGTCTAGAAAAGAGATGAATTCGAGGTGACTTAATACATGTTTATAAGATAATCAAAGAAATGGATAAATTAGACTATAACAAGTTTTTCAAAATGCAACCACCTACAAGAACATGGGGGCACAGTACAAATTAATTAAAGAAAGGTCCAGATAAGATATTAAGAAATATTTTTTTAGTCAGAGAGTGGTGAATGCCTGGAATGCATTGCCACAGGAAATAATGCAGGCAGGGTCAATTAATGTATTCAAGAATAGATTGGATGTGCAAAGCTTTTTGATCAATGAAATGTAAATGAAATTGGTTATATACAGACTCTGCAGAGTCTTCTAAACCAGTATAAAGAAGTAAAGTTTAGTTAACTCAAGCAGAGAAGACTTGTGGTGACTTCTCACTACTCATCACAGACCTAGCACTGTATATAACAGCAGCATCTTCCCAAACATTATCATTTATCAACCATATAATATCAATGTACGCTATCCCAATACGGGCATCTAAGTTGTATAGTGGTAGAGAACTTGCACTGCAAAGTGCAGAATTTTCGTTATCGACACCTTCCAGTCATCGACACCTTTCAGTCATCGACACCTTCCAGTCATCGACACCTTCCAGTCTGTAAAAGGGTACCTGGCTTGATGTTAAAAAGGAAAAACAGCAAGGAAAGAGAACTGACCACCCCACCACATAAAAAGTTATGGCTTAGTACAATGAAGTCTCTATCCCTAACAGCAGTGGTTGCTCTGAGACTACATTTACCATACCATATCCTTCGGAAATCAATTCCTGCATCCTCTGCCAAATGTAATCATGAGTAATGTTGGGCACTCTGTAATTTGTGTTTACACCAACATGGACCCCTCTTCCCTTCTCAATGTAGTCCCAACATAAGAATATCATGGATGCAATCTATGAACAACGAAAAAATGCGGGGAAAAAAACACAAATCACAATTACAAATATTTTGGAGAAGGTTGGAACAATTCCATGCCTACAGTACATCGAGCAACAGAGAATTTATTGGTTTAGCCCTATTGTGAGAATGCAACCAGACCACATTGTTCATGCAACTTTCTACAGGAAAGCATCAGGAAGAAGGGCGAGAGGTAGGCCTTGGAAAATGTGGATAGACAGCGTAAACGAGATTTGCTGTAAAATGTTGCTAGGGCCACTATAAAGACGAAAGACAAATACATACCACGACACTGTAGAAAGTGAGATGACAAAAGAAGAAGAATAAAACCGCTGCTACACAAGCAACGTGTATCGCAAAGATAATGGAAGAGTGGTCAATCCTAACTGGACAAGCAATTAGATGAACAGTAATTAAAACATCCTAACAGCTGGAGAAACAGAGAACATGAAAGAGGAAAATATTTACTAAAATAATGATCAACAACAGAAACGATGGAGAACATCCAATATTTCAATTGATGAAGAAATATGAGTGGTCCTTCAGAGTCTTTGTATAGGACAAGACCAAGAATAGAGCCACTGTCCCCACAGAGAGCATGTCGTAAGAGGTGACTAATTGTGTGACACGGCATAACACTAGCCATGATTAGGTGGTTCGTCAAGAGCAGCATAGATGGTGTCTAATAGGCTGCGGGTCTACTTTCCTCTAGTATTGCCTGAGTCTATTTAGATGGACTCGCACATCGGTTAACCACCCAGCACCACACTTGTCCGGAGAATTAACTGCTCGAGCCTAGCCCACTAAGCAGGAAATCCTCCTCCCCGCTACATCCAGTTTATACCAGAGATAGGACCTATACAAGGGCATCCGCTCCTATAGAAGTACAGGTCGACTAAGACATAATTGATTGAACCATGAGGCACAGCACAAAGTGATCATTATCTGAGACCTGTACTTAGTTAAATCTTTTCCCTGACTCCCATCATACTACCAAGAAATGAAAGTTACTGACAATCGCTAGTCAAAAACAGCTGAATCGAAGAACTTACTGTAAACATATGCATATTCATACGCTTCATAACTGATCTGACTGTCTCAATGGGACAGGGAGAGCCAGCCATGATACCAGTGATCAGCGATGATGTGTCTGTCTTGTCACACAATGGATGATTTAAGATGTCGATGAACATGGTCGGAACGCCATACAAAGCTGTGCATCTATCGAAAAACATTAGCTATATTGAATCAATAAGGAAATATAATGATAAAAATAGTGGAAATACAAAACAACATGATCATTAAAATATATAAAGTGCATCTACATTAAAACTTGATCATAAAAACTGAAATATTATGAAGATCAAAACTAAAAGAGACCACAAGAGAAAGAGATAGAGAGAAAGAGATATAGTGAGAGAGCGAGTGTTCATGCATGTGTGCGAGAGAGAGAGAGAGAAATATGAAATCAACATCCCAAATCCAGTCTGGCTTCATTGCCTGTCATTACACCCACTAATGCCATTTTTGCTCTTCGCCTACTCATGAAAACAAACTGATTCACTGGTAATTCTAGGGACATCCCCATCTACCAACTCTTAAACACACTGATACACTGGGAATTCAATGGACATCCCCATCCACCAACTCTTAAACACACTGATACACTGGGAATTCAATGGACATCCCCATTAACCAACTCTTAAACACACTGATACACTGGGAATGGAATTCAATGAACATCCCCATCTACCAACTCTTAAACACACTGATACACTGGGAATTCAATGGACATACCCATCCACCAACTCTTAAACACACTGATACACTGGGAATTCAATGGACATCCCCATCCACCAACTCTTAAACACACTGATACACTGGGAATTCAATGGACATCCCCATCTACCAACTCTTAAACACACTGATACACTGGGAATGAATTCATTAGACATCCCCATCCACCAACTCTTAAACACACTGATACACTGGGAATGAATTCATTAGACATCCCCATTCACCAACTCTTAAACACACTGATAACTGGGAACTCAATGGATATCCCCATCTACTAACTCTTAAAAGTCAGTCTCTTGAAGGACAGACAATGACCCACTTCATCATAGTTCTGCCCTGCGAACACAACACCTGGTTGGATCAAATTGGAATGACATCATCCTCATTGCATGCAGCCTGGGATCCAGCCAGTCATCGTGATCTTAACTTAACTTAACGTCTTTGTACTGGTTTAGAAAACTCTATAGTCTGTATACAACCAATATAATTTACATTACCTTGCTCTAAAAGCAATGTGTATCCAATCTATTCTTAAATAATGTATTTTGAAATGTCCCTGCCTCCACTACCTCCCGTGGCAATGCATTCAAAACATTCACCACTCTCTGACTAAAAAAATATTTCCTAATATCTAATCTGGACCTCTCTTTAGTTAATTTGTAGCTATGCCAATGGCATATGTGTCTATGTATCTATGACAATTTCGAGTGACATACCCTTGTCGCTTAAGTTGACTTCCCACTTATATATATAAAAGAGCAAGGGATCTAGGCACACAGGATGCTCCTAAGTCAGCTTGGATGATACCACCAAACATAAGGCAGTCTCTGTTAGAAAGAAGGCGGCTGGAACCAGGCCAGAAATAAAGACAGTAGATACAAGCATTGCATTCTTTCTTGGCCAAGTTCTATACACCAGGCTAGTAGATGAGCAACTAAGTAAGTAAGGCAGAATACACTACACATCTGGGTAGTAGATGAGCAACTAAGTAAGTAAGGTAGAATACACTACACATCTGGGTAGTAGATGAGCAACTAAGTAAGTAAGGTAGAAGACATTACACATCTGGGTAGTAGATGAGCAACTAAGTAGTTAAGGTAGAATACACTACACATCTGGGTAGTAGATGAGCAACTAAGTAATTGGGGTAGAAGACACTATACACCTGGGTAGTAGATGAGCAACTAAGTAAGTAAGGTAGAAGACGCTACACGCCAGAGTAGTAGATGAGCAACTAAGTAAGTAAGGTTGAAGACACTATACACCTGGGTAGTAGGTGAGCAACTAAGTAATTGGGGTAGAAGACACTACCCCCAAGGATGGAAGATGAGCAACTATGTAAGTGAGGTAGAAGACACTACACCCAAGGGAAGAAGATGAGCAACTAAGTAAGGTAGAAGACACTACAAACAATGGAAGAAGATGAGCAACTAAGTAAGGTAGAAGACACTACACGCAAGGGTAGAAGATGAACTAAATAAGGTAGAAAACACTACACCCAAGGGAAGAAGATATTTAGTTCTTCGATATCCTTCAGCTGTTAGAAACCGAATCACCGTTCGCTGATCAACTCTGGAAAGATTTCGCATCACACACGCCATGTTTTCAACGGTCTGCTGAGGAAACTTTGAGTCGGGGCATAATGAAATTTTGCAAACTTGACGGTTGGTACATGCTGTTTACACCAGAAGTGACATCATCATGCCCATCGTACGTATGTTCACTTATTGCAGTTTGGTCCGGTTTCATTTGAACATGCCTCGTATATCAGTGGAACAAGAGGTAAGGAAAGATGCTGGCTTTGGATAGGACACACATTAAGAAAACAAGCTGATAGCATTTACAAGGCCGTCTATGCTCTGGAATGTCCAGAGGCAGACCAAAGCACACATGGAGAAGAGAGATTGAGACAAGAGAAGTATAGGGAGACCAAAACAGATGGAGAGGATAGCTTGAGGCAAGATAAGTAGAGGCAGACCAAAACAGATGGAAAAGAAAGCTTGAGACAAGAGAAGCTGAGGGAGACCAAAACAGATGGAGAAGAAAGCTTGAGACAAACATAAAAGAAACAGTCAAGATGTGAACAGAGCTGGAATTGATGACGTGTGTTTGTTTGTTGAAGATATGTGCTCCACAGGCGCTGACAAGTTTTCATTGATTGACTGAAATCTGTGGTTTCTACTTACTTATGTGTTTCTACAGCCTTTAGGACATGGACAGGATCAAAAACAGGAGATGGCCACACCAGCGTGGCACCATGGGTAATCATTTGCAAAGATGCCATCACCATTCCAAAACAATGATACAGCGGCACTGGAGCACAGATAATTGAGTCCTAGGAAAAAAATTTGATACTCTTTACTGACTTTTACCTTTCAATTCCTCAGAAATATATGGCTGTAACAGTCACCCCGCAACCAATCCTATGCTGGGTTGTCTTCTTGAGTTATGCTATTTGATTTGTTTTCTGTTCCTTACAAGATGCTCTTCTGCTCCAGGCATGATGGTCAGCTTATCACTTTGATGGTCACTGACCGAGAATATAAGAATATAGTCTCATTGAAATTGTCCTTTGTCCCTGATGAATCCCATTTGGTTGTGACATCTGCTAAAGACGGATGTGTCACATCGAAAGTTGCAAATATCGCAGTCAAGCTGTAAACTAGCGACACAATGCATTCCGTTCTCCAGACTTCATCCTGTTACTAGCAAAGCCCTGTTCAGGGCTTGGTAGTGAGAAATTGAGAACAAACGCAGAAGAAGAAGAAAGTTGTGACATGGGTTGTCGTTTTGTTGTATTTCAGCTCCTGTAAAACTGACCAATAACTTGATTCTTCCATTATTTAGATACAACATTCCTGACATCTGACAGTGTACGAAGAAGATACGACATTCCATTGTTTAGCAGCTCTCTCATTTTTATCATAATGCCATAGCTAGCCACATTCATGGGCGCTACATGATGATCTGAAAGAAAACATTACCCATGCTCTACCATACTCTAACCCTATTGTTAACCTTGAATTTATTTTCATTATAAATACACACTCCAAATTGAAGTTTACAAAATATTCAATGTAGAAAATTATTTCAGACATAGCTCGCACAATGGCCATAAAGTCACACATATATCTTTTTTTTTACTTAGTGTACTATTTTTTTTCTGAACAACTTTTAAGTGTACGTGATACAATAGCAAGAATAGTTGATTATATTAAATGACACATATTATATCTTTTAATGCATGTACACCCAGAAGAACATATTTACACCTTGGTTCAATGTACATTCAGATTGTAAATGCAGTTTGTAAAGTTCATGTCAGAAGAAGATTGTCAGTGGTTGACTAGCAGAACATGGGGAACATGGTCTCCAAATATCAGTACTCGTCCGGTACTTCTCTGTAGCTGAATATGCTGTGTCCGTTTCTAATCGATAGAGCAATATATAGAACTGTTTGGATAGTTACACTGTGCCTAAAACCTACTCCAACTGAAAAAATATACCTCATAATCAGTGTAGCAGTAAGACACAAAGAAGTGTTAAATCAGAAATGTTGTTAATTTTTTCTATTCCCCAGGATGGTGTGCATTGCACTATGTTTTTATTTTGCACCTATCGGCCCAGTGCATCCGACTTCAGCACTCATTTTATGTAAGAGTCTGCTTTCTCCAGCATTTTCTAAGGGTTACCTTCCCCGGGGCAATGGCCGGTGCTTTGATGGGGAGTGAACCCAACACCTTCGGTTTGTGAGCTGTGTAACTTTACCACTAGCCCACGCCGTCCCCTACATCAGAAATTGAGAGAGAAACAGGCAAACAACACAAGGCATCCTATGTTCGGGCACAAGACTGGAATTTAGATAAAGTTTCTTACAGTCAACACCCTACCGACTAGTCCCAGAAAACGGTGCATCGAAAAATGGAATAAACTGACGCAGGTCTTCTGCTGGGTCGAACTGCAGGAGGAATCAGCGCCTGGATACCACTTACCTTACGCAACTTGAGAGTCCCTAAATAGACATGGAACTGGTGCACCTCGATGGAGGAAGAACTTAAAGAGATACATGGATGATGAGATTTACGACTATAGAGCAGCACAAGACCAAAACCACATGATGATCTGCCCAAACCTTCTGGAAACGTAATATGGATATGTTGACAGGGACTGTGGCTGAACATTGGAAACATGATATCTAATGTGGTGCCCAGGACACGGAAAGTAAGTGGTTGCCGTTACTTACATGCTGATGGTAGCCACATCGGAGTCCAACAAAGTAACTGTTGTTGATGATGTTGTGATGGGATAACGTTACACCTTTTGGGGATCCAGTTGTGCCCTTAGAAAAAAAATGGTTAGCAGATATTATCCAAATGTTTTCTGTCTTAGCATTGTTATTTTTTCATTCACAATGTTTCCTAAATTAAAAAGGAATATAAAACTATGTGTTGTTCTAAGCTCCTCATGCTGAGCTGAATTAACTCTTGATGATGTTTCTTTGGTTGCAGTTTACAGTGGTTTTTAACCATTACCACTTTGAATGATAAAAGTACAGAAGTTCCCCAGCTCCTGAATTATTTGTCAGTATGTCATATTTTTTTAGGTTGCTGACTTTGAAAGTCTGTATATTTTTTTTTTTTTTTTTTTTTTTCGTATAAATATGATTTATTTGTATGTAGAGACATAAATGAATAAAAAACATGTTGGTGTTATTGTTATTGGTGTGTGTGTGTTGGTTTCTGAGATACAAGAAGATCAAGGTGAAAATGAAAAACGGCAACAACGTTTAGATTTACCAATTTCGCAAGGAATCGGGACCTTCGGAATTTGAAAATCATCACAGAACGCCGATAGTGTTTTTTACAAGATCATCATATCTGTTATTTTCCCTTACAAATGTATTTAATACTGCTAAATAAACAAGTTAAACACATCTATCTCAGAAAAATATGTTGCAACAACTTATTTTCATCGCCCGCAATAATGGAATAATCCTCCGGAAAAAGAGAATATATCTTTTCAAAATTCTCTTTCAAACTAAACCGGCCATCTTTCTTGTTTACATCTACACATCTACAATGATAGCATTGTCTATTTTAAGATTAAATTTTCCAAGTGTTTCAATCAATGCAAATGCATGACAATGCTCTAGAATAATTTTCTTTTCACCCGGCATATTTTCCTGCCGTTTGTGGTGGATCGACCATTTATTGTTTTTGCATAATAAATCACCATGCGATACTAGTATGACATACAAAGAGTCAAAACGGCTTATAAGAGCTAGATACATGACCAAATGGGAAACCGAACATACTGGCTACACAAAAAACAATGCCTATTACGAGTTGAACAGAAGAGAGCAGGTCGTGGTCTTCAGACTGGCCACAATAGACTGAGGTACCACCTATTCAACAAATTGAAGATAGGTGGCACCGACGAATGCCCGTGTGGTACCGGGAAAATGACCGCTGAGCATTTGCTGCAAAACTGCTTGACATACGAAGATCAGAGAGAGCAGATGTGGTCATCACCAGTGGCAACACTAGACAAGCTCTATGGCAGTGTCGACAGCCTCAGGATGACCGCTGCTTTTTTCGAAAAAATAATAGTTACTGTCTGACTGCGTACGAAGAAGAAAAAGAAGACGAAGAAATCACCATGCGTGTGCCAAAAGTTTAATTCCAAGGCATACTTGAGAAGGTGGATAGTCGTCCTCCTGGTTGTAGCGCAATGCAAAGCTCCTCAGTAAGCTGATTGCTATGAGAATTACAGTGCCAATCCTCACCAATCTGGTCAGACTACTGTGACACAGCCTGTTTCCGAGAGCACCTTTAAGGATGTGAGATTGGGTCTTGATCAGTATGTTTGAGGTCAAAGATGCAGCACAGAAAATGAGCAGACAGCAGCTAGAAACACTTGCTGCTTGCATCATGGTCAGTGAACCAGGGCTGATGAAGACCCTATTCCGCCTCCACGCAGCGGTCCTGGAAACAGGCTGCACTAGTGTAGTCTAGCTAAGAGAATAAGGTACGCAATAGGATGGCAAACCAGGTGCCATAAAAAAAACCCAGCTGAAACAGTATGTGTCAAAAGGCGCAGATATCACAGCCTCGCTGTAAACTAAGACACAACATCATAACATCCTTTTCAGGACGAATGCAGAACAAGATTAATATGTTTCACTTAATTCTGATTACACTTTACTCATACAAAACTATATGTAAATACTGATCACTCAAGTCTCTAAAACACTTGAATTAATCATTTGCAGAAATAAAGCTTTTATTTTAAATTTTATTTGTCTAATTTGATGCTCTTGACAGTTGTTTATTCTCACTGTCAGTATCTAGTTCACAATAAACTAAAATGCAAATAAGATCTTCTTCTTCGTTCTCAATCTCCCACTACCAAACCCTGAAAGAGCTTAAGTAGCAGAATGTAGTCCAGAGAACGGAATGCCTTGTGTCGTAGTTTACAGCTTGGCTGTGATATTTGCACCTTTCGGTCCAACACATCTGACTTCAGCAAGCATTTTTTGAGTACCGGATTAGCATTCCCTCTTCGATCCCTTCTCCTTAGCCAGTCTGCCCAGCTGCAGCCTGTTATCCAGGATCACCGCGTGGAGGTGTAGAAGGGTCTTGGCAGCTCTGGTTCGCTGGCCCTGACCCTAGCAGTCAGCTATGGGTCGCTGACCACTGCAGCTTATGCGCTGCTCAGCATCTTGATTCCCAAATAAGATCAACAAAACATTACTGTCAATCTGAAAAGTAATGAGTGTACATGTACGCAGTTCTCAATACCAAAATAAACTAAAAACACAACATTGTGAAAGTAGGTCATTTTGTTTAGTTTTGACACGTGAGTGCTGCTAAAGCTGAGAGGTAAGGTGCTGGTCTCTCAAGAAACGAAAATGTGAAACGGTGCTGTGTTCGAATTCCACAAGTTTCAAGCATTAGCTCAAGGGAGGGTTGACCGGTGTCATTTCCTATCGGAGAAGGACAAAAACTCGGAAGTCTCATGTGCACATTGTGCATATACAAGAACCATTGTCAGCTGATAATACATACATATTTTTTTTCGTTTGCCTTATTTCACTTTTTCCCAAGATGGTGTGTGTTGCACTGTTTTTATTTTGCGCCTGTCAGCCCAGTGCATCCGGCTTCGGCATGCATTTTATATATACAAAGACCTCTACGTCCCCAAGGTAGAAGAGAAGTGACTAAGTAAATAAGTTTAAACACTAATACATAAGCTAATACCATGCTACCCCAGTCATGAAAAACCAACGAAACTTACAGAAGTAAACTGAATGTTGATTGGATCATCAAACTGTAATTGATCTTGAAGATCAAATATACTTTTCCTATGTGTCTGAGTAGCACAGGTAAGCACATCATCAAAGCGGAGAGTACCTGGGTAGGTATCTGGACCCATTGTCACTATGTACTTCAAAGATGGCAGCCTGAGATATCATATTTACTTTTTAAGGAATGACAAAATAAAGCATGGTGTTATTGTATATTTAAACTCAAAACACAAGCAAAATGAAGTACAGACGATAATTTCATAAGCAAGCGGAGAATTTTTTTTTTCCACCTTATTTCTCTAATCCCCAAGGTGGTGTGCATTGCACTGTGGTTTTTATTTTGCGCCTGTCGGCATAGTGCATCTGACTTCAGCATGCATTTTATGTAAGGGTCTGTTTCCTTCTGCATTTTCTAAGAGTTTGCTTCCCCGGGGTAACGGCCAGTGCTGTGATGGGGATCGAACCTAGCACCTTCTGGATGTGAGCCGTGTCACTTAACCACTAGCCCACACCGTCCCCGCAGGTGGAGGTAAATAGGTCCACAAGAGAAATCTGGAAATCTGTGTTACTTAAGCTGTTAGAAATGATCATTTTTTTGTAAAATATGTTTGTTTATTCACACTTCTTTCATTCTTTCACTTTCAGCGTCTATTTGAACAAAACTCTTTTTTCCCCATCTTATAAATAAATCAGACAATTATCTATGCTACCATGTGGTGCATATGTCTTTAATAAATATATGCCAAATTCTATTTACCTGCACCATTCATTTTGGCTATTTCTATGTCCTTTTATAGATGTGAAAAAGAGGCGAGGATTATTTTTTGTTTTTGCTCTGCATCACTCAATGTCTTGGCCTGTGTACAGGTGTGGAGTACTTATCATAGGGGGTTATATAAACATGCTGGAAAGGATACAAAGAAGAGCGGCAAAACTGATAATGGGATCCAGAATTACAGCTATGAGGAAAGATTCAAACCGACCTACATTGTCTAGAAAAGAGAATAAATTGAGGTGATTTAATACAAGTTTATAAGTAAGTCAACAAAAAGAATAAATTAGACTAAAACAAGTTTTTTTCAAAATTACAGCCGTATACAAGAACAAGAGGACACAGTTACAAATTAATTAAAAAAAGGTCCAGATTAGATATTACAAAAAAATTTTTAGTCAGAGAGTAGTTAGTGCTTGGAATGTATTGCCACAGTAAGTAGTGGAGGCAGGGTCAACTTATGCATTCAAGAATAGATTATGTGCACATAGGTTATTTTTTTTAGATCAAGTGAATGTAAAAGAAACTGATTATATACAGACTTTGCAGAGTCTTCTACACCAGCCAGTATAAAGACGTTAAGTTAAGTTTGACAGGGGACCTTCTTTTTTTATTGAATGTTGAGTTATTGACAATATTCCTTTATGCTTGTGAGACATGGACAGTTACAGCTGACCTTCAACGAAGGATACAGGCCTTGGAGATGAGATGTTTCCGAAGACTTTTAAACGTCACTTACAAAGATCAAGTTACAATTGAGTAAATACAAGATAGAATTACAACAGCAATAGGGCCTTTTGAAGACCTCTTGGCAACTGTCAAAAGAAGGAAACTTGCTTGGTACGGTCACATATCGAGATCAAATGGTCTTGCAAATACGATCCTCCATGGAAAGGTGCAAGGCAGACGACGAAGAGGCCGTCCCAAAAAGAGGTGGGAGGATCACATAAAAGAATGAACCAATCTCAAACCAGAAGAGGCACAGACAGCAGCCGCTGACAGAGAGTGGTGGCATGGGGTTGTGAGGATGTCTTCATGTGTGCCCCAACAACCTCACCAGTTACGGGATGACCTGACCTGAACTGAACTAAGTTATAGTTTTCTTTAATTTGAATTCTCCATATATGTTAATACCCTCCTCAGACATCTCTAATGTTATGCATGGCAGGTTTGATGCGACTATTGATTGCCCCCTTTATAGAATGCAGGCTTACACAGCATATAAATAAAACATCACGGGGTAAAAATGCAGCTAGTGACTCATACCTGGCTGCTTGCATCAGGGCCAGCGAACCATAACTGACCAAGATTTTATTCCACCTCCATGTGGTGGTCCTGGAAACAGGCTGTACTAGTCACTAGTGTAGTCTGGCCGATGGATAGGGATTGCAATGGGAAGGCCAGCCTGGTACTCAAAAAAGTCAGGCTGAAAGGCAAGATATCGCAGCCTCGCTTTAAACGACACAACATCCTTTTCAGGACAAATGCAGAAGAAAAATAAAAATATTCAGTTCAGTTCATCCCGTGACCTCTTGAGATCGTTGGGGCACCCCTGCTGACATCTCCACAATCCTGCACCATCCATCTGTGGTTGTTTTGTGCCTTGTCGGATCGTAGGTTAGTCCGTACATGGATGTTGTTTTTCCATCATTTTCTCTGACGTTCCACCTTCGTTGTCTTGTACTGTGCTAGGTAGTATCGTATTTGCAAGTCCCTTGGACCTCGAGACGTGGCCATACCAAGTCAGTTTTCGTCTTTTGATCATTGTGAGGAGGTCATCGTAAAGTCCACTTACATCCTTGATTATTAATTGTACTTGATCATTTGTGATACGGTTTTTGTAGGAGATATTTAGGAGACTTCTAAAACATCTCATCTCCATGTCCTGAATTCTTCTCTGTAGGTCTGCTGTAATGGTACATGTGTCGAGGCGTCAAGAAAAATCTAAAGAACTGTTGACCTTTATGGCGAAAACAATAAAATATGATTAAATAATAAAACGAGAAGAATAATAAAACTTGATAAATGTACTTCTATTTTAGTTTAACTTAATAACAGTCACTCTGAGGATCAAAAACACATAAAATGAATACATACTCTTTTGAATCAACTGTTGTTCCTGGTGGCAGTTTATCTAGTTCTGGTATGATCTCTCTCAACATGTCGAGGTAATTAGCATTTTTATAACCAGTTGCAGCAATTAGAAGCTTGCATCCAGCCTGCATTCAAATTTAAACATATATGAGATACAGAATATTTTGAGGAGGCTTATCCTCTTCAGCTAATGTAATGGATGAATTAGTAAACATAATACATGTTCTATTTTTATAAAAGGGACTTTTACTTGTCCCCTCCAGCTGTGCGGATAAACACTGTGGAGAGTCAAAGTTTTTCGGACCAAGAGCTTTTGCGTCTGTCGTTGTAAGCCAGTGTTGTTATATTTATGTTATATCATCTATCCCTCTGCTATATGGTCTTCCTCAGGCGTTGTAACCAGATCTCCTTGTGTCATATATGTGCGGTGGAGGATGATCATATGATATTCTCCTCATAACCCCCTTATGTAAACTATGCAAAAGAAAATAGTTCTTATATCTGAAGTTAGTGAGCAGCTATCATACAAAAATGGACTTCAGTTCAGTTCAGTTGTGTTCATCCCGTAGCCTCCTGAGATTGTTGGAGCAACCCTACTGACAACTCCACAACCCTGCACCATTCCTCTGTCTGCAGTAGATTTCTGTGCCTCCTCGGATCATAGGTTAATCCATCTATAGATGTTGTCTTCCCATCGTTTTCTCAGACATCCTTGCCTTCGCTTGCCCTGTACTGTGCCCTGTAAGATGGTATTTGCAAGGCCTTTGGACCTGAAGACATTGCCATACCAAGGGAGGACTACAATGAAAGAATGTTATGGAGATTGCTTCCTTCCGTTATAGAACACCTCCATTATGATTATTTCAATTTATTATTAAAGAAATTTCCCGTCTCAATACAAAACTGAACAGAAGCATAAAATATCTACAAATATATTTTGTTACTACTTAAGTTGGTGCTCTTATATCCCGGGTTGTAGAGGTCTGAAAGACTCATCAGACTCAACAGCATCATCAATTCCCATCTAGGGGAATAACTTGGGCTAGTGGTTAAGCGACACGACTCACAATCTGAAGGTGCTGGGTTCACTCCCCATCACAGCACTGTCCGTTACCCCAGGGAAGCAAACCCTTAGAAAATGCAGGAGGAAGCAGACCCTTACATAAAATGCGTGCTGAAGTCGGATGCACTGGGCTGACAGGCGCAAAATAGAAACATAGTGCAGCACACACACCCCTTTGGTGAATAGAGAAATAAGGCGAATGAAGAATTTAAAAAAGTTCCATCTCAGCATCGGAGGTTGATGGTAATGGATCTCCAGCTGTCTCAGTCCTGTGCCAGGTTGGTACACTCAGTCAAATTATGTCCCAACCACATCTTGATGTTGTCTGTCAATCTGTACCTCTGGCTCTCTTGCCCTTCACTCTTTCCTCCAATAGAACTTATAGCTTTCAGCAGACTGTCATGTCACTTGACATGACCAAAATATTTTATTTTTCTGCTTCTTATTTCCTTCAGAAATATCTTCTCTACCTTGAGTTGTTCCAGAACCCCACTATCAGTTTTCCTATCTTTCCGAGAAACGCGTTCAAGTCTTCCGAATACCCACATAACATGAAGACAACTTTAATGATGGCTAATAGTGCAAACTAACAACCAGTGTCTCTAGGAAACCAAATGAGAACAGCTGACATCTCGGAAATGTATCACTCCAAGGAGGGACATAAGAGGACATCATATCCCATTTAATTTAGGTCATGACTGGCTTTACCGTAGTCAAACCAATTTGAAAATCCTGTATTTATATTAGGAAAACTAAAATTAGGCTATGTAATAGTAGTGTGTTACTGGTACTTCTGTATTGTCCAGAAAGCTGGAGGATGACAAAGAGATTAAAAACTTTCCACCATACTTGCTTTCGTAAAATTATTAGTGTTTTGGGCCAGACAAAATATCAAATGACAAACTCTTATAGGACACTAACCAAGAAGATGTGGATATCATTGTAAAAGAGAGAAGATGGAGGTGACTGGGGCATGTCATGAGAATGGGTTCAGACATGTTCGATAAACAGCACTTCTGTGGACACTAGAGGGTTGTTGTTTAATGCCCCAATGAGTAAGTTTACTCTTTTGTGGGCCCTGAAAAGGTCATTAAGTGGCGAGTTGTAGCTTTCCTCACAACCCGAGTGTGCTGATGAAGGTGAAACGCAGCCCTCCAGGTGGCTGTGCTATGGCTTCAACTGCGTGATGCTCGCTAATACTGCGATCACATCAATCCACATTTCGTCAGCCAGACTGCCTTAAAAACAGCCTGTTTCCGGGGAACGCCACATGGAAGAGATATTGTGGTCTTGGTCAGTGTATTGTGCCTGACCCTGACGTGATGTCCTGGTCAGTATGTTGTGCCTGTCTGGACTAGTGTCTCAGTTCCCCTACACTGGAGAGTAAAAGAAAGAAAGGTAAACCAATAACTACTTGGAGACGCACGATGGAGGATGAACTGTGCTGTACATATCTGACATGGGACACTGCGCGAAAGGTTGTCCAATACAGAAAGGCATGGAACATCCTTGTGTGAGCCTAATGAGCCACGGGGCATAAAGAACATTAGAAGAATGCTGAATCGTCTAGTCGTGCCTTCACCGGGTACATTAGCACATTATTATACTTCTCGATCTGAATCATGCTTTTTGTGTTTCTTGTGTGAAACAGTGTCTGTAATCCAGTAGCTTTCTGCATTTCAGCTATCAGTGTAGTTTTCATGGCTCCTGTGATGAGTCTGTGGGCTTAATATTGTACTTTATCCTATGCTTACAAATGTTTGTCCAATACCTGCAAATTAATGTTTGCAGCTGTTGACAATGCTGCTGAGCCGAACTCCAGGTGTGGTCATATTACCATTTATACATTTTTTTAAGGATTTGTTCATTTGCTCCTCAGCTGGTACATGTTAGTTTTTGGAGTAGGTTTATTTTGGTGACTTTAATTATATGAGGTGTGTTCAAATGAAACCGGACCAAACGGCAAAAAGTGAACATATGTACGATGCGCATGATGACGTCACTTATGATGTAAAGAAGACGCCATTTCCAAAATTGATGAAGCAATTTCGGTGAATAGTCATCGGAGCTTACGTTCGCCATATTTTTGTCACCATACACTGCCTGCACTCTGCGATGAATGTATACTGGTCGACATCCTTCAGCTGTTAGAAACCGAATCACCGCTCGCCGATCAACTCTGGATGGATTCCGAATCATGTTTTCAACGGTCCGCTGCGGAAACTATGAGTTGTAGGATAATGAAATTTTGCAAACTTGACGGCTGGTATGTGCTGTTTACATCAGAAGTGACGTCATCATGCGCATCGTACGTAAGTTCACTTTGTGCAGTTAGGCCCGGTATCATTTGAACACACCTCGTGTATATCAAATATAAATGATTATGAAATAGGAAAATGACATTACCTTTCCAAGTGCATACTTCAATTCACTAGGCCTGTATGATGGGTTGATATTAACCTAAAAAGATAAAACATGACTAAAACATCCCTAGTTAATATTAAAATGAAAATATTAAGAAAAATTATTAACATTCCTTTTATATAATAATTTCATATCTACTTTGTGGGACACGAAAGGAGCCTCCAAGAAGATTGTAATTAACACAGCAATCAGGCATCCCCTGGAAACGACTTTTCAGTTAGTCAATCCTTTCACTACCGAAGCATCATGGATAATGGTGTATATGGCCACGGAAAATAAGTTAGCATATCTCCTTTGAAGGCTATGGCATGGAACTTACCAAACTTTTTTTCCAATTAAATTCTTCAAATAGAATTGTATTCCCATGATAAATGTTTTTCTGGGTTTTTTTGCGTTCACCTTATGTACTATAACTCATGCCGGTGTGCGTTGCACTATGTTTTCATTTGCGCCTGTCGGCCCAGTGCATCCAACTTCAGCATGCCTTTTATGTAATGATCTGCTTCCTTCTGCATTTTCTAAGGTTTTACTTCCCTGAGGTAACGGCTGGTGCTGTGATTGGGGAGCAATCCCAGCACCCTCAGAATGTGAGTCGTAACACTTAACCACTAGCCCACATCTTCCCCCTTGTTCCAGCATGATAGTTTTTTTTTAAATTCAAGGTAGTTCCAATAAACAAGTCTTGCAATAGTTTTTGAAAATGTTTCCACAGAGTAATGGTGGTCTGGTAACAAAAATTTCAGATAAAGCAGGTAGACAAAGATACAGCACTGTCAATGAGCTGACAGTCGGCTGCTTGCATCAGGGTCAGTGAATCAAAGCTGACCACGACCATATTCTGCCTCAAATTGGCAGCCCTGTAAATATGCTACACTCATGTAGTCTGGCTAAGAGATTAGGGATCGCAGTAGGAAGGCAAACCAAGTGCCCAAAAAAGCCAGCCGAAATTAGATATTTCAGACCAAAATGTGCAGATATCGCAGTCTTGCTGTAAACTATTGCATAACGTCCTTTTCAATATTCCTCTATGCTTATGAGACATGGACAATTGCAGCTGACCTGCAAAAGAGGATACAGACCTTGGCGATGAGATGTTTCTGAAGACTTTTAAACATCACGTAGAAAGATCAAGTTTCAAATGAGGAAATACATGAAAGAATTACAACCGCAATAGGGCCTTTTGAAGACTTCTTGACAACTGTCAAAAGAAGAAAACTCACTTGGTACAGGCACATATCGAGACCAAATGGGGCTTGCAAATACAATCCTGCATGGAAATGTGCAAGGCAGACGACAAAGTGGTCGTCCCAAAAAGAGGTGGGAAAACAACATAAAAGAATGGACCAATCTCCTACCAGAAGAGGCACAGCCAGCGGCCGCTGACAAATAGGGATAGGGTGGAGTTGTGAGGATGTCTTCATGTGTGCCCCAAAGACCTCACCGGTATCGGGATGACCTGGCGTGACCTGACCTTTTTAAGATGAACGCCGAAGACGAAGAAGAAGATAATACATGATTCCTTAAACATATAAAGACTATAAAATATGGCAAAAAACAAGATATTATTATTTTACTATCCAACACAATGATTCAGGCAGACAAAGGAAAACATTATACAAATATTTTGTATTACAAAGAGAAAGTGTACATAACCAAATTGAGAAAATGTTGACAAACAAAGGCTGCAGAAACAAGATTATTAAAAAAATGAAAAGCTATGTAAGGAAAATGAAAAGCTATGTAAGGAAAATGAAAAGCTATGTAAGGAAAATGAAAAGCAATGTAAGGAAAATGAAAAGCAATGTAAAGAAAATGAAAAGCAATGTAAGGAAAATGAAAAGCAATGTAAGGAAAATGAAAAGCTATGTAAGGAAAATGAAAAGCTATGTAAGGAAAATGAAAAGCTATGTAAAGAAAATGAAAAGCTATGTAAGGAAAATGAAAAGCAATGTAAGGAAAATGAAAAGCTATGTAAGGAAAATGAAAAGCTATGTAAAGAAAATGAAAAGCTATGTAAGGAAAATGAAAAGCAATGTAAGGAAAATGAAAAGCTATGTAAGGAAAATGAAAAGCTATGTAAGGAAAATGAAAAGGGATTACAATCTATTATAAAAAGAAACTATAAACTGGCTTAAATTTTTTTACAAGACAGCTAGACAGAAAGTCAGACATACAGATAAACAGACATACATAGGGTAGTAAGTACTGGTAGGTAGGCAGTCAGGCAGACATGTAGGTAGGTAGGTAGGGAGACAGACAGACAGACATGTAGGTAGGTAGGGAGACAGACAGACAGACAGGCTGGTAGGCAAACAGACAGATAAATAGACAGACAGACAGATAGATAGAGAGATTGAGATTGTGAGAGAGAATAACATACCAGAACATTGCCAGCTCTAGCAGCTCCATACTGTGCGATGACCCACTCCACAGTGTTCGGCCCCCATATTCCAACCCTGTCTCCCTTACGAACACCAAGGGACAGTAAGCCAGCCGCCAACATATCAGCCTGACCATGGAATTCATTCAGATAATCACATGCTAATAACTCACCCATTATACACACAGCAACTTCTTGGAATACTTTAATCCTGGTATTCAAACAGGCAGGTTATGCCTGCTGCCTGGTAGCCGAAGGCTATCCATAGTACAATCTTTATTTTGCAATTGCAGATTGCGCATTCAGTTGTTGTTGTTTGCGAATGCCCACAATGAGTAGGTTACTTTTTTGTGTGTTACTTGAAAAGGACGTCAAGTGGCGGGTTGCAGTAGCTTTCCTCACATCTCGAGCGTAATGATTGATAAAGGTGGACTGGGGTCCTTCAGGCGGTTGTGCTATGCTTGGCTTCATCTGCGTATCGCTCACTACTACTGGGATCATGTTGATCCCTCACCTTGTTAACCAGGCTGCCATGAAAACAGTCCGTTTCCTACTAGGAAGTCGAGGTGAGGGTCTTGGCCAGTATATTTTGCCTGACCCTGACTAACATGTCTGATCAGTACGTTGTGCCTGACCAGATGTTAGTCTCCTTCCCTGCGCATTGGGTAAAAGATAAAGGTAAAGGTCAGTCCCATGGCAACAATTGCTGTCAGGGATGAAGATAAACCATCATGGATTTAGCAGCTGCCTATATGAAGTTAGGTTGGCCAGTTCCCTTCCTTGCTGTTTTTATCTTCCCCAACTCATACGTCAGGTACCCATTTACAGTTGGGTCGACAGGAGGAGCAGTCGTACTAGGCACGAACAACGACCTGGATTTTTGTCTGTCCGTCCGTGAATCAAACCCTGACACAGCGTAATCCCAGTCTAGCAAGCCAGTTCACTATTGACTAGGCTACTCGCTCCACCTAGGCGACACACTCATTGGCTAGGAATTTCATTACTTTTAATAGTGTTTCTCAGACAGAAGCTAACAACCTACTCTTATCGATATTCAACTGCCTGAGTACTTTGCACAGAGTGCAATACGACTAGATGCTAGTCTCACCATCCTTGAGACCAAGAAATATTTTTAAATTCTGGGATTTGAAACCGCACAGTTTCCCGCTTTCTTTCAAATCTTGAGATGCAAGCACCTTTACCACTCAGATACAATTTCTCGGCTAACCACTTCACAAATATACAGCCATTTTATGTTAATCTTAATTTGTTTTGTTTTATTGTCACAATTATAAAGACTATTCAAGTCTGGGTAGATATTTACTAAATTTCCTGTTCCATAGGTGTAATGTTAACTTTATTAAAGACTTTTCTGGTTTCTGGAACTTATATATTGTCTGTATATATTGTCTGTATATATTGTCTGTATATATTGTCTGTATATATTGTCTGAGTCTACAGCTTTTGCCTTTACATTCCTCCTCACCAGATTCAATCATTTTTGCTCCTTTTAGTGGACATGGTATTTTTATGTTGTTCTTAGTTACACATGTACATTTACAAAAACAGACTCTATGGCATATTCAAGCATAAGTTCATAGGCATCTCAGTCTTTGTAGACCATGCATGTGGCACCCTGTGAGTAGTCTCTTAGACTGCAAGCCTAGGTGCTGAATAGGGAGACCCTGGGCTGCACAAACTGTAGGATCCCCCTCTCGGCCTAACTGGTGTAATCTAAAGGAATGCATAGCATGACAATTTGGCACAAGCTCAGCTGCAGGAGCTGCCGGAATGAGTTTGCAATTTTGAAACCATCCGCCTTAGTTATGTATATGCATAATGATGATTGTTGTTGTTGTTGTTGCCCATAATGAGTAGGATTACTCTTTAGTGCGCCCTGAAAAGGATGTTAAGTGGCGGGTTGTTGTAGCTTTCCTCACATCCTGAGCGTGCTGATGAAGATGGACCATGCGGTTGTGCTATGCTTGGCCTCATCTGCGTGTTGCTCACTACTGCAGGGATCACATCAATCACCTACCTTATTAGCAAGGCTGCCATGAAAACAGCCAGTTTTCAGGCAGGAATGCGGGAAGTCAATGTAAGGGTCTTGGCCAGTATGTTTTGCAGGACCCTGACTAACATATCTGATCAGTATATTTTGCCTGACCAGACGTTAGTCTTCCTCCCCACATAATGATGATACATACAATACAATACAATACAATATCCTCGACTTCAGTCCGGCAGGTGTGTCGTATGCGAGGTAGCCAACAATGTCCTGTATGCAGTCTGATCTTTCGCTGTGTCGTATCATTTCAGACCTAGGTCTCTCAGCAGACCATCTCGCCATCGTATGGGTGGGCCGCCGTGTGGTCATGTATAATCATATGGCCACCAGAACGTTGTTCTGAGTGTCCATCTGTTATTTAGCATGCGCACCGCGTGGCCAGCCCAATGGTATTTGTGAGACAACTCAGCCTCCGCGACGTCTCGAAATAGAGTGCGTTCTCTTATTTCAGTATTGTGGATCGATCTCTGATCGAGATCCCAAGGATGCGTCTTTCCATCGCTCGCTTGTTCTCCTAGTTTTTCTGCATCAGCATTGAGTAGATTCCATACTTCACATCTGTAGATCATGGCTGGTAGAATTGAAAAGATGTGCACTTGCCATGGTGTCTTTTAGCTACACGAGTATAGGCTTTATGGTATTGAAGCTAGACCAGGCTGCAATTCTTCATCTTGAGATTTCTCGGTCTAGAGTGTGGATGGCATTTATTTCTTGCCTTAAGTATATGTAGGAGCTGACATCTTCAATAGGCTCATTTCCCAGCTTGATCTCGAATTTGCGTCAGTAAGGGTTTCGGAGACATTGCATTTTCTTTTTGTTCATCCGTAGTCCGACACCTCTACTGACCTCATCTAGTTCGTTCAGGGAGTGTTGTGCCTCCTCGGTGATCTGGCTGATGAGCATAATGTCATCCACAAAGCGTAAGGGGGTGAGCTTTTCCCCATTAATATTTATGCCTCTATCAGTCCAACTCAGCTGTTGGAAGATGTCCTCAAGCGCCGCTGTGAAAAGCTTTGGAGAAATTGTATCGCCCTGCCAAACTACTCTTGCTAGTTGAACAATATATATGCTGCAGCCTGTTATCCAGGATCACCGTGTGGAGGTGTAGAAGGGTCTTGGCAGCTATGGGTCGCTGACTACTGCAGCTCATGCCGAACAATATATATGCTGCAGCCTGTTATCCAGGATCACCGTGTGGAGGTGTAGAAGGGTCTTGGCAGCTATGGGTCGCTGACTACTGCAGCTCATGCCGAACAATATATATGCTGCAGCCTGTTATCCAGGATCACCGTGTGGAGGTGTAGAAGGGTCTTGGCAGCTATGGGTCGCTGACTACTGCAGCTCATGCCGAACAATATATATGCTGCAGCCTGTTATCCAGGATCACCGTGTGGAGGTGTAGAAGGGTCTTGGCAGCTATGGGTCGCTGACTACTGCAGCTCATGCCGAACAATATATATGCTGCAGCCTGTTATCCAGGATCACCGTGTGGAGGTGTAGAAGGGTCTTGGCAGCTATGGGTCGCTGACTACTGCAGCTCATGCCGAACAATATATATCCTGCAGCCTGTTATCCAGGATCACCGTGTGGAGGTGTAGAAGGGTCTTGGCAGCTATGGGTCGCTGACTACTGCAGCTCATGCCGAACAATATATATGCTGCAGCCTGTTATCCAGGATCACCGTGTGGAGGTGTAGAAGGGTCTTGGCAGCTATGGGTCGCTGACTACTGCAGCTCATGCCGAACAATATATATGCTGCAGCCTGTTATCCAGGATCACCGTGTGGAGGTGTAGAAGGGTCTTGGCAGCTATGGGTCGCTGACTACTGCAGCTCATGCCGAACAATATATATGCTGCAGCCTGTTATCCAGGATCACCGTGTGGAGGTGTAGAAGGGTCTTGGCAGCTATGGGTCGCTGACTACTGCAGCTCATGCCGAACAATATATATCCTGCAGCCTGTTATCCAGGATCACCGTGTGGAGGTGTAGAAGGGTCTTGGCAGCTATGGGTCGCTGACTACTGCAGCTCATGCCGAACAATATATATGCTGCAGCCTGTAATCCAGGATCACCGTGTGGAGGTGTAGAAGGGTCTTGGCAGCTATGGGTCGCTGACTACTGCAGCTCATGCCGAACAATATATATGCTGCAGCCTGTTATCCAGGATCACCGTGTGGAGGTGTAGATGGGTCTTGGCAGCTATGGGTCGCTGACTACTGCAGCTCATGCCGAACAATATATATGCTGCAGCCTGTTATCCAGGATCACCGTGTGGAGGTGTAGAAGGGTCTTGGCAGCTATGGGTCGCTGACTACTGCAGCTCATGCCGAACAATATATATGCTGCAGCCTGTTATCCAGGATCACCGTGTGGAGGTGTAGAAGGGTCTTGGCAGCTATGGGTCGCTGACTACTGCAGCTCATGCCGAACAATATATATGCTGCAGCCTGTTATCCAGGATCACCGTGTGAAGGTGTAGAAGGGTCTTGGCAGCTATGGGTCGCTGACTACTGCAGCTCATGCCGAACAATATATATGCTGCAGCCTGTTATCCAGGATCACCGTGTAGAGGTGTAGAAGGGTCTTGGCAGCTATGGGTCGCTGACTACTGCAGCTCATGCCGAACAATATATATGCTGCAGCCTGTTATCCAGGATCACCGTGTGGAGGTGTAGAAGGGTCTTGGCAGCTATGGGTCGCTGACTACTGCAGCTCATGCCGAACAATAAATATAATGATGATAATAATCTTAAAATTATAAAGATGCACAATATTCTGTGTAATCATAGACATGTGCCAAATATGAACTTATATGCCCCAATAATGTAACAAAAACACTTAAAACATAATAAAAAGACAAACGAGTAATAAGCATAAATTAAAGTATACTAATAAATTCTAAGATAATCAAAATTGCACCCCTATAATATATAAAAATATCATCGTCATCAAGTGCTGTCTCCACAACGAAGGTTGACAGTAATGAATCTCCAGCTGTCTCTGTCCAATGCCAGGTTCGTACACTCAGTCAATGTCCCGACCATATCTTGATGCTGTCTGTCCATCTGTATCTCTGCTGATCTCTGGCTCTCTTGCCCTCCACTTAACCTTCAGCACACTGTCATGTCTTTTGACATGCCCAAAATATTTGGTTTTTCTGCTCTTTATTTCCTTCAGAAGCGTCTTCTCCACCTTGAGTTGTTCCAGGACCTCATTACTTGTTTTGCTATCTTACCAAGAAACTCGTCCAAGCCTTCTGAAGACACACATTTCAAAGAGTTAAATACTCTTCTCAAATTTATTTGTGTCAGGGTCCAGGTTATAGTAAGTAGCTTGTCCTTTGTAGAACGTAGCTTTTTACAACCGCCACCTATTTGGCTGTTATAAGTTTCTTGGCAAGTGTGCAGTATGGTAGGTTGCCATTGCTTTCCGTACATGGAGGAGCATTTGCCTGAGAAAAAAAAACCCAGTGTCTGCCAAACTGGACACAAGTGGGAAACGAACCCAGAACGTTGGGATTGCGATTGCCGAGCGAGTTTCACCCCTAGGCCATGCAGCCTCACTCAAACATAAGAGATGCATACCAACAAAAACACCTCATAAACATTCCAACTTAGTTTTATCCATTACAAAAATCTTCAAGAAACGATAAACTTCTGTTTAACACATTTGTGTACCTTTTCCAACACTTCTCCAATTGTTAAGCTAATGCCATCTTTGACAAAAACTACAGCCGTCCTGTCCGGGTTTGATTCCACCCTTTCTTGAAAACACTTGCCTATGGTGGTTCCCAGCAGAGGAACAGATGATGATCCATGGATATAGCTCCACTTCAAAGCATTGGTTTGTGAAGATGTATGATTAGATGCACTGAAAATGATTGACAATAAAATTGTTTGGTTGGAGATACACGAATAATACCTGGGCCGTACCTGGGATGATTAGAGTAGAGTCACGATAGAGCCCAAGTATGTTATAAAAGGTGACTAAAGAGGGTCATGAGAGAAATTAAAATTCATGAGAGAAATCAGGATTCATGAAAGAAATCACGATTCACGCCAAAGTTAGAATATTCAATGCCAGCATCAAGTCGGTGCTGCTGTATGGAGCAGAGACATGGAAAACTACCAAGATCATACAACAAAGGCTACAGTCCTTCATTAACAGATATCTATAAAGGATAGTAGGCATAAAATGGCAGGACATGGTGAGGAATGAAGACCTAGGGGATGGAGCCAACAACAGCCACTGGGAATTAAGCAAAGAAAATGGGGCTGAACATACGCTACGAAAGACACCATCCAACATAGCCAGACAGGCTCTTACGTAGAATCCTCAAGGAAAAAGAAAGAGGTAGACAAAAAAATACAGGGAGAAGAGGAAGTGAGAAGGAACTAAGATTAAATGATTACACCAGAAGATAGGCAGAAAGAGCAGCCCAGAACTGTATATGCTGGCAGGATGTTATCAATGGTTTAACATCGAGAGGAGCAACAGGCTTTGATTGATTGATTGAAAGAGGGTCATGCATGAGGCTAGCAACTTCATCATGTAAAATCATTGCTATGAAACACTCACTGCAAATACTAGGATACAGGCTTCCTGTACTGAGGCAGGCTGTAGCTCAAAAGTACACCAAAGTTTGGCTGGGCTTGGCTTCGTTTGTTCTCAATCTCCCGCTACTAAACCCTGAAAGGGCCTAAGTAGCAGGATGTAGTCAAGAGAACGGATTTCGTTGTGTCGTAGTTTACAGCTTGCCTGCAATATTTGCACCTTTCGGTCCAACACATCCGACTCCAGCAATCATTTTTTTAGTACCGGGTTAGCATTCCCTCTTCGATCCATTCTCCTTAGCCAGTCTGCTCTGTTGTAGTGTGTTATCCAGGATCACCACATAGGGGTGTAGAAGGGTCTTGGCAGCTCTGGTTCGCTGGCCCTAATGTTAGCAGTCGGTTATGGGTCGCTGACCGCTGCAGGTCATGCGCTCTATCATCATCTGATGCATTATTTTTTTCTAGGAGCATTCTAAGTAACAAAGACAACAGTAGGACAACTGCCACATTGAAAGCATTTATCACAAGGTGATTAACAGTGCTACAGTGATGTATAACCAATGTAGGGTAGATGGTTTTCCAACTCATAGAATTGCACACCCCACTATTCTCCTGGGTCAAAGGCCTGCTTAGTTTGGAGTAGCCATCTATCTCTGAAATGATGTCTTACTAATTGGAAAAAACGAGTGAATCAGTATTTTTCTCAAGGATCAGATAAAAAGGAATGGATATTTTGTACTTATAAAGGGCTGAAGACGCAGCACAATGAACGAGCTGACAGCAGCCAGCAAACTCATTACTGACTGCTTGCGTTAGGATCAGCGGACCAGATTAATCAAAACACTAATCTCCAAGCGGTGGCCCTCGAAACAGGCTACATTAGTGTAGTCTGGCTAAGACAGTGGGAAAGCAAACCAGGTTCACAAAAAGCCAGCTGAAACCGGATGTGTTGGGCTGAAAGGCACATATATCGCAGCCTCGCTGTAAACTATGACACAACGTCACTACACTATACAGGACAAATGGGATCAAGATGCCGAGCAGCGCATGAGCTGCAGGGGTCAGCGACCCATAGCTGACTGCTAGCATCAGGGCCAGCAAACCAGAGCTGCCAAGACCCTTCTACACCATGCGATGATCCTGGATAACAGGCTGCAGCAGGGTAGACTGGCTAAGGAGAAGGGATCGAAGAGGGAATGCTAACCCAGTACTAAAAAAATGCTTGCTGAAGTCGGTTGTGTTGGACCGGAAGTGCAAATATGCATTCCAATGCATTCCAATCATTCACCACTCTCTGACTAAAAAAATTATTTCCTAATATCTAATCTGGACCTTTCTGTAGTTAATTTGTAGCCTCCCTCTTGTTCTTGTAGGTGGTTATATTTTGAAAAACTTGTTATAGTCTAATTTATCCGTTTCTTTGATTATCTTATAAACCTGTATTAAGTCATCTCGAATTCTTCTCTTTTCTAGACACTGTATGCCGGTTTTTCTGAGTATTTCTTCATAATTGTCATGCGGGAGTCCCACTATCAGTTTTGTCGCTCTTTTTTGTATCCTTCCAGCATGTTTATCTCCCCTCTACGATAAAGACTACACATCTGTACACAGTACTCCAATCTTAGTCTAACTAATGCTTTATACAGTTTGACTATCACTTCCTTGCTCTTATTTTTAATATTTCATTTTATCATACCTAACAATGCAGTTGCCTTTTTCACTGCTAGCTGGACTTCCTCACTTAAACAGGTAAGCCTACAAAGATGTTGATTCGGTCTTCTTTTTTATTGGTTCATAATATCAGCTCCAGTCCAACGTATTAAAGTCTCAAAGTATAGCATATTCTGCTTTTAAAATAAGATATGTGTAAGATATGTCATATCCATTTCTAGATGTTTGGTACTGGAATTATTGAACAATCTTTTTATATTAACTTCTTAAACTTGTCATAGATTCTAGCTATCTAATCCAAATTACTTTATGTATGGGGGTATTCGTTTAATTAAACTTACTCGCTGTAAGCAATCAACCACAGACAGGGATATCTCCATTAATAATACTTAATAGGCACAAACTAATGCCAGTATGATACTACCCTCTGATCAGTGAAGAAGCATTACCCACTCATTACTTAGAACTGAGCTTTCCTGATATTTGTAGTCTTAAAATAGACCTTTACTCCTTTAGTTTTAGTTTTCCTGCGATTCATTTGATAGTTGTCTCTGGGAGGAGGATTTGTTCTATAGTAATTATTGCACATATCAAACAAGATTCTCGGCAAACTTACCAACGATCCACGATACCATTATTTAGATATTTTGTAGCAGGAGACGTCGTTAGTGCTGGTGGTGCATAGTAACTTACGCGGGTCTGTCCTAGCGTCACAGATTTTCCTACAGATTGTAAATAGCTGAAATAACGCGCGAGTCCAGAAATCCGTCCAGGTTGTTTGTTGTTACAGAGGAATACTGCGTGCGAAAACAGTGAATGAGACAATCTGTCCATGGCTGTCTCTAACAAACGTTTGTTACAGTTATAGCTACGCCTCCAGTCTAGTGTAGAGCCAATATTGTATAATTGTATCGCACGCCGAGCCGAGACCTGGCCTCTCTTGGGTCTTGGCAGCTATGGTTCGTTTTCCCTGACGCTAGCAGTCAGCTATGGGTCGCTAACCACTACAGCTCATGTGCTGCTCAGCATCTTGATCCCAGCTAGTCATTTTAAATCCGATCTTGAAATTTCAGAACACTTCAAAGTGATTGTTAAGTTAATCAACTTTCTTGTTGCAAACCCCTTTAACAAACGTCTGCTGAAAGTCTTCTTGCGTGATTTATCGGCCCCATATTCAGAACTAATCCTTCATGCAGCCATACGTTGGTTAAGTTATGGTGATGCTGTTACATGGGTCTGGGAAGTGTTAGATGAAACTAAAGCATACATTTCTTCAAATTGTTTTACAACAAACTTTCCTCAATTATATGAGGATATGGGAACGGCGTGGGTTAGTGGTTAAGTGACACGGCTCACAATCCGAAGGTGCTGGGTTCGCTCTTCAATCACAGGACCGGCCGTTACTCCAGGGAAGCAAAACTTTAGAAAATGCACAGAAGGAAGCAGACCCTTACATAAAGGCATACCTAAGTCTGATGCACTACCGTATGCAAGCCCATGGAGGAGGCTCACTCTGGGGGCCACTCTTCCCCTTCTCTCTTCTCTTACCTCTCTTGTTTCATTTGTCTCTATCCTACAATCACACTCTTGCACAACTTTCACACGTACCCTCATGGTGAGGCTCTTCCATTGCACTTTGGTTGTGCTAGCTACTGAGGGCGCACAAACCTAGCATAGGTACATACAGACGCACGCATTCATCCAAGCACTGGTTAATGCGTCCTGATATCGCCCAATGGACTACGGTCTGGGGTGGAAAATGGCGCGCCTCCGCCAGTAGAAACTAGTGAGGCAAACATCTAAGCAACAACAACAAAAAAGCACTACCGCGGAATAAAAACATAATGCGACGCATACCGTCTTGGGAAGTAGAGAAAAAGGCGAAGATGAAAACACAAAAAATATGACGATTATTTCAAGAGTAATATTGCTTTCATGGTAGACATCCCTCAGTAACTGAACAATCTTAATAGACAACTTCAAGGTAAGCAAAACATAATTTGTGAGATGAAAGAAACTATATTTTCATTTCGGTTAAAGTTAGAAAGATTCCTTTTCAACATTAGATAGGAATGAACTTCAACATTTCCCAGAACTTGCACACACGCTCTCGAGGGTTGACCAAACCCATTCTCATTGTACTAACATTGCCCAGCTAGCAATTAAAGCTCTTTTCAACGAATCGGAAAGATTGGGAAGAAAGTGAACAGTTGATGTCGGCATACTTTAATTGATGTTTTTTTCTTTCTTTTTCTTTAGCGTTCGTTCTCAATCTCCCGCTACTACGCCCCGAGCAGAGCGTTGCAAGTAGCAGGGTGTAGTCAGGAGAACGGAATGCGCTGTGTCGCTATTTTACAGCTTGACTGCGATATTTGCACCTTTCGGTCCGACACATCCATCTTCTGCAGTTTACATGATGTATAACCTCTTTCAATTCAGCGTGGACTTAATCTGAAAAATCCAGGTTATTGAAAATAATAATTTCGTTGCTCGTGCGGAACTTGAATTGATTCATCTCCAGTCCTTGGAGCTGAAATATTTGTTTGAAAAGGAGAAATTCAAAACCTTTTGAGGAGCAGAAGATACAAAACAAAGCTTTCAATACCATGTTGCACTCAAATGTCTGTCTATGTCTGGGATGACTTTAATCAATCGAATACATGTCAGCTCCAAGTGGAGCATAGCTCCTCAAAAAATCTTCATATCATGAGCCAATTCTGTCCATGTCATGTTTGCTGCCTTTACATTTGCTTCCAGTTTTCTCTTAGGGAGCAGCGTAGCGCAGTGGTTAGCGTGTTGTCTTTGCATCTGAGTAGTCCTGGGTTCATTCCCCAGTTAAATTGGAAATGTTTTTTCAGACCACAATGACTCCGGGGTCGACCCAGCCTTAAATGGGTACCGGTTCAGTCTGGGAAGTAAAGGCAGCCGGCGTGATGCTGGCCACATCATCCACTAAGTGCCGTGGATTACAAAATAATACGGGCCTAACTCCATATCTCCTATGCGTTGCGTGATATAATTTTTACTTTTTTGCTTACCAGTTCCTTCTTCCTTGAGTGTATTGGTCCTCTACTTCTCTTGTCATGTGGATTCCAGAACAGAGCTTGTCTGGTAATGTTATCCCCTGGTTTCCGTAATGTGTGACATTTATCGCCTCCTCCGTATTTCATGATACATTGGTATTTGTCCTGTTTCCCCATCAGTTCCACGTTGGCGATCTTGTCGTTCTATTATCTCCCTTGTATTTTCCCCAGGCAACCATTTACGAAAGTCTGTACCTTTATCATAAGTACCTGTGTTGTCTCCATGTTTCAAAGCCACATAATAGAAAAGATTTTACGTTGGAATTAATTATTTTTAGTTTGGTGGTGGTTCTAATTTCTGTTGACTTCCCTAAATTCCTCATGCGAAGAAAGCTCCTCTCATCGTCTGTATTCTTAACTGAACATCGTTCTGGGCAATGATAGACTAATGCCTCTTCAGCTCTCATTGAATCAGGGGCGATGTGCAACGTTAATAATTGCATATACCCGGACAATGACCGACCCTGAGAAGGCAAATGAATCATTATACGAGAATATCCACACCCTCATTCTGTCAGCACCCTAGTCCGACAAGCTCGTAATCCTTGGTGACTTCTATGCAAGAGTCGGCTTTGGCCGTATTGCAATGGGGAAGTACTTGGAAAACACTGCATAGGAAAGTACAACAGCAATGGCTAGTTATTGCTGAGCTTATGTGCCTTTCATGACCTCTACCTGTTTCATCTGCTAATAAGATATGTTCTGCGGACAAGAACACAGCGTGGATGCATCCTTTAATTGGCCAATGACTGAGCGTGCGTGACTAAGTTCATGTGTAGCGCTGAGTACTGGACAGACCACAAGTTCATTGTCTGTGGATCAAGATGCCGAGCAGTGAACTGCAGCGACCCATAGCTGACTGCTAACGTCAAGGCCAGCGAACTAGAGCTGCCAAGACATTTCTACACCTCGGTTACCTTGGATAACAGGCTGCAACAGAGCAGACTGGCTAAAGAGAAGGGATCGAAAAGGAAGGCTAACCCGGTACTAAAGAATGACTGCTGTAGTCGGATGTGTCGAACCGAAAGATGCAAACATCCCAGTCAAGATGTACACATCGCAGTCAAGATGCAAACATCCCAGTCAAGATGTACACATCGCAGTCAAGATGCAAACATCCCAGTCAAGATGTACACATCGCAGTCAAGATATAAACTACAACACGATGCATTCCGTTCTCCGGATAACATCTTGCTATCTACAAAACCCTTTCCAGGGCTTGGTGGCAGAAGATTGAGAACGAACGAGAAGTTCAACCTGGCGCGCTGACATCATCAAAGGTGCCCCGATCGAAGCGAGAAACACCATCACGAGGCTCAAAAGAGCACGGTGACTCCATAGCCAACTCCATCTTACGAGTACCCCGTGTACGACAGTCTGCCGTGCCAGAATTTATTTTTATAGCCATATGAGAACACATATAGCAGCACATGTCTTACGCCGTCGCCATCTTCGCCTGGCGATGGACACTTTTTGTACATCAGCAGATAATGTTGGCTTGGATTTGTAGTTAAGTGATCCATTTTCACTGTCGTCTCTAAATTTATGTGAAAAAAATATAAGTGATAAGTTTTAAGATTGTTTTACATGATATATGAGTGTAGTTAGTAGTAATTTAATAATAAATATTTTAATTTGTGACCGTCGGTCCTATCCTGTAACTTCTATTATTAGAAGCAAGCCGATCCCAGCGTTCCTTCCCCTTTGTGCGCCATATTTTACAGAACACACCAAGACAGCAACGTTTTGAAACTGACGCGATGGAAGACCAGCAGAGCCAGAAAAAGGTAGTCACCGTCATCGTTTTGGAAATGACACAAATTATTGTCTTTATTTATTGACAATACTCTCTTCGTGTTGTATACGCAATTGCGCTTCATTTGCTGAATATAGTGAACGGGAACACACAATTTCAGCAGCATCATTGCACTGCCTATAAATAGTGGCATTCAATGATTCGGATCTCAATTCAGACATGAGTCTCAGCTAATTTAGTAACATGCACGATGGTATTATTCTAAGAAACATGTGAATGGTCGTTTTACGATTATGACAACATGTGAGACTCATTTTTTGTCTCTTCCTCTGTTTACTTTATTAATCAATACCGAAACCATATTCAGTAGACTTGAGTAGATCGGTGATCACTCATTCACTGATCTTAGAGTAGACTAATGGTCAGTCCAGTACTGAGTACGGCAGTAGTAGTGAGTAGTCAGTGTAGGATAGGGTTAGGGAGTAGAAGAAGCATGACGATTGCTGATGACAATCATCAATTATATCAATAAGGTAGTTTACAACGTCTTAATCACAAATCAGTCTTAATGTGATGTGAATTTAATAAAATAGATAGTACTTTTAGTAGTTAGTAGTTGCACTCAACTGTTACTCACTGTTACTAGTGTTGTCCGTTGTCTATCAGTCAGACTATCACGCTCATCATCAATTTGTGCAAGCTATTAGATTAGTAGTGTGGAGTGCATAAGCATAGGCCTACTAATAGTAATATATACTAAAATCAGTAAAATATTTTTTTAAAATTACATTTGCATTGTAAATTATTTAAGTAAATATTCTTTGCTTCAAATTTAGCAAAGCAAAAAGTTTGAGAAAGCACAAGAAATACATGATAATGATAATAAACTGATAGCGTCAAAATATCAACATGCCAGTTTTCTAATGGTGTGACTCGGAAGTACATTAATGTCAAAATCCGTCGTTTCACTAGGTGCATGGGCCATTGAAATGATTGAGTTTACATGTTGCCAGCATACGGTATACACTGTCCTGGGCTGCTCTTTCTGCATCTGTCCAGCAGGTGTAATAATTTAATCTCAGTTCCTTCCCATATTTTCTTCTCCTTCTTTGTATTTAGAACAACAGTCAGCCATGGACTGATGGGAGGTTCCTTGCGGCATTCATGCTTGTTTCTGAAGGCTGTTCTTTTCCCAGGGCTGTTTGATTTTTCTCTGTTGTCAATGTTTTTGCGACCTTGTTTTTATATATTTTGGCGGTCAGCCCTAACCTAGCCCATGATTATACACTAGGGGAGTTGTCAGTGTTTAGTTTATTATATGACTCAACTCTGGGCATTATTGAGACATGCAAGCTCTCTCACCATTTCAAGGTAATAGACTTGAGGGAGAGTTGAAGAATTTCAGTGGTCGGCATACAGTAAGTTAGGGAACCTAGCCAGGATGACATGGAACCCCAGTAAAGAGAGAAGCACCGTTGCATCATAGGGGAGGTAGGGAGCTTCACATGATAATGATTCATACCTAGTGAGCATTATGATTACAAACAAGACAGGTGATGCAGATGAGGATGCAAATAACTGGATACAAAAAGCAAGAGTGACCTTTGTCATATCGAAAACTATGTGGAACTCTAAAATATTAAAATACATACCAATCTAAGCATCTACCTTTCCAATGTGATGTTGGTCCTTCTATATGTATCAGACAGATGATTAATGTTAAGAGATTACAGGGTTTTATCAACAAATCTCTGAGAAACACTTTTGGCCTACATTTGTTTGACAAAAGATACCAATGAAAACTCATGGGTGATAACAAGACAAGG
This sequence comes from Ariolimax columbianus, assembly GCA_036924085.1. Taxonomy (NCBI): domain Eukaryota; kingdom Metazoa; phylum Mollusca; class Gastropoda; order Stylommatophora; family Arionidae; genus Ariolimax; species Ariolimax columbianus. The sequence goes on from JAVGWX010000018.1 coordinate 60,661,976, forward strand.
GGAACAGGGAATCTTATTAAGAAAGTGATCTTAGGTAGGCCAGACACTGAAAGCCCCCAAGCCTGTATCACCAGGCAATCTCTGTCGTGGAACCTACCAGGCAAAAAGGTAAAGGAAGGCAGAAGAACGAAGAACACAGAGAGAAGAGACCTAGAGGCTAAAGCAAAAAAAAGGTGGGAAGAACCTGGAAAGAAATTACAAAAAAGGTATGGTCAGTTGATTGCCAATGCACCCCAAGGTGATTAGGACGAAGAAGAAGAAAGATGCAATGTCAGCTTTTTTTGTGTGCTGCACATTCCATGATGACTACCACCATGACCAGCGGCTTCTATTCTGTAGTCTTATAAATTCCTTGACAAACCAGTGTGGGAAAATGTAGTATTGATAGCTGGTTTTTTTTCCTTATCCTATTCTTGCTATTGTACAGACATAATACAATTGCTTATTACATGACCACATTCGTTGATATGACACTGTAGAATACGGATGTGTCAGACCAAAAGATGCAAATATCGCAGTCAAGCTGTAAACTATCAACACAACGCATTCCGTTCTCCGGACTACATCCTGCTACTCGCAAAGCTCTATTCAGGGCTTGGTAGTGGGAGATTGAGAACAAACGCAGATGATGATGAATTGATACGGCACACACACAACTAATTAATATTTTCTGCGTTATTGGCCAAGTAATTTTAAAGGCAGCGGCAGCTATGGCTGAAGTATTATACAAATCTGACCAGTGTGTTACTGAACTGAGGCTCTGAAAGAGTAAGAAATAGTAACACTAACCTGCCATGCATGTCATAAGGTGCGGCTGGAGCATGGGGCAAAGGAAACAAAATGACTTTTCACATCTCATCGTAGAAGAAAAGCGATACCATCAGTCAACAGTGTTTGCTACTATCATGTTGTATTTGCAATTAAAATTTCTTACTTTCAGGAGGACCACAAAGAGAGTGAACATATTAACCTGAAAGTCACAGGTCAGGATGGCAGCGTAGTCCACTTCAAAATCAAGAAGAACACCCCACTACGAAAGTTAATGGGCGCATATTGTAATAGAGCTGTAAGTTCACAAGAAAGAAGGTCCAATAACATTGATCTAACATTCAGCTATTTTCACGATATGTTAACTCTTAAAGTCCTATAGACATTTTTCTTTATGGTCTATATAATTCTGAATTAAATCAACAAAACCAATGAGAAATTGGTGCTTGTCTTATTTTATCTGTAACTTTTATATTTATTATGATATTGCAATGTTTGTTTTTTTGCGTTCGCCTTATTTCTCTATTCCCCAAGGCGGGTGTGCGTTGCACTGTGGTTTTAATTTTATGCCTGTTGGCCCAGTGCATCCGACTTCAGCATGCATTTTATGTAAGGGTCTGCTTCCTCCTGCATTTTCGAAGGGTTTGCTTCCACGGGGTAACGGCCAGTGCTGTGATGGGGATCGAACCCAGCACCTTCGGATTGTGAGCCGTGCCACTTAACCACTAGGCCACGCCGTCCCCTGATATTGGAATGAATTTCGAGTATGTTATGGAGGGGTGTCAAAAATGTAATGCTAGTGTGCAAAAAGTAGAAATTGTTGTACATGTTACAATGAAAGCTCCACCCATCGGGTGCAGTGCATCCCATACGTTATTCACAATATTGTCACTAAGCCTACGATCATCGTAATCTGACCCGACCATCGATACCATTGCTGTGGTATAGCATCGTCAACTGACCCGACCATCGATACCATTGCTGTGGTATAGCATCGTAATCTGACCCGACCATCGATAGCATTGCTGGGGTATAGCATCGTCAACTGACCCGACCATCGATACCATCGATACCATTGCTGTGGTATAGCATCGTAATCTGACCCGACCATCGATACCATTGCTGTGGTATAGCATCGTCAACTGACCCGACCATCGATACCATTGCTGTGGTATAGCATCGTCAACTGACTCGACCATCGATACCATTGCTGTGGTATAGCATCGTCAACTGACCCGACCAACGATACCATTGCTGTGGTATAGCATCGTCAACTGACCCGACCATCGATACCATTGCTGTGGCATAGCATCGTAATCTGACCCGACCATCGACACCATTGCTGTGGTATAGCTTCGTCAATTGACCCGACCATCGATACCATTGCTGTGGTATAGCATCGTCAACTGACCCGACCATCGATACCATTGCTGTGGTATAGCATCGTCAACTGACCCGACCATCGATACCATTGCTGTGGTATAGCATCGTCAACTGACCCGACCATCGATACCATTGCTGTGGTATATATCCAAGCTCATTGTTATCACCATCAATATCTGATTATCAAAGTCTAGCTTGTCAAACATCAGATTCCTGTCTGACTGCGTACAAAGAAGAAGAAGAAACATCAGATTCCGTCTTGATGGTCCCAGTGTGCGCCACTATGGGATAAATCGCTCATTTTTTGATAAAAATCCACTGCTGTTTTTGATACTTTATCAATACTTTCTCCTTACATATACAGAAAACAACAATAGGTGTAGTAACCGAGAAACGAACGCAATGAGAACAAGGGGTTTTCCATGGTGTAGGATTTGAGGCCGTCAGCAGTTACTAGCGGTATAGAACTTCAAGGGTTTAAAGTGGGGAAACCAATGATAATTCACTGAAACTGTGACCCTCCTTTTGTTCCAAATAGTTGTACTAGGCGAAACTTATGGCATAAGACAAACATTTTATTTTAGAATCTAGTTCATTTGAAAGTACTGTGTTGGTACTTACATAAAATGTAGGGGAAAATTGTTCTGATTGTAATACAACAGATTAATATGAAATTGTAATGAAAATAAAGCAATGAATGACTTTTGGTAGCAGCCAGCAACACACAACTGGGTCAGTGACATTATTAGGGTCAGTGACCCGTAACTGACTAAAACTCTATTCTGCCTCCAAGTAGCGGCCCTGAAAACAGACTGCAACCATCCAGCCTGTGATTGGGGATTGAAGAGGGAAGATAAACTAGGTCCCCAACATGCTGTGCTGAAATTGGATATATTGGACCAAAAGTTGCATATATCGCAGCATCACTAAACTATGACATGTCACATACATCCTTTTCAGGACGACCGCCGAAGATGAAGAGGAGGAGGAAGACCTCATGGCAACAGTGGGAATTTCTCATATCCACGGCATATCCCTGAGATGTCTAGCCTCTAATTGATGAAACAATGTATGTAAGGGAATTCAGCAAAATGGATCACAACTACTGGGGACATACTGCTACTATTGTTCCCACAATTGTCCCGAATTGTGTGTGTGGAACCGTAGTCCAGACCCCTGAACACATCATATAGAACTGCCCAATACACAGAGACGTACGATGCCAGAGGGAGCCGAGGTGACACAGAAGCTGTGGAGCTGCCACCTGGATCTGGACAGGACTGTGAACTTCGTCCTAGCAACGGGACTACAAATCTAGCATGACCAAATCTCTTGAATGCAGAAGATGATGTAGTGTGTGCAGATTTCTATTAGTGACTTACAAGAGATTAGTAATCAAAGAAGGAAGACAAATCCAGTACCAGTGTTGAAATTGGATATGTTTGGCTGAAAGGTGCAGTTATAGCAGCCTTGCTGTGAACGACAAAACATCACAATTGTCCTTTTCAGGATGAACAACAAAGAAATATAAAATGTTTGGTATTATATTTTTTTTTTTTTGTGTATTTCAAATACCCACAATGAGTAGGTTTACTATTTTGTGCGCCCTGTGATGGGTGGCAGTAGCTTTCCGAGCATGCTGATGGAGGTGTAACCGGGTCCACCAGGCAGTTGTGCTATGCTTGGCTTCATCTGTGTGTCGCTCACTACTATAGGGATTACATTGACATCAAAATCACAGATGGACAGAAACAAATCTAGACGTTCTTTCCTGGTACGACTGCTCCTCCAGTCGACCCATCTGTAAATGGGTATCTAACGTGCAAGTTGGGGAAGGTATAAATAGCTAGGAGGGGAACTGATCGCCCCACCTCATATACTTTCTGCAGGATTGCTGGTCTTCTACCCTGGGGGCAACTGTTCTCTCTCTTCTCACCTCACTCTGTTTCATTTGACTGTCCTACAGTCGCACTCTTGCACAACTTTCACACGTGCCCTCATGGTGAGGCCCTTCCATTGCACTTTGGTTGGGATTGCTTCTGAGGGCGCACAAACCTTGCGTAGGTACATGCAGACGCACACATGCATCCAAGCAGTGGTTTATGCATTCTGATATCGCCCAATGGTCTACGGTTTGGGGTGGAAAATGGCGCGCCTCCGCCAGTAGAAACTAGTGAGGCAAACATCTAAGCAACAACAAAATGACAAACAGATGGACTGCGGTCTGGGGTGGAAAATGGCGCGCCTCCGCCAGTAGAAACTAGTGAGGCAAACATCTAAGCAACAACAACAATCGCCCCACCTCATATCACCTGTGGCATAGTCCATGAATAATTATCTTCATTCCCGATGGGAATTGTTGCCACGGGACCCACCTTTACCTTTTTATATCTTTTTGGTTCTTTCCTGGTACGACTGCTCCTCCAGACGACCCAGCTGTAAATGGGTATCTAACGTGTGAGTTGGGGAAGGTATAAATAGCTAGGAGGGGAACTGATCGCCCCACCTCATATCGCCTGTGACATAGTCCATGAATAATTATCTTCATTCCCGATGGGAATTGTTACCATGGGACCCACCTTTACCTTTTTATATCTTTAATGCAACTCATGTTGTCATTTTTAAATCCCATTTTCTGTCTTGATAGAGAAGGTCACAAAGGAGGGGGTTCTGATACTGACACGAAACTGCATACCAAGTAGCGCAGTATCTGTAAATCACACGGGACAAGCAGAAATTGTAGGAGTCGGCATAATGACACAGGAAATGAAAACCCGTATATTCAACCTGTATGGCCCACCCAACAAAGACCTGTCGCTCTCGAGTATGGAAATCAAGGACTCCAGCTGCCTAGTGGTTGGAGACTTCAACAGTCACTCGGAGAGAATGGGGATATTCAGATACAGACAGCAGAGGTGATGAAGTGGAAGACTGAGAGATAGACACAAATCTCTATCTTATTAATAGGTCGAACGACAGCTCTAGCTTCTATTCTAGAACATGGCATACCACTTCCACCCTAGACTTGGCCTTCTCCACGGGGGATATTCACCACAAAATAGATCATCAGGTGCTCGACCAATTGGCAGGTAGCGACCACAGGCCAATTAGGCTAGAAATTGATATGGAAGTAGGCCCCCAGGAAATAAAACCGCTGCCACGTTGGAACTATAGCCCAGCCGACTGGGACAGATTTGCAATGCTGACAGATGAACTGTGTGAAACCATCAACACACGAAATAACAATATGAAACCTATGGTGGAAAGCCTAAGCAATACTGCAAGCAGCCACCGAAACCATCCCAAGAGGGGCAAGGAAAAACTACAGGCCATATTGGAATCGTGAACTGCAGAAAGAGGAGGATGAAGTCTCAAAGGCTAGGAATATGGCAGAGATAGAGCAATCTATGGAAGCCAATATCGCGCTCAAGGTCATCACTGCGAAATACAAAAGAATAGTTAACCAAATAACAAGAGACAGCTGGAAAAACGAAACAGAAAGCCTCAATTTAGACAAAGAAGGGAACAAACTATGGAATTTAGTCAGAGCCATGAATGACGAAACTCCATCAAATAAACAAATTACCATCAAGGAGGGCGACAACATGCTTACCGGAAAAAAAGCAGCAAACGCCTTTATAGAACATTATGCCAGAGCAAACCACATTGATGTCCTTACAGACAGGCATACAGACATTAGTGAAGAACAAAAGAGCCACGACAACATCAAGATGGCACCAGAGGAGCACATGATGGCAAAACTAACAATGAATGAAATGGATGAGGCCATGAGAACTTTAAAGAAAAAGAAATCGCCCGGAAAAGATGGGGTAACAAACGAAATGATGATGGGGTTGGGCCAAATAGCAAAGAGGAAGTTACTATCAGTCCTGAACCAAAGCTGGAAAAGGGGAATGGTACCGCAGGCATGGAAAGATGCTGTACTTTTACCAGTACCGAAGAAAGAAAAATATAGAACAGATCCAAATGGATACAGGCTCATCATTGTACTTAGCTAGGTAGGCAAACTTGATGGAGCGTATGATAAACACCAGACTGATGTGGCACCTGGAAAAAAAACACATATTAATCCCACAGCAAGCAGGATTTAGACAACACAGATCCACTGAGGACCAGATCACTCTCATAGCACAGAAAATAGAGGATGCTTACCAAGAGAAAAAGCATACAGTAGCGGTTTGGGTGGATTAGAGAAGGCATTTGACAAGGTGTGGAAAGAGGGACTTAAGTCAAGCTACTGTCATCTAAACAAGTAAAATGGGCGGATGTACAAGATAAAGGTCTTTCCCAACAAGCATTCATGTTTGCTATCTTTCTTGAGGATAACACACAAAATGATTGCTGACACAAATTGATTTTTTAGGATGTGCTTGTTATCGTGTTCTTGATTATCATGTTTGCATTTTAACCATTAGTATATGAAAATATTGTTTTTAATTTGTTTACAATGCAGGGAATCCAAACAGGTGTTGTAAGGTTCAGATTTGACGGAAATCCTATCAATGATGAAGACACACCAGCAATGGTATGTGTGATCTGTTTTGTGATATATCATTGTCTGTCTGTTACATTTAATTTATGTGCTAACTGCATATAATGTAGATAGCAATTTATATGAGGTACAATAGAATTCAGGATAGAAATTGCTAGGATTTAGGCAGACTAATTTTTTTATCAATTACACAATTTATTTACATTTTTTACAGTTTTAACCTTTTGGTGAAGGTGCTCTATTCAACCATTTTTTATTTTACCTATAAGCCACTTACAATAACACGAGGGCATAGCTACAAGCTGACTAAAGAGAGGTCCAGGTTAGATATTATGAAATATTTTTTTAGTCAGAGAGTGGTGTCTGCTTGGAATGCATTGCCAGGGGAGGTAGTGGAGGCAGGGACAGTTAATGCATTTAAGAATAAACTGGATGCGCATAGCTTTTAGAGCAAGGTGATGTAAATGTAACTGGATGTATACAGACTCTGCAGGGTCTTCTAAACCAGTATAAAGACGTTAAGTTAAGCCATAATAGTTACCATCTAGACTTGAACTCTTGCATCGTTACAAAGCAGTTCACCCTGAAAAGTTCTGCAGTCTATTTAAAACCCACCCATTACACACTGAGCTTTGTAATAGGAAATATATTCTGTTACTAAGCACAGGTAGATGCATTTCTTTCATCCACATATATACTTTTAAGTTATTTAAACATATTCATTATTTTGTAGCATGTTCGTGGCAGAACGTCGCTCTATCTCAGCCATTTGATGGTAATCTCGATCAGCCTGCTCCTTGATGTCTTGTTTCCATCTACGCCTTGGTCTGCCTCGTCTTCCTGGAACAATGTCCTCTAGAACTGCTTTTTCCAGTCAGTCATTGCGCTTGATATGGTCGAAAAACCTGTTTCCCAGACATAACTTGGTATATGTCATTTCTTTTTGACACTCAGAACTTGCAGGATGGCTTTATTTGTTATTTTTTTTTTACCCAAGGTATTTTGAGGATTCTTCTGTAGCATTTGGTCTCGAAAACCCAGATACTCTTTCTTAATATTTGTGTCATGGTCCATGTCTCGCATTTGTACATTGTCGTATTATTAAACATATTAACATAAATATACCCTTTACAGTCTCAATTATCTAAAAGCACTTAGCTGCAGTCCAGAAGTGCCCATTCCCCCTATCTTATGGGTTGTCACAGTGTTTAGATTTTAAGACGAAAGCGAATGTAGTAGTGCTATTGATGTGATAATGCATCATGTGAACACACTTGAGACAAAAACAAAATTAAGCTGCAGTGTGGTCTACCGGTGAAACTTTCTAAATTTTTTACCCCACTGTCCAGTTTGGCAGACGAGGTTTTTGTCTTGGTATATCACTTCTCCACGTATAAAAAGTAATGGCAACTTACCCTATTGCACAAATGCCAAGAAACTTAAACAGTCAAATAGGTTGGCAGTTTGTAAGAGTGACGTTCTGAAATGACATGCTATATATACTAATATATATTTTTTATTATGAATGCTTTGTGTAGTAGATAATGTAATTCTATCTTTATATCCATTAAATATTTAAATAACTCCATGTTGTTTTTGTCATTTACTGATCCTTGCTCTATATAATAGGCCATTTCTTGCCAAAGCAATAATTTCAGATTCATGTCTGTTGTCTGTATTTTAATTAACAAAAACATCTAATTCTTATACATTTTCTTCATTAGTAGTGTTTTTGATCAATATTCAGTCTTTCATTTTTTTTAAATACTAGTAAACATTACAAAAATATTTCTCACCTTTCATGTTAAAAGCCATCTTTTAGCCTTCAATGGAGCTAGAAAAATGTGAAAATTGACAAAATTAACAAGCTTAGTGGGGAGGAAGACTAACATCTGCTCGGGCACAACATACTAATCAGACATGTTAGTCAGGGGACGGTGTGAGGTAGTGGTTAAGTGACACGGATCACAGTCCGAAGGTGCTGGGTTCGCTCCCCATGGAAATGCTTTTAGAAAATGTAGGAGGAAACAGACCATTATATAAAATGCATGCCGAAGTTGGATGAACTGGGCAGACAGGCGCAAAATAAAAACATAGTGCAATGCACACCACCTTGGGGAATAAAGAAATGTGGCAAACGCCAAAATATATATAAAAATAATTGTGTCAGGGCCAGGCAAAATATACTGGCAAAGATCCTCACCTCAGCTTCCTTGTAGCCCTCCCTGGAAACGTTTTTTTTAGTGACAGTCTGACTAACGGGGTGACGGATCAACATGATCCCAGTAGTAGTGTGGAACACTCAGATGAAGCCAAGCATAGCACAACTGCCTGGAGGACCCCATCCGCCATCATCAGCACGCTCAGGATGTGAGGGAAAACTACTGCAACCCACCACTAAGTGTCCTTTTCAAGGCGCACAAAAGAGTAAACTTACTCAATGTGGGCACTTGAAACAAACAAAACATGGTACTATCAGCAGCTCGTGCATGCACATATAACATTTTATGTGGTGCATTTGACTGTTGTGGTGTCAAGAGGAGTTAAATCCTGTACAGTCCAGCCGAATTTACTAGATGTCTTACTAGGCAAGAACAGCAACTCCTTGGTCAAACAACTTGAGCTAAATTAGAATTAATAGATATAAGGGGATACCTGGGAGTGTCTTGCGCAAAGCAGATCTGACTGGAGAAGCGCAGTCAAATCGGGTGTAGCTACCGGCGAAGACGACCGTGTTGTGAAAGCCCAGAGCAGACGCGAGACCCGGAAATCCCGAACAGCGGGAACACCATCACCTTCTACAAACCTCGATATGTAGCAGATGTTTTCGTGCCCGCATTGGCCTGTTCAGCCACATGCGCACCCACACCAAACAAGGAAATCTGTGACAAGGATGATGTCGGCGGTCCTCATCGACAACGATGGACAGCTATTATTATTATTAGATATAATGACACATAGTAAAACTATTTATGACATGAAGTATTCATAATAAAAATAAGTATTAGTATGAAGCGTTAAATGTCACTAACGTGGAGGGAGAAATGACACATAATTTATGTCTTTGTAATCACATTATCTGATCCATAGTATTACCAGTTTGCTTTTCGTCTGTCCCTGTCAAAATTGGTCTAATATTGAATTTTACTTGTTAAGCCCTAATTTTAACGCTCAAATTGTCACATATTTTAACATTTTACCAAATATGTACAAACTGACGAAGCATTAACCGAAAGCTGTTTGTGCATCAGAAATTTCTCCTAAACTTAAACCCTTTGGACCCTGGTCAGGCAGTTTGTAAAATCCCATGGTCTTGAGAAAATAGCACACGGTAGACATTTGAGAAAAGCTCTGCTAAAATTGGCTGTCTTGATGATATCTAATGTTCCTACTTATGTCAGTAAATTGTGGAATATATTTATTGAAGACGAACCTGTATCAAAATAACATGATGCAATACATTAGTATGCTTAGGCGACCAGGGCCCGTTGCATCGAATAGCCGCGGCCTGCAGTTTTGTTGGTTATATGTTTTAGCGCTGCTTCCTGTAACTCGCCTCCCCATCTACCGGAGCATCTTGTGGGCTGGGACTTCCTGGGAAAGGCGAACAACGTGACCAAGGGAGTGACGACTTGATACATTGCATGTAATATAACCCCTTTCTCGACCGCAGTCTGATTATTCGAGGGACAGGAACAGTATTAGCTTGATCATTTACCGAATCACACGTCATCATCTAAATCCAATTTATCTGTCTCGGAATCTTAACAAATACTTTCATCTTGTTCTGTTGTTAGTCTTTCTGAACAGCCACTTCCCAAATTTTCAAAACTACTTTCCATCCATTTAATTACAAAATTCATTTGGCAAAATTTGTGGATGCCACCATATTTATCTCCAGAAATTGGTGTACTGTGTAGACATCACAACATTATGGCCAAAATCCAAGCGGTACAGCCCAAATACACCATAGAATAATGTCCACCCATCACACGCATACAAGTTCATCTGTGACATGGTTTCAAATGGTTAAAATTATTTAAAAACTGAAATGTCGTAGCTGAAGCAACTGAGCAAAATTGTTACATGTTCAAACTTAATTTTTCCTCCTTCCAGCTGGAGATGGAGGACGGAGATTCAATTGATGTATTTCAACAACAAACGGGAGGACACTTGTCGCAACCATGAAGACCAGAATATGCTAACAGATGCATTTGTAAGCATCTGTAGTAGACCACACATTTTTTGCATTGGACTGACAGACAAGACTGGATGATGATGGTTTTTGTATAGTTGTGTTGTACAGTGAACAGATTTGAGACAGAAGTGCACGACTAATAATTTCATTATACATGTTGTCCTTAATGGTTGTACTCTAATGTTAAGTGTCACATTAGCACGGACAAAGAGACCCTGCTGTGCATTATTTTGGATAAATTCATTTTTCGATGACGGCTCATTTGGGGAAGGGAAAAAACTCGCTGCTGTAAATTCCATACCGACAACAATTATAAACTCCAGTGAGCATTTAATGTGTATTGGCTAACCTAAGTAGTCTGGAATTCTCTCTCCACTAGTCATGTTTCTTCATTCTTGTATATGACATTGATATTTTTGTGTGGGCACTAGTATCCAGGGATCATGATATTTTAGGATTCTTCTCAATCTTTAATTTTGTCAATCAACTTTGGTTGTTATATCGGTAATGAGTTTCCAAGTCACTTTCTGTTAATGGGAAAAATATATTTAGGAAACATGAAATAGTTTTAATTTTTTTTTTTTTTAAACATGTGAAATATTTTGCCTATCAATAAAAGTACATTTTAAAATATTCTTTTGTTGTATTCTTTTCTCTTTTCAAGTTATCAATTAATTAGTTTTGTGGTCTCAAACTCTCTACAAAACAAAAACCAATATTAAATGCTATATATAGAATGAAAATTGTCACATCTTTCTGATTATATATGTGGAGTACAGAAGAAATTTGTATGCAATTGTTGAAGCCCATCCCTACTGTATGCAAACCTTCCTGGAGGCATCATTTACTTCCGCAGGTGGTAGAAAATATACCAGGTATTGGAAACAAGAACGGCCAGACTAAAAGAAAGAAGAGACATAACCCTGAGGTACATAACGAAAAACTACCCAAGCGTGGACTGGACTCATGCATACACCGACGGTTCTGTAACAAACACAACACAGAATGGAGGGGCAGGGGTATTCCTGAGCCTACTAAATGGTAAAAAAAAATAACACTGTCAGTGGCAACTGGAAAATACTCAAGCAATTTCAGAGCAGAGGCACTGAGGGCTGCAGTAGAAGAAATGGTGACAGGCAAAAGAAATGAAAGCCATATAGTCCTGTTTACAGATGCTCTGGCCGTAGCCACAGCACTAAAAAGCCAGAAAAATACTGAACTTAATTATTTAAGAGCAGTACTCTGCTAAATTGAAGATAGGCGGCACTGACGAATGCACGTGTGGTACCGGGAAAATGACCGCTGAACATCTGCTGCAAAACTGCCTGATATACGAGGATCAGAGAAAGCACATGTGGCCAACACTAGACAAGCTCTATGGCAGTGCCGACAGCCTCAGGATGAGCGAAAAAATACAGGTTGACGTTTGACAGCGGAAGAAGTATGCAATTGTTGGTTTAATTGTGAATCTGTATTTTGTTTGGTTCTTGTTACATGAGCTCCCATAGAACCAATGAGAGAATAATGCCATGCACTAATTGGACATAGCCAAGATAGAATGACACCCGAGTGGTTCCTGTGACATCCATTGTTTCCTTACTTGACCATCATAAAGAAAGTTGTGCATGGATATGGTAATGTAAAAACCATTGTTCTTTCTTAAAAGTTGGGTTAGGTGTGAGCTAAGTTCAATGATAGATCTATGGCTCAATAAATGGAGCAGTGTGGAAGTTGAGACAATGAGTTCTATGACATTCATCCTGAAAAGGTCATTGTATCGTATTTTACAGCGAGGCTGGGATATCTTTGTCCTTCGGATGACGTGTGATTTCAGCTTACTATTTTGGGTACAGAGTTTGTCTTCTCACCGTGATACCCTATCCCTTGGACAGAATACACTACTGGCTAGTCCGCATGGAACTGGAATAGAGTTTTGGTCAGCTATAGCTCGCTGACTCTGATGCAAGCAGCCAACTTTGAGATGCTGGCTGATGTCAGCTCATTCACTGCCGCATCTTAGCCACAGTTGAGTTACTCTTGTTCTCAATCTCCCGCTACCAAACCCTGAAACGGGCCTAAGTAGCAGAATTTAGTCCAGAGAATGGAATGCGTTGTCATAATTTACAGCTTGACTGCGATATTTGCACCTTTTGATCCAACACATCTGACTTCAGATAGCATTCCCTCTTCGATCCCTTTTTCTTGGCCAGTCTGCTCTATTGCAGCCGGTTATCCAGGATCACCGTGTAGAAGAGTCTTGGCAGCTCTGGTTTGCTGGCCCTGACGCTAACAGTCAGCTATGGGTCGCTGCAGCTCTTGCACTGCTCAGCATCTTGATCCCAGTTACTATGTATGAAGTGTAGTGTTGATCTTGATGTCCAGACTTTCTGTCTTGAGCACAATTAATCGTCTTACATTTGCCAAGTCTGAGTACACAAAATCAACTCACTGTGACGATGGTCTCACAAAAGTTAATTACATGTATAATGTAGTCACTTCAAACTATAACCATAACTTTTTATTTTAGCTTTTCACCAAATAGTAAACAACCTGGCAGATTAACATGAACAATGCCAACTCTGAATTTGCAATGAATAATTAAATGTAAATATAGTCATTAAAGTAAAAGAACCCAATAATAAAATAAGTTTCTTGCAGACTCCAAAGGAAGCTTCTATATTAAAAGTGTTGACTGCTTTTTCCATCAGTATAAACAAAATGGAAGCATAGTCAGAATAATAAAACCAAGTATGATCTGACCTAGCTTGTATTTGCTGATGATCCAGTTTTGACAACTCAAGATTCCAGTTCCACAGAAAGCATGCCTAAAAAGATTCTGGCATCTTTCTGGCTAACAGAAAGGCACTTGCATACTTCTTCTTCTGCGTTAATCTCCTGCTACCAAGCCTTGAACAGGGCGTTGCAAGTAGCAGGATATAGTCCGAAGAACGGATTTGCGTATTATCGCTAGGTTAGTTTGACTGCGATATTTCCACTTTCTGGTCCGACACATCCGTCTTCGGCAGACTTGAATACTTCATCCTAGTGCACCAATTACCTTAACTACAGAGCAGACAATAGTCCAAAATAAGCATACATCTATCAGCTTTTGTTCAAACTCAGCTGTAAATGGGGTACCTGACTTATCTTTGTGAAAAGGGAAGTACAATCAAGTCTCTTCTGCAATGGAACTAGCTAAAATAATCAGCAGGCAATTGTTCAAACAAGAACAATTTGCTATTATAATAAGTGGCTTGATCTGAAGAAAGTTGTGCCATTCAACTGGCCTCTCAGTTTAGATTTGTTTTAAAAACCCAAATATAAATAAATAAATTATTAAATAAATATAATAATGGGTTATTAAATCACTGGTTTTCAGACTATGTGCCCAAACAAGAGCTCTTCGTTTCTTCTCATGTAATTTATATTAACTATTCATAAGAGACTACGTTTGTGTAAAGAAAACAAATAAACATTGAGTATTTACAAGAAACATGTTGAATTGTCTTCACCTACAAGCCAATTAGTGTATGATCTTTCTTGTGACAAACACATCATAAATGCATATTATTCTTCTTCGTACGCTGTCAGACGAAATGCATATTCAGTTTGACCAAATTGTGTCTGAGCTCACCCAGTACTTCTCTTACTCTTCTGTGTTCGTTCACAATTTCCTGTTACCAAGCACTGAACAGGTCTTTGCAAGTAGGAAGGACATAGTCCAGAGATTGTGTCGCTAGTTTACAGCTTGACTGCAATATTGGCACCTTTTGGTCCGACACATCCATCTTCGGCAGAGAGAAAGTATTTCTATTTTACTGCTTTCTCATTCACCATGTATACTCATTTCATTCATCCTGTTATCTTGCTCCGATGCTTAAATAAAATATGTATAGTTTAAAAAATGAATCCGCTCTTTTATTTAATTGATTATTTGCACTTGCTTATAGTTAGTTTCCTGGTCTTTTCTTTTTTTAAATCCATTTTCATTTGCAATATTTATCAAATTTATCCCTTATCTGCATTATTTTTTCTGCAGTCTTTTCTGGTATTTCTCATTGTGGATTCTGAATAGGATTCTTGAACCATTTAATTAAATGTGAAATCAATGGACCACCTGTTCTCAATTTCACTCTTGCTTGGTTTTTCTAGCCCTACATTTCTTTCGCCTAGTTTTCCTCGTACTATTCTTGCCCTTTAATTTCTTTCTCCTATTCTTTCGCCTGGTTTTCCTCGTACTATTCTTACACTTTAAGTTCCTTCTCCTAAGTTATGTTGCAACCAATACCTTCCTTATATGTTCACCATTCTTACTTTAGGATCAAAGACGTATAAACTGGTTTTATAGCATGTCGAGGCTATCAGTCTGAACAATATAAACATATAAAATATTTATCCTTTTTAGGATAGTCAGTTAACTACTAGTCAGTAGTTTTTATTACTATTGCAAATCCATCAAAAATGAACCCTTCTCCATTGTATTTATCACATCTGGAGTATTTTGTTTAAAGCAAAGAATACAATAAATTTAGCGCATTCCACCCATTGCATGCTAGGTAATTAATTGTCTAAAATCAAGTCTGCAATATCTATTATCCAAATATGACTTTCCAACACAAGGCACTACTTACATAAACTTGGAACATCTTATAAACCATTGTTAAAAAAAACACGAGGCTTCCATGATGAAAGTCAGTACAAGACAGCTATTTAACAATATAATTTACAACACACATGTTTCTCAAGCTTATTGGGCAATCTGGTTTGACAATTACACAGCATGGAGAGTGTTAATTTGTTATACACAGATGCCATAACTAACTAGTGAAACTACTTGCTAGTACAAAAGGTCCTTGCAAATCTCAACTAAGGGGAACTAATACTTATTTGGATTACAGACTTTTAAAATACACTATGTTAATCGCACAATGAAAATATACAATCTGCTATGTCAATCTATTAGTTACTGGAACAAACTGCAGAGCATATTTGCAGGACTGTCCTCTGTATGGTCAGTTAAGGAGGATATACTGGCCAAATGATTCGACACATCAAATGAAGCTAAAGAGCAACCACAGTCAATGGTCAAGTTCATCGCAGAAACTTGTTTGATGGTGTGAACATCTATAATGTAATGCGATCACAAGAACAAGAAGATGCTACTCTATTTCAATTTTGTTCACAGTAAAACTGACCATATAGAAAAAATCCTTTACAGTCCAACCTAATTTACAAGATGTTAGTCTTAATGTCCAAGATAAGAACTGTAATTGGGGGGGGGGGGGGGGGGGGCTATAAAATGCACAAAGTTTGTTTATAGATCTAATTTATCTAAATAGAGACAAGCTCTATGGCAGTGTTGATAGCCTCAGGCTTTCTTCAAACAAATTCAAGTTGACAGCGGACGAAGAAGAAGAAATTTATCTAAATAGCAAGATTTGGTTGATATGTGACTTCAGATAATTTGGACTAAGTGGTGCTACTCTGTTTGACAGCAATGGATAATTTGGGCTGTAAAGGGTTAACTTCTTCCATTTTATGTACAAACTTTATTTTATCTGTCCATATCCACTTTTTCACCTGCTTGGATGTTACAACGTTCTGGACTAGAAGAATTCTACTGTATGTAAATATTGCATCTATGCTGCTTTTTCTGTATTGTGCTTTCATTCTTGTAGATTAGTAACCTGAACAAGTACTTAACACTTTAACCCATTCAATCCCAGCTGATCAGAAAAACTCACAACTGAATTCCCAGGGCAAGGGGAATAACTCTGCAAAAATTAGATGTGATTGTGCAATAAAATTAATAACAAATACAATTTTAAATTTATTTGTGTGATTCAAACTCCAGTTTACAGATAAATGGAAGAGGTACTCTTCTGTGCACATGTTTTTTGTGAGTGTCATGTATGTTTGATGCGAAAAATTAAACAAGGGAAGAAAAAAAAAGTGTCAATATAAAATATCTGCTTCACTCTTGTCAATTTTGCTAATAAATGTTCAAGCGAAATGCAATCTCCCTTGGTTCATTGCAACTAGTTCATCGTTCATCTTCTTGTCCTTCATCTTCGTACGCAGTCAGAAAGTAACCATTATTTTTTCGAAAAAGGCAGCAGTCATCCTGAGGCTGTCGACACTGCCATAGAGCTTGTCTAGTGTTGCCACTGGTGATGTCCACATCTGCTCTCTCTGATCCTCGTATGTCGGGCAGTTTTGCAGCAAATATCTTCTTGTCCAATGTCTGACTTTCCAGTATATACCTCAAAGTTATAGAGGTATCTAGTATGTATCTAGTATGAGGATCTGCAGCACACCAAATTTTAATTCCTCAAAGATCTTTTTTCCCTAAAATTCTGATGCATTGGTTTGCTCTGCCAAGCACTCAAAAAAAGGTCTGAAGTAGAAATAATGAAAGTGAAAGGTAATCAAAAGCAGAGTAATCTTGATCTATGTCCTCTGCAGGACCTGTTCCCTCACTAAATCCTTCAATAATGATATTACTCCGTTGCTTTGACCATTCTCTATCACCACTAGGGCCTGCCTGTGGGGCGGGTCATGTTGTCACCGTCTTCTACCGATAATTCGTCATCACTACCGAAGCCAGTATCGCTACTTTCATCTTCTAAATCCTGAACTTATTCCTTAACGTCCGATTCGTTCTCATTCTCTTCAACTCCATCAACAAATTCGCAACCACTATCGTCTGACTCATAAGTATCTTGAGTCCGCACCAAGTTTTAAAGAAAATTGAAGGTCATTTTCAAAAAATCGTGGCTCGAACACCATAAGTGATAGAAACGATCTGTAAACTGCAATGGGAGCCATTACCGGTAGTCACGTGAAGGCTAAATTTAGCGTGTCTATTCGCAAGTAAAGCGTAAGGAAAAATAATTTAAATCAGTATATGCACTGCGGCCTTCGCCAGCCGGGCTGGGAGTGAGTCGATAGCGGCCGTCGCCGGCCGGGCTGTGATTGAATGGGTTAAGAACTTAACACTTTGTATTCAAAATGTATCATATATTACAAGTACAGGCAGCCCTTGAAACATGCATTTCTGGGCAAGCTGGCGTAATCAGAATCAGTTTAACCTTAGATGATATAATGTAAATCACTGGGTAGTCAATGACACACGTTCCTGTCACTCAAGTATTATATGAATAATATAATAGGCATTCCGCCTAAAGCCTCTGAAATAACGTAAATATAATGAGGAATTTAAAAAAATATATTTTGTACACTTACAACCGGCAATGGCATAATGAAACAGCTTTGGTTCTCTAACGAAGTACCGCAAGATCATCATGTACAGCTATGAGGAAAAACTCTGAAAAACAGGCCTATAGCGTCTAGAAAAGAGATGACTTGATACAGGTTTATAGGATAATCAACCGAAAGAATAAATATAACAATATTTTCAAAATGCAACAACCTACAATAACAAGAGGGCACAGCTACAAATTAATTGCAGAAAGAACAAGATTAGATATTAAGAAATATTTTTTTTAGTCAGAGTGTGAATGCTTGGAATGCATTGCTACAGGAAATAGTGGAGACAGGATTAATTAATGCATTCAAGAATATATTGGATGCGCATAGTTTTTAGATCAAGGAAATGTAAAAGAAACTGGTTGTAAACAGACTGTAGAGTCTTCTAAACCAGTATAAAGACATTAAGTATAGTAAAGAAAGCATGCAGTGTGGACATGATTTCTTTTTTCAATGAATGTCATAATGCTTCTCCTTAATGTAACACTTTACCAGGCGTGTTCTACATTGCATTTATGTACGTCCCGAGATGTGCTGGAAATCACTTGTCTTCATTTTACATACTGGTACAGGAAGTTCTTCCCTTTGGTCCATTTGTGCAGCCAATTCTAGACTTCATTGGAAAGACACTGCCCATGGCTTTCCAAAAGTTTGTGAAAGTTCACTTACGTCATCTATATTCACGCATATGTAATAGTTTACAATTTACAAACAGTTATTACCAGTTGATTTAGAGTGAAGATCAACAGGTGAATCATACAGATTAAGATACCCCAGGGATCAAGATGCTGAGCAGCGCATGAGCTGCAGTGGTCAGTGACCCATTGCTGACTGCTAGCGTCAGGGCCAGCGGACCATGGCCGAGCAGCGTATGAGCTGCAGTGGTCAGCGACCCATAGCTGACTGCTAGCGTCAGGGCCAGCGGACTAGAGCTGAGCAGCACATGAGCTGCAGTGGTCAGCAACCCATAGCTGACTGCTAGCATCAGGGCCAGCGGACCAGAGCTGAGCAGCGCATGAGCTGCAGTGGTCAGGGACCCATAGCTGACTGCTAGCGTCAGGGCCAGCGGACTAGAGCTGAGCAGCACATGAGCTGCAGTGGTCAGCAACCCATAGCTGACTGCTAGCATCAGGGCCAGCGGACCAGAGCTGAGCAGCGCATGAGCTGCAGTGGTCAGGGACCCATAGCTGACTGCTAGCGTCAGGGCCAGAGCTGAGCAGCGCATGAGCTACATTGGTCAGGGACCCATAGCTGACTGCTAGCGTCAGAGCCAGCGGACCAGAGCTGCCAAGACCCTTCTACACCTCCACGTGGTGATCCTGGATAACAGGCTGCAGCAGGGCAGACTCGCTAAGGAGAAGGGATCGAAGAGGGAATGCTAACCCGGTTTTCAAAAAATGGTTGCTGAAGTCGGATGTGTTGGACAGAAAGGTGCAAATATCGCAGTCAAGCTGTAAACTACGACACAACGTATTCCGTTCTCTGGACTACATTCTGCTACTTAAGCCCTTTCAGGGTTTGGTAGCGGGAGATTGAGAACGAACGCAGAAGAAGACACCCCATCCCCACCTAAGGTTCTCGTTCATGCTCCTGGATACATGCTGTGGAGATTGACACTTTCTCCATAGTGATGAGCTTACTGAAGAACCATATAGATGGCATGACCAGAGTTCAACCTCTCATGTACACCTCAGAATGTAAGAACAGCGTAACCTCAACTCCTCACAAGTTTCTCCAAACAACCACCAACTCTTTTCAGAGCAGAGATGACAGCAGCTATGATTTTTATTACAAAATGAGGAAATTGTAAAATGTTTTAAACAATAGCAAGGGGACGGCGTTGCCTAGTGGTTAAATAACACGGTTCACAATCTGAAGCTGCTGGGTTGCTCCCCATCACAACACCGGCCGTTACCCCCAGGAAGCAAACCCTTACATAAAATGTATGCTGAAGCTGGATGCACTGGGCTGATAGGCGCAAAATAAAATCATAGTGCAACGCACACCGCCTTGGGGAATAGAGAAATAAGGCGATGGCAAAAATAAAAAAAGCAAATATATTGTTTTTTATCTGATTAACCAAAAATGGAATTCTAAATCTGTGTAAATTGGACCATCACAAATTGACGGCTACTTGCAATTGTTAAATATTCATACTCATTCCACATGTAATAGTTTCAAAGTTTTGTCCTGAGGAAACCTTATGTGCCGATACAACATACATGAGCAGAGAAAAGTATTTTACTCTGAAGGAAACAACTCATGAAATGTTTTTAAACTTTTATACTTGGTGAAATTGTTCTACCTGAATGCACAGCAAAAACAATTTTCAGGATAGGTTAATTATCATTCCAAACAAATAGAAAAACTATGAACATAATATAACTTGGCAGTTTTAGTTACTATTGGAACATTAAGCTACAATGGCCACTCTTTGTTTTTATTTAGTGCCCCATTCCAGTGAAATAAATTAATTTGTGTGGTTATAGAGTATTATGTTTTTTTTATCTATAAGTAGTAGTTCTACTAGTAGGACGTGATTTATGAAATAATTTGTTCTAGTCATATCCATATGTGCTGTTTGTCTACGACCTCATTCCAGTGCTGTTCTAGACAGCCATGAAATCAAAAGTTGCTGTCCACTCCGACCAAAACAGACTTCTGAAACATGTGTTTTGTGATTTAATGTGTGGAATTTAATTTTTTATACAGCTCTATATGATGGTGACATCCATGCATGCACAATTTATAGTGGACTGTAAGGTTATTTCCGATAGGTAGACATGTGTGAGAAAGTTATGTTTGAAAGTCGATTCATATGCTGCTACAAAAGTTGGGATTCAAGAAAGAGAAATTATTTGATCAGCCCGATGATCACGCATCTGGATTGCCCGTGGATATTCAATATGTCCTAATCAAACTCTGACTGGGACACATAATACGAAAGGTATGTGTAACGGAATTGGATATATTGGCGAAAAACGCGAGCACCAAAAAAACACAGATTTCTCTCCATCAACGCCATTAAAAAAATGGCATAAATATCTTTGGGGACGCTGTAGTCGAGAGGTATGGCACTCATCTCTCAAAGTAATGAACAGGAAGGGTGGGCGATCGAATCCCGCAAGTGTCAAGCGACCTCTAGTTTCAAGGGAGATGAGACTTTGAGTGTCTGCATCCTAAGTTACCTCCATTCGTTTCAACTGATAGTCTTGCCATTGGTCCAATATAGCTCTAGACCAGAGATTGAGGTTGATGACTAGCGCAGTTTCTTCCTCACTATAATCAAAATACAGCTCAAGTTACATTATCAAGACAAAAACTGTCCTAATATGTCGCAAAATCATCGCTTGCTAATATATAATCTTTACAATCGGCGGGTACAAGAACTAAGATAAACAAACAACACAGTGATAACAAACCGCGCAGAGGGGTTCGAGCAGATGCAGCGAAGATCAAGACCTCTTTGTAAATATAACACTTTTAACTCAAAGCCTTGAATTTGTAAGAGCAGTAAGATACTGTTTTCCCTAACATATAGTATTTGTTTACAAATGAAACGACAGCAGACCTAAGATTTCTATGCTGCAGGTTTTTGTGCACCCATGAAGCAGTGGGATACATGTATCAATGTTAGAAATTATGTTGAAAAATAAGGGATAATGTCAAGGAAAAACAATCACTGGTTTTTAAGTTTGTATTTCATTTCATTATTTAATAGCCATTTGTGACCTATTTACTGACTAGCACTCAGAATGTTAGACATGTTTCCTGACAAAGATAAGTTAATAAAAATGTGCGGTCATTGAGCCATTGCCTAAATATGGTCTTATCGACTTTTAGTAAATCTGCAGCATTGTTTGATTTAGTTCTTTACTGACAAAAATAAATCATCCACATCCTTTGTAATCCATCGTAAGTTATCTCTATGTGGATACTGGGGAGGAAAGATTATGGCATGGTTTGTTCTCACATCATTTCAAATGGTGTTATCCCATATCATTTCTAATTTTAGTTTTCCCATCTAAATCTGGCTATATTCAATATCTAATTCAGATTCATGGTCAAGGGTCTAAACAAATGCTGTCATATCTATGATCTTGATACACAATTTCAGGAAATCGCCTGGAAAATAACAACTTTAAAAAATCACAAAAAATAATAAAAAGCAGCTAATTTTTGTATAACTACATTAACCTGAAGGTGCACATGTACTGGATGTTCCTGTCTATTGAAAAACTATAAAAATTAAACTTTGTCGCTATTGACATCATGCAACATAGAAGTTGTAGGGAGATTCATTCAGTAACTTGTCAGTTTGAATTCTCGAAACGGCAAAGTCTTACCCTTATAGGAAGCAGGGCACCCATTTAAAAAAATGGGTGCTGAAGCCGATGCACTGGACAATTAGTCAAAATACAGTACAGCGCACTCCTCATGCAAAAAAAAAGGTGATCGCCAAAATTTAAAAAAAATAATTAACAAAGCACAGTCTTGCTCTTCAACAATTTCAGCACACTCTACACATATACACTTCATCTGCTGTCATCTCTGCATCTAAACTCACATGTCACTCCCAATTTCTATCAGCATCAACATGTTTTGCAACAAACTAATCAACTGCTAAATATTATCATATAAAACATACAATTCACAAACTTCTCGCCTATGAAATATTGTCACACAAAACATGAATTAAACAAGAATGAAACAATAATAATATTATCTCCAGTGCTGCCAGATCACAAATGAATCACCGCTGCACATTGTCATCATAGTTCCAAGGTCCAATCTAACTTATTCAGTCACTGTTCCCATAATTCCTTCCTTACAGCATATTCTTCAACATAACTCAGGGAAGGAAGACTAACGTCTGGTCAGGCAAAATATACTGATCAGACATGTTAGTCAGGGTCAGGCAAAACATACTGGCCAAGACCCTCACCTTGGCTTCTTCGCAGCCCTTCCTGGAAATGGGCTGTTTTCATGGCAGCCAGGCTAACAAGGTGAGGGATCGACATGATCCCCAAAGTAGTGAGCAACACGCAGATAAAGCCAAGCATAGCACAACTGCCTGGAGGACACCAATCCCCCTTCATCAGCACTATCGGGATGTGAGGGCGCACAAAAGAGTACTTCTACTCATTGTGGGCATTCAACAACATTATTCTAGAGCCGTGAGCTGCATGTGATTCATCTGGCCGTGTCCTGCTGCCCAGATCAATGGGTGGGATAACAAGTAATTAAGGTCAACATGAGATGGTATCATAACATGAGATGGTATCGTAACATGAGATGGTACCATAACATGAGATGGTATCATAACATGAGATGGTATCATAACATGAAATGGTATCATAACATGAGATGGTATCATAACATGAGATGGTATCATAACATGAGATGGTATCATAACATGAGATGGTATCATAACATGAGATGGTATCATAACATGAGATGGTATCATAACATGAGATGGTATCGTAAAATGAGATGGTATCATAACATGAGATGGTATCATAACATGAGATGGTATCATCTAATGTGAACCAAATATCTTTTTGCGGAAACAGCTCTTGGCTATCAGGCAGATGTTGATCTGCTTGATTGGATGTCAAGAATGTGTGCCATTTTATCGGCTAAATCGAAATATTTCCAAAACGAAAATCAGGGTCATAGATAAATACAAACTTCATCCACATACGACTAGGGAAGTAAGAAGTAAAAGAAACTGGCCACCCTACCCCATACAAGCTGTAGCTTACTATACTGAAGTCTATCACAAACGTCATTCCCAGTCAGTAGTGTAACTACTATGGGACAAACCTTTTCTTTACACTTTACTAACAAACTAAATCAATGCTAATATCTGTTAAAAGGCTTATGTCCTTTGGTCATTGAAAATGTCCTCAAGCAGCACTCAGGGTGGTATGAGCTTGAGAGATATGCTTTAGATTATGTTAAATTATAATTTAACAACAAGAATGCAGAAAAAATGTAAGCAGTTATCCCTGAAAACAGGCTGTTTCATGACAATCTGACTAACGAGGTGTGGGCTGACACTGTGATCCTCATGGTAGTGGACTTAGAGGAGTCTTACATTATAGTAAAGCCATGAGGACCCACCTTCTCAAGTATGTTTTGGGATGTCAGGAGAGTCACTGTAACCAACCATTAAAACAAGTCGTCAAGTAGTTCCTAGCTCAAGTACAAGTGACATTAGAAACATCTTGATTTTCTTTTTCTGGTCACCTTGTTTCCGAAGACGAAGTGTGTTGTACTGTATTTTGCAACTAACGTTACCAGTACAGCCAGCTTAAGCACACTTTTTAAAAATGGCTTTCCTTCCCATAGAAGCATGACCTTGATGTTTCATGAACTGAAACACAAATGAGTCATGCCACTAACCACTTCGAGCTGCCGCTAAACAAATCGTCCTCGGCGCTTGTCCTAAGAAGGATATTGTGTTGTAGTTTACAGTGAGGCTGTGATAATGCACCTTTTGGCCCAACACATTAAGTTGTCTTTTTTTGGGTAGCCTTCTAACTGCGATCTTTAGTCTCTTAGTCAGACTACAATAGTGCAGCCTGTTTTCAGGGCAGCTGCTTGGAGGTGGAATGACATGACTTGACTTCGTTCATTCTCAATCTCCCGCTACCAAGTCCTGAAAAGGGCTTAAGTAGCAGAATGTAGCTCAGAGAACAGAATGTGTTGTGTCATAGTTTACAGCTTGACTGCAATTTTTGCACCTTTCAGTCTAACACATCCAACTTCAGCAGGCATTTTTTTAGTACTGGGTTAGCCTTCCCTCTTCGACCCCTTCTCCTTAACCAGTCTGCTCTGTTGCAGCCTATTATCCAGGATCACTGCTTAGAGGTGTAGAAGGGTATTGGCAGTTCTCGCCGCTGCATCTCATATGCTCGAAGGTGGAATATGGTCTTAGTTAGCTTTTGCTCGCTGACCCTGATGCAGGCAGCCAGTTATGAGCTGCTGTCAGCTCATTCATTGTGTTGCATCTTCGGAGAGAGCTAAATGTGTGATCTAAATACATGACACCAAACATATCTGTCAATGTCACACACTTAATAATTCTTAACCTCTGTTGGAAAATGTATTAGAACAGAATGCTGTGGTGACATCGTATGATGATTTCAGTTGAGATCTGGCAGTACTTTTCAGGCAGGCACTGTAGAAACATTTGCCATCAAAACTTGGCAAATACATTTTCTCTGCATAGACAATCATACATTCATGAAATGACAACTAAACAAGTTAAAATTTGTGTCACGACCTCCGAAGTCTGGTATCACCTGACCATCTGTCCATTAAGGCATACACAACCAAAAATGGGTACGGTAGTGCATCCTAAATTTGTATGTGCATATATCAATTGAAGGGCAGGTGTGGCACAAATATAAACAAGAAGCAAACAAGTTTATTTGTGAGAAGAAAAAACACAGAATTACATCAGGGGTTGGCAATCTACAACCCTCAGCCCTGATCGAACTGGACAGCCAAAAATATCCAACTCGCAACCCCAAAAATAAATATCCCAGATCACAGTGGCCTTCAAGAATATTTGAAGTGTGAATTTCAGGCCTGTTCTATTGTAAATTATGGTATCAATATTCTTTAGCAAAAGTTGTTTGTCCATCAATGGTGATAAAGACCACTCTTTATGTTCATCCATTTGGAATATGTCCAGTCGATTGGTTCAAAGGTGACTGATGAGCCTGATATAGATCTGGAATAATATTTGGCCGGGAATTCTAAGGTGTGCTTCTTACAAACAGCTGTTTTTGTTATATAAGAGCAGCTGAGCAATTAAACAAAATTAGCATCAAGGTCAAATATTGTTCAGAGCTAAAACAAAAAAAGCAATTGACACACAGAAGGACCGCAGACCGAGTTAATTTGTTCACCATTGTAAAGTAAAGTAACCCATAGCATTACTGCCGTAGGGGTGTGAGGTGTTAGCGATCTCACATTTCAAAGACTCGGCTAATAAAGGCGGTAACCATCTCCTCTCCCTCGCTGTTTTTACTTCCTGGACTGAACCGGTGCCCATTTAAGGCTGGGTCGACCCGGTAGCCGTTGCGGTTCGAAAAAACATTACCGCCTCAACTGGGGAATGAACCCAGGACCACTCCGATGCGAAGCCAGCTCGCTAACCACTGCACTACGCGGCTCACCATTGGAACAACTGTATATAAATATTTATAATAAAATAAGGCTTGGCTGTGGCGGTACTGTGGAGCAACGGTTTCCAACTTATAGGCGCGTCATCGGAAGCCGTAAAACCATATTTGCTGCCCGTTACAATCAATGCAGACTTCTGTAACATGTACATCATTGCTGCCCGTTACAATCAATGCAGACTTCTGTAACATGTACATCATTGCTGCCCGTTACAATCAATGCAGACTTCTGTAACATGTACTTATGCCACTTTTATAGTCTGTGGAATTACATTTTTTTAAATGGCACTACAAGATGCCAACCCTCTATGCATGAGCAATTAATGTTAACTGTAGAGTTACTTCCAATAGGTGCACATTTGAGAAAGTTATGTTTCAAAGTTTCAGATTTATCGCGAGAAAAGTTGGACCTCAAGACCTGATCAAAGATTTATTATTTGATCAGACCAATGATCACCCATTTGGATTACTCGTAGATATTCAACACAATCTTGATTGAGATTTGTAATAAGACAGGTATGTGTAACAGAATTGATGGACATATCGTCGAAACAGATGTAGTGAGAAAAATAAATTTTCCCCCCCTCTAAAATTGTCCCCTCTCCATTAATGTAATTTAATACTTCATACACATATTTTATTTTTATTATGAATACTTCATGTCATCGATGGTTTAATTTTGTGCTTTGTGATGTTTAGATCATGATCTTAGATCAGTTTGTACAATATTTTATTTTGAATAGAACTTTAGCGAACAGAATTCCGGTGTATACAAATTTGAATGTTTATCCAGGTCTAGACACAGTTAAATTAAGAGTGTAAAAAACATGCAGTGCCAGAAAGTATCTTTCAAATACTCATTTATGTGTTCATATCTATATTTTATGTATTCATCTCTTCCTCTTTGATTTTTAGCCCATATTTGTGTTGTCATCTTCTCCCTGATGAAGGCCTTTAGGCTGTAACATAGGTTTTGTTCTTGTCCTAGCATGGTATCTGCCCACTTATAAATGTTTTTTTACACTATATAAAAATTTACAGTGTTAATAATAAACTTCTGGACAGTTCTGTTTGATTAGTACTACCTTAATTTATAAGCAATCTATAGTTCAAAATTAGCAATTTATAGTTCAAAATTAGCAATTTATAGTTCAAAATTTATGTTAAAAATCTACCCAATCTATTACGGGATCCTCATTGGTGTTATGGGTTCGTGCATTATGCTGAGATTTTCAACACAAAATAAACATAGAGAAGAATAGAGCACTTATGAGTTAAACCGTGTACAATGACGTTGATTCTTCGACTAAACTAAACCAGATTAGAGATTAGTTCAATGTGATCTGCGGTCCACTAAATGACATGGAATCTTGGCGGTGTGTGGAAGAAGCTTGCCTACTTGTGACCTACATACAAAAAAAAGTACGCTTATGATACTTACCATATTGTTGGAGTTGCACAGAAAACCCATAATTAAAAAATACACACTCTCAGATACATCTGCATATAAATCAACCATCATAGACTTCATCAAGCAGATTTTTCACAGCTTGCGTACAAATATTTTCTACAATCAAAGTATAAAAATGCACATTATGCTAGCCAACTCTCCATATGTTGGTATAATTGCTCAGCTCAAAATAAAACATCACCGAACAGCTGGCTGTGTGAATGACTGGTGTGAATACATCAAACTATTTCCCACAAACTCATTGTAGCAAATCTAACTATTACTCACTAGTTGGTTAAAGTCAATCTAAGTATTCCTCACTAGTTGATTAAAGTGAATCTAAGTATTCCTCACTGGTTGGTTAAAGTCAATTTAAGTATTCCTCACTAGTTGATTAAAGTCAATCTAACTATTCCCCACTAGTTGATTGGAGTCAGTCTAAGTATTCCTCACTAGCTGATTAAAGTCAATCTAAGTATTCCCCACTAGTTGATTAAAGTCAATCTAACTATTCCTCACTAGCTGATTAAAGTCAATCTAAGTATTCCCCACTGACTGATGTGAATTAAACAAAGTATTCCCCAAATGACTGGCTCTATGAATAACTGATGCACCAGGAGACAAATCACAATTTGTTATAAATTATTTTAAACCATTGACACATGGCAAACATGTATCCAACAGAAGTAAACCAAAACAAGCAAAATGAAACAACAGCAACCAAAATATTAATATGACCATCAACTTTTAGAAAAGCTCAGGCAAGATGTCTGCTAAGAATGTCTGCCATCTCCTGCATCCTTGATATTTGCAGCACAAGACTTGACTTGCTGCACCAGATCACAAAGTCGAAGGATAGGGCCTTCCACCACACTCACCAGTTTAGTTAGCTGGTCTGTAGTCATGTTAATGAGACTGGATCCATCAATATTCTGAGGATGTGAAAAAAATAAGCAAGGTTAGACTAGTTTCACACAATGACAGTAAGAGATGTTCGACCTAAGTAGACCTTATAAAAAAACTGGGCAAACCGGAATAACACAAATTAAAAGTGAGCTAAGCTAAGTGTGTAGTCTAGTTGACAGTATGCTGGCTTGCTAAGACTGGGATTACACCAAGCCAGGGTTCGAAATCATAGTTGGACAGAAAAAAATCCAGGTATGGTTCGTTCTTTGTACAACCTCTCCTTCAGTCAGCCAAGCTTTGAATGGGGGTACCTAACATATGAGTTTAGAAAGGTATAAACAGCAAGCAAGGGAACTTTTCAGTCCGTCACATCCATTTTCGGTTGTTATTGTTCCATATCCATTGCGTGCAAAACATTAGTTGCTGCATATGAATCTGCACTCCACACCGCACGAGGGGCACACATGGATGGAATTGGTAGCCAGGTCATAGTGCATGGGGGCCATTCAGATGGCTTGCTTCTCCCTCACTGCATCAGAGATTCTCTGCTTAGTCAGGTGAGCATCTTAGTGATTGCAGAGCGTTAAGCTGAGCGGTTCAGCACAAGTGAACTCCCAAAAGGCTATATCAATATGGATGATTTTCAAGAAGACCTTTAGCTGTTTGCTGTATTTTTTCTTCTGCTCGCCCAATAAATACTTGCCAGTCATGAGTGCACCATGCTCAGTCTACTGAATCTGTGCTCTACAACAGAGTGTAGATGCTAGGGATTAAAGCCCTTTGGAGTACTTCAAAGTTGGGTATGCTGTCCTGCCAGTTGATATTGAGCAGCCGGCGCAGACAGCCCATGTGGAAGTGATTGAGCCATCTAGCAAGACTGCTGTACACAGTTCAGGCCTCGTAAGTGTACAGGAGGGCTACAAGAATTATGGCACGATATACTTGAACCAGAACACAAGAAGCATTTATTCACACCCCTAAATGTCGTGCAAAGGCATTTTTGAGGATTCTGACGCATTCCAATAAAATACCAAAAGCACATAGAAAATGAAATCAGAGGTCCATATGAGTATATATTTTCTGAAAGAATATTGGACAAGGAATCTTATTTTATGAATTTTGTATGTTTGCGCATTACGTATGGTGACCTTGACCTGTACACAGCAAAATTGTGCAAACTCATCTTCTGCTTTCAAACTATTCTCACACTCACTGATTGGTTCTATTAACTACTGTAATTAGTTGTTTTTTTTAAAGATAATGCAAGCTGTTTTATTTAAGAAAATGTATAATTATGTGAATTTCCAACAATAAAATTAGGGTCTAAGCATGGCCTGTTCTCTTCAATGTCCACCTTTTTCCCAGCCAAATTGGTCAGTGACAACATTAGGTCCAGAGCTAAGTACATCCCTATCTGATTTGTCTTCACCACTACTACTAGAATCAGTGTCATCACTGCCGTGTGGAATGTCCCCAAAATCATCCCCGATATAACTTTAGTCGAAAAACTTAAAACAATGAAGGTCTAGATTTATTATCTAATCCTAACAGACCCTCTCCAGCGCCAAGCATGTAAAAGTAAAGTAACCCATAGCATTACTGCCGTAGGGGTGTGAGATGTTAGCGATCTCAAGTTTCAAAGGCTCGGATATATGAGGGTGGTAGCCATCTCTTCTCCCTTGCCGCTTTTACTTCCCGGACTGAACCTGTATCCATTTAAGGCTGGGTCGACCCAGGAGCCACTGCAGTCTGAAAAATAATTTTCGCCTCAACTGGAATGAACCCAGGACCACTCAGATGCAAAGCCAGCTCGCTAACCACTGCGCTACGCAGTATCCATGATCAGACATGATGCAGACACAAAAATTTGACAAAATCTCACAAAGTTAAAATGCAGAACAAGCGTAGAATCTTACGATTAGACAAAGCTGAAAGCTACAAACTGGAAGACAAACCAATTATTTATTGTAATCTCCTCTGTGCTAACGAAAAAACCAAATTTGTAAATTTTTCTAACGGCCAATTTAATGGTATATAACACCATGTCATTCGGCAGAGATCCAGAATCCAGCGGTTTATTTTTGGTTTCCTAGGCAGACGTACACAAACCTATTTTGAAGTAGGCATTTAATTAGTGGTAAGACCCCAGTCTCTTGTTAGTTGGTATATCTTATTCATTAGTTTTCTGTGGTTTACTGTGATGTACGCGGCGCTTAGGTAAACGAATGCTACACCAGTGATTTCTATTTGATCATATCCATCTATATTAGTTAGGTCCAGTTCTCTTTCTGCCGATTTTTAAGGTCAGACTGCAGGCATTAGATTACGCAGCAGTGAAGGCATAAACAGAGCCAACTGTTACAGGCCTTCTGACTCACGGAGAAACCCCTTTGAAACATCAGATTCCAAGGCTAACTAACTGATGGAACTTTCATTTGTCAGCTATCAGTGCAACTATAATAACGTGTTAGGGGATGGCGTGGGCTAGTGGTTAAGTGACACGGCTCACAATTTGACAACCGGACATTACCTCGGGGAAGCAAACCCTTACATAAAATGTATGCAGAAGTCGGATTCACTGGGCCAACAGGTGCAAAATAAAATCATAGTACAATGCACACAGCCTTGGAGGAATAGAGAAATAAGATGAATGGAGAAAAAAAAATACAATCAACATAGCTATTACAGACTAGTCCAAGAAAATGCTGCATACAAAAATGGATCAAACTGCAGGAGAAACCTGTTCCTGGACACCACTTGCCTTACGCAACATGAAAATCACTAAATAGACTCCAAACTGGCGTATCATGATGCAGGAAGAACTAAAAGAGATGGGGACACAGTAGCCAGACCACCTGACAATCTGCCCAAACCTTCTGGAAACATATGGATGACATGTTGAGGGAGAATGACAATGCAATCCACGCGGCTAAACATTGGAAACATGATATCTGACGTGGTCAGACATGAAAAGTAAGTAAGTAATCAGTAGGTCTATGCCCCATAAGGAGTATAAATTATAATAATAATAGCCGTCCATCGCAAGCGATGATGACAAAAGGGGCATAAATTATGATAATAGCCGTCCATCGCAAGCGATGATAACAAAATGAGTATAAATTATTATAATAATAGCCGTCCATCGCAAGCAATAATGACAAATGAGGTATAAATAATAATAATAATATCCGCCCATCGCAAGCAATGATGACAAAAGCAGTATAAATGAAGACAAGAATGACAAGCAAGAAAAGCTATCAAAAGTATAAAAATGTCTCTTACCTTCTTAATAAAAATGCTAGCATACACAGCGCATCCATTAACTTTAAGAACATCAACAACATCCGAGAGACTCCATCTGCTGAGATGTAATGCACGCAAACGAGATGATAGTGTCAACACAATGACCCCTCCCCCTGTCTCTTCTGTCATATCTATATCATCTAGTGCCAACGCAGACGAGGAAACAATGCAGTTAGATTTTGATTCCGTGGAGTTCAGTGCAATTCCAAGCCTTGTGGATTTCTCTGACAGGATACCATTACTGTTCATGCTTGCGCTTGAGATGGATGACTTCAGGGGTGTGTCTGCCTTGAGACGCTCAGCCAGCTCTTGGGAAAAGCCTTGAGGAATTTTTCCACGAGGACTTTGTATAGGAAGGCTAGCATCTGAGACTGGAAAATGGCTGATCATATCCTCAGTCTTGACTGCAAGAAACATTTGTAACAGTTATAAGTTTAAACCAAAATTATCAAGAAAATATCACATACCATAATAAATTTTAAAATATCACAAGAAAATATATCATGTCAAGACCAGAACCTAAGTGCCTCTTTCTTCAAGTCCAACTACTGAGGCTTGTTCGTGTGTAGTGTATCGACCGAAATCCCTACAGATTCCCCAGGTCGAGCTGAGTACTCCGCTGCCTCGGGATGAGGGCAGCGAGGAGTGTGTGTTGGACCAGTGTTTGTGTCAGGCTTTCTTTGTCCGTGTTTTAAATCCTGTTTTTTTTCACGTTCCGCTCCTGAGTACTCTGGATTGTGTCCATCCTCGGGTCAGCGTGACACTTGCTGTGATGAGGATACGAAGATGAGAGAGGTAGTGACCACGGTGTGTGTGTGTGTGTGTGGGGGGGGGGGGGGGGGGGGAGAATGCGGTTTCAGTCCAAGTAGGAAGGCTCTTGAGTAGTGATAAAGTAAAGTATTCCATAGCATTACTGCTGTAGGGGTGTGAGGTGTTAGCGATCTCACATTTCAAAGGCTCGGCTATATGAGGGCGGTAGCCATCTCCTCTCCCTCGTCGCTTTTACTTCTCGGACTGAACCGGTACCCATTTAAGGCTGGGTCGACCCGTGAGCCATTGCGGTCTGAAAAAAACATTACCGCCTCAACTGGGGAATGAACCCAGGACCACTCAGATGCAAAGCCAGCGCGCTAACTACTGCGCTACGCGGCTCCCTAGTAGTGATAACCTGGGTTGAATTCTGAGGTGCCGTCAAGCAAAACGTTGAACACCATGGACTAGTTTCCCACGGCTTAAGCCAGGCACAGCCCAGCCGCAGCAAGATGCAGTATAACAAACAGGATAACCGATTGAAAGCACATCAATTCCACAGAATAATTTATGTAGAATTTTTGTGCTGAGACATAGACACTCATAAAATCACTGGAGGACAAATTGAGAGTGACCCAGAGATGTTTGGTTGGAATCAATCTCCACAATTCTGACACACGATGATTGTCCTTGGTAAATGAAGCAATAATCTATGCAGACGAGGCAAAAAATAGATGGGCAGGTCACATGTTACGACGAAACGATGGTTGATGGAATACAGCGACAGCAATCTAGTACTCTAGATGCAAATAGAGACCGCGAAGAAGAACTCCAATCCAAGATGTCTCTAGAGGAGTGCTTACCACCCACTAGACTTCCTTGGCCCAAGATGTGGGTCGCTGGAGACGAAGTTGGGACCCGCAGCTACACTGAGGAATGGGTCATCAAATGTTCAGCTTCAACCGCATCAAGACCGTACTTCAACAGATGAAAAACAACAAAGTGAGAGCTCACACCTTGAACAGCCTGGTCATTCCAGTCATGGTATTTGGCTGCGAGGTGTGGAACCTACGAAAAATGACATGGTGCGGCTCCAAGCTACTCAACTAGCAATGGAGCGTAGAACACTGTCACTTTGAGACCACATCCGCAACACAGCCATCAGGAGTCAAACCTGCTTCAATGACGTAATAAATACAGCATTGATAAGAAAGTACAGGTGGGCAGAAGACGTCATGGTGGCCTATAACTGTCGCCCCGGACGTCCACCAATGAGATGGATAGATGGCCTGCGACAAAACCTTGGTTCGGCATAGTACTTAGTGGCAAAGGACAGAGATGAGTTTAGACAACATTTGACTACCTAGCATTTGGCAAATAATGTGCCTGAATGAACACCAGTATTACAGTATTATAGAAATATGCTACTAAGTGTGGCACTAACATCAGTGCTGGGTATTGTTGTCTCATTATTTGAATGCCCACAATGAGTAGGTTTACTCTTTTGTGCGCCCTGAAAAGGACGTTGAATGGCAGGTTGAAGCAGCTTTCCTCATATTCCAGGCGTGCTGATGAAGGTGGACGAGCAGAATCCATGCTTGGTTACATTTACATGTCGCTCACTACTACGTGGATCCCGTTAGCCAGGCTGCCAAGAAAACAGTCCGTTTCCAAGAAGGGCTGCGAGGAAGCCAAGGTGAATGGTCTTGGCCAGTATGTTTTGCCTGACCCTGTCTAACATTGTCCGATCAGTATATTTTGCCTGACCAAACGAAAGTTTTAATTGAATATCTTGCAATAAGTAAAACACTAAAGTAATGTACAAATTTGAATATGCAAGACCTATGCAATTCAATAATACAGTGAGTTAAGTTTAAGACACCCCCTAAACCAGCATAACTATTATTTTTAATATTATAAAAATGAAAGATACGTATGTTGTACCATACTTTACAGGAGATGCACTCAATGTCAGACCTTGACTTACCTGTAAGAGCTTTGCCCTTAGCATAAAATCTTGACTTATCTGTAAGAGATTTGTCCTCAGCATCAAATCTTTACTTACCTGTAAGAGATTTGCCTTCACATCAAACCTTGACTTACCTGTAAGAAATTTGCCTTTTCACATCAAACCTTGACTTACCTGTAAGAGATTTTACCTCAACATCAGACCTTGACTTACCTGTAAGAGATTTTACCTCAACATCAGACCTTGACTTACCTGTAAGAGATATGTCCTCATTGTTAGACCTTGCCTTACCTGTAACAGATTTCCTCTCAATGTCAGTTTTTGATTAACCTGATTGCTCTCAATATAAAAACTTGACCTACCTGTGACAGATTTGCTCTCAATATCAGATTCTAGTAGTGGAGGCAAAGTAGCAGCAACTGCCTCAGGCGACAGCATCTTATGCGGAGGGAAGGCTAGGTCGCTCTGGCTCAATGCTGGGACTGTAGTAGGAGTCACAGCATGGTATCGACTGCCCATACCCCCAATGGCACTATATGATGTCATGGATTTTACAGGATCTCTGGATTTCTTAACAGAGCCTGAACTTCTTTCTGTAACATAACATGAAATAAAGCTGTGACATACAATAACACTCTGATAGCCTCAAGCACGAACGTGACCTAACCAATGAGTTACCATTCATCTAATGAAACTTGGTATGATCAATTGGTGATTTGACCTATGAATGAAATATGAGATGAGTAATGTGTGGCTTGATGAGAGGTCACAGAGGCTGAGACTGAAATGCATAGAGAAAAATATAGAAGAGGAAAATAAATGAAACTAACATCTATCAGACTCCCTTGATCTATGAAATATGAGGTGACTAATGAGTTGTTTGATCTATGAAATATGAGGTGACTAATGAGTGATCTATGAAATATGAGGTGACTAATGAGTTGTTTGATCTATGAAATATTAGGTGACTAAATGAGTTGTTTGATCTAAGGAACATGAGATGACTAATGACTACCACGAGTGGCCTGATCTATGGAACACCAGATGACTAATGACTACCATGAGTGGCCTGATCTATGGAACACGAGATAACTAATGACTACCATGAGTGGCCTGATCTATGGAACACGAGATGACTAATGACTACCATGAGTGGCCTGATCTATGGAACACCAGATGACTAATGACTACCATGAGTGGCCTGATCTATGGAACACGAGATGACTAATGACTACCATGAGTGGCCTCATCTATGGAACACAAGATGACTAATGACTACCATGAGTGGCCCGATCTATGGAACACAAGATGACTACCATGAGTGGCCTGATCTATGGTACATGAGATGACTACCCCTTGTGGCCTCATCTACAGAACATGAGATGACCAATAGCTACCATGAGTGGCCTGATCTATGGAACATGAGATGACTACCCCTTGTGGCCTCATCTACAGAACATGAGATGACCAATAGCTACCATGAGTGGCCTGATCTATGGAACATGAGATGACTACCCCTAGTGGCCTCATCTATGGAACACGAGATGACCAATAGCTACCATGAGTGGCCTGATCTATAGAACATGAAATGACCAATGACTATCATGAGTGGCCTGATCTACAGAACACGAGATGACCAATGGCTACCATGAGTGGCCTGATCTATAGAATATGAGATTACCAATAGCTATCATGAGTGGCCTGATCTATGGAACATGAGATTACCAATAGCTACCATGAGTGGCCTGATCTATGGAACATCAGATGACCAATGAGTGACCTGATTTATGTGTGCTCAGTCAATTAAGTCTAGTCGTAACAAAACAACATGATAAGTACAGACCTGTAGAAATCTAACATAAATATGGAAACAAAACATAGTATGAAAACATCACAAATCTTTCTTATTAAACAAGCAAATATAGACATCTTACTCTTTCTTGGTCCTCTGTAGATCTGTGTCTTTCCCTTCCTCTTTCTAACAATCACAGGGGTGGAGCTGGGCTGATAGCTTTCCACTAAAAGTTTATTAAAGGTGTTGGTATTAGTCAAATAATGCTTGAACAGAATAATAAATAACACCAGTCAGGTTGTTTTTAGGGAACAAGCTGAGTTTGCTTAGGAACTAGTGGAGTTGTTTAGAGCACTAGTGGAATTTGTTCAGGGAACAAGTGGAGTTGTTTAGAGAACTAGTGGAGTTGGTTCAGGAAACTAGTGGAGTTTGTTCAGGGAACAAGTAGAGTTTGCTTAGAAACTAGTGGAGTTTGTTCAGAGA
Source organism: Ariolimax columbianus (assembly GCA_036924085.1). Classification (NCBI taxonomy): domain Eukaryota; kingdom Metazoa; phylum Mollusca; class Gastropoda; order Stylommatophora; family Arionidae; genus Ariolimax; species Ariolimax columbianus. Next base: position 60,698,958 of record JAVGWX010000018.1, read on the forward strand.
ACAGGTGGAGTTGTTTTAGAGAACTAATGGAGTTTGTTCATGGAACGTGGAGTTTGCTTAGGAACTAGGGGAGTTTGTTCAGGGAACAAGTGGAGTTGTTTAGAGAACTGGTGGAGTTTGGTCAGGGAACTAATGGAGTTTGGTCAGGGAACTAATGGAGTTATTTAGGGAATGAGTGGAGTTGTTTAGGTAGCTTGTGGAGTTTGTTCAGGTAACTAATGGAGTTATTTAGGGAGCTAGTGGAGTTTGTTTAGGTGGAACTAGTAGAGTTTGTTTAAGAAACTAGTGGAGTTTGTTTAGGGAACTAGTGGAGTTTGATTAGGGAACTAGCAGAATTTGTTTAGGCAACTAGAGTTTGTTCAGGAAACTAATGGAGTTACTTAAGGAACTAGTAGAGTTTCTTCAGGGAACTAGTGGAGTTTGTTTATGGAACTAGTGAAATTTGTTCAGGGAACTAATGTTTGTTCAGGGAACTAATAGAGTTGGTTCAGGGAACTTTGGAGTTATTTAGGGAACTAATGGAGTTATTTAGGGAACTAGTGGAGTTTATTTGGGGAACCAGTGTAGTTTATTTATGGAACTAATAGTTTATTTATGGAAATAATGTAGCTTATTTGGGGAATTAGTGGAGTTTATTTAGGGAACTGCTGTAGCTTATTTAGGGAACTAGTGGAGTTTATTTAGGGACCTAGTGAAGTTTTGTAAAAGCAAAAACCTACCTTCTAAAACCAGCAAGCATTTTGCTAAAGCAAAAAAATAAAGATGAGACTCACAATTTTGAACCTGTTCAAATGAATCATGACACTTGGGTGGATGCCAAGGAGGAGAGAGTAGAACCATTGCATCCTAGAATGCACGCCAGTGTTGAAGTACGAACCTACTTGCACTGCGGTGAGTTAACACTTGATATTTTGTTAGTAACGGGCTACAGTAGCTTTTCTTGCATACTGAAATGTACTTGGGAATTTAAACAAAATTTTTTTTGCGTTCGCCTTATTTCTCTATTTTCTGAGGCGGTGTGCGTTGCACTACGGTTTTTATTTTGCGCCGGTCGGCACAGTGCATCCGACTTTGGCATGCATTTTATGTAATGGTCTGCTCCCTCCTGCATTTTCTAAGGGTTTGCATCCCCGGGGTAACAGTCGGTTTGTGAGCCATGTCACTTAACCACTAGCCCACGCTGTCCCGCACTTTGACTGGGGTCCTCCTGGCTGTAGTGCACTGTGAGGTTCCTCAGTAAGCTCCATACTATGGGGATTACAGTTTCGACCCCCACCTTGTTGGTCAGACTACTGTGACACAGCCTATTTCCGATAGAACAAGAATATGGTTCACTTCCAATATGTGCTGCAAAAGGCGACTACTAGCTGTATATTGTAAAAGGTGACTACTAGCTGTATATTGTAAAAGGTGACTACTAGCTGTATATTGTAAAAGGCGACTACGACAAGTTGTACATGGGGCTGGCAACTTCATCATGTATAAAAAGTGCCACAGATACCACCACCACCACAAGAGTACATACAGAGCCCAGCTGTAGTCTCATGCTGCTACTAACAAATGACATTTGATGATAATCAAATGAAAACCCAGGAGGACGGCATGGTCTAGTGGTTAAGTGACATGGCTCACAAGTTGAAGATGCTGGGATCACTCCCCAATCACACTACCGGCTATTGCCCTGGTGAAGCAAACCCTTCGAAAATGCAGGAGAAAGCAGACCCTTACATAAAATGTATGCTGAAGTCGGATGCCATGGGCCAAAAGGCGGAAAATAAAAACATAGAGCAATGCACGCCGTCTTGGGGAATCGAGAAATAAGATGAATGCACACAAAAAATAAAACCCTATCTTTTGTATTTCCACAAGGAACCCACAAATTGCAGGCATAACAAATTAATGAAGAAGATACAGACTTTCATGAATGGGTGCCTCTACAGAATAAAGAGAGATTAACCCTACCAGACCTAAGGCCCTGAACCCAACTGTCCCCCATTCCTGGGTTCCAGAGCATTAAAGAGAAAAAACCAACATGATATAGAAAAATTTTAGTTACATGCAAACAAGTAGTTAGAATAAGATGTAACTTGGAGACATTGTAGAAAATAGGTTTACCTTTCATCTAGCGTCAATATTCCACCTTTGTGTGCCAATCCACCCAGCAAAAGGCAAAGAATCTGTCTCGAGTCATAAAACATTTTGAAATCCAGGAGTAAACACAACAAAGAGCCCTCATTTGTCCAATAATCCTGATAGCTGGGCTTTATACATGAGTATTCCATATAGATCCTCAGTCCAAGAAAAGCCTTCATCTCATCACTCGAGATCTCACTGTCTATTTCACTTGAACAGAGTCTGAATCAACCAAATTATTGATCACCTGTTGGACTGTCATAAGCCTAGACTTACTTTGCTTTCCTGTTGAAGTGCTTGATTCATCAGCCGCTCGTTTCATTGTCAATTTTCCGAATTTGTTCACGTTAAACCCCACAAAATTAATTCAAACATGGGGGCAGCCATTTGCAATGACTAATCACGAGGATTGACCACGATTGGTTGGTTATTTTTAGATTCTGTCGCATTTTATGACGTACTATCCAAAGTACCGAAAATTAGGTACAGCGGTTTAGCGGCAGTTAAGGAAATTACCGGAAAATGGGTACAGCGGTCTGGTAGGGTTAAAAGAGTATGGTAAGATCACTAATGTGGAAATGTTGGGGGGGAACCAGACAGATTTCAGCGGAATTATGGCGCAAGGAGAAGGCGTTGGCATTAGATTAAACACACATTTCAATTATCATTACAAGACAGTTTCTGTTCTGTAATCGCCAAGGCAAAAAAAGTAGAGGCCGACTAAAACACACACAGAGAAAAGAGGTTGAGGCAGACATAAAGGAAACAGATAAGAAGTTGAGTGGTGAAACAGATGGTCCACAACAAGCTGATTGGCGTTTACTTGTTGAAGATCTGTATTCTACAGGGAGCTCAAAGGCTTTGATTGAATGATTGGCTTGGCTTCGTTCGTTTTCAATCTCCCGCTACCAAACCCTGAAAAAGTCTTAAGGAGCAGAATATAGTCAAGAGAACGGAATGCGTTGTGTCGTAGTTTACAGCTTGACTGCAAAATTGTACCTTTCGGTCCAAAACATCCGACTTCAGTAGGCATATTTTGAGTATTGGGTTAGCCTTCCCTCCTTGATCCCCTTCCCTCCTTGATCCCTTCACCTTAACACTTAGTATACGCAGCCAAAAACCACGATTTTACACGCCTATTTTTCTACAAAAATGTTCACACCTAACTGCTGTGACAAAATTATTCATATATCTGTTATCTTTTATTGTGTGATCATGTTTTATATATCAAAATGTTCAGGAATGATTGCTCTTTTTAGAAACAGTGCAAAAAGATGTCTGTACAGTGAAGTTGCATGCAAAAAATTATGTAATGTGTAAACAAAAATTAAAAACAATAAATAATTTGTCAACATTTTTTCACTTACCATTTCATTCAAATGAATCCTTCACAATGTCGACACACAAAAATTCTTTCTTTTGATAATATATCCATATTTACCCAATATTGGGAAGTTTCATCACTCTTGGATCAGAAATAACATTATTATGACCATTCAGCAGTGTTTGGTAAATTGAAAAATAAAATGGCACAAATTCTCTAAGAAAAAAAAAATTATCTATGTACAGCTGATTTTAATTTACATTTATTTCAAATGATGCTGTTCAAAACAGTGATTTGGATGAAGAAATGGCTGGTCTGGGCATCCTTGACAAAAAAATGTTGTCCTAACTCTAGCATTTGGAGTACTGCAAACAATACATTGACGACACAGTGTAGACTTTTTGATAATGTGTCTTTTTCCACTGTGTCTGTTTGCATGGCTGCTGATGTAAGGTTCCACCTGCAAGCTGGGCGTCTCTGTAGCTGCAAAAAGGCGAAGCTCAGAAACTAATTGCTTTTTAAATTGTAGATAGGGCTGCTTTTTTGTGTTTGCAGGCCTCGTCAGGGCATGCAAAATAAATGAATTCAGCTGAGCTACTTCAAAAATCCAAAAGAAAATTTTCTTCCACCATTTCCTTGTTCTTCTAGTGAAGGTACCATATGTTGCGACACACTGATCAACCTTATCACACCCATTCATGCGGTAGTTGTAGTCATCAATCATTGATGGTTTATCCTTCACTACACCAGAACGACTTGTTAAACGTTTGGTGGTCACCGAGGCTTCACTAGAGACAAGCAAGCATTGTTTTTTAGCCTTCTTGTCTCTGAACATCACGCAGAGGAATGTTCTTTCTATATGGAGAAACCATTTCATTTGTAAAAAGGACAATTTTGTTGTCTTGAAAGCTTGTGGAAAATCTCTGCGGTTTATGTTGACCGTACCAGTGTAGTAATGGCCATTACTGGTAAGGTACTGCAGCAGCGGATAGCTGGTGTAGTAACGGTCAGCATAAATGTGATGGCCTTTCCCACAAGGTTCTAAAAGCTTGTCAAATATTTTGACGGCTTGTTGACTGCTTGGATCTAGGTCTGGATTGTAAGATGTATTGCTGCCAAAATATATCAATATGTTGACAACATAAGCAGTGTTGCTGTCGCAGAGGCCAAAGGTTTTGACGTGGTATTTTTTTGGCTTTGATGCATTGAACATCTTATGGGCCCACCTTCCCTTCCATCCAATGACCATTTCATCCACAGAAAGTTCCTTGAATGGGTAATAGGATTTTTGAAATTGAAGTAGCAAGCTCTGCACAAATGGCTCAATTTTGGCTTTGCCCTGCGAATCAGGATTGCTTACATGAAACATTGTATGGTACAAAGCTTGGAACCTGTCCCTCGTGAATACCTTCCTGAACCAAGGTGTTTCTGTAGTCTCATCATGTGCCCAGTAGTCACTAATTTTAGGCTTCTTTAAATAGCCGATAACAGTAATGACAACAAAGAATTTATGTAGCTCAGGCACAGTCACTGGTGACCATGTTAGAAAAACTGACCGTACTGCAGTTGTTTCTTTCATTGCCAGGCACCGTTGGGCCGCATAATCATTTACTGACCTGACAAGGTCTTCCATAATGGCATCAGTAAATAAAGCTTTAAAGCAAAATAAGGGTGATGCATTCTCTGGAATAATGTCAGGATTGACACCAGGGATTCTTGGCTGAGGTGGAATAAACCGAAAGGTATTGTCTGTGCTGCCCTCAAATACCTCCCTCCATTGCCCTTCATCACTAACCTGAGCGTCTGCCCTAGTAGTTGCCATTGGGACAGGAGACACTGTAGATGGATCTACTGTACTGCTGGTACTAGTACTAGGCCTAGGACCAGGATTCCTATCAAGTACAGATCTTGACCTTGCTCCTCGTCCTCTCTTAGGCATAGGACCTTTACCCTTTCCTCTACTATGGATGAGAGACTCCTCCTCTTGCTCACTCGAACTATCCCTGGTGGCACTGTACAATGATGTATTTCTAACATCCCCTTCTTCTTCTGAATGAGAACTTTCACTGTCAGTGTCAGAAGTCATGTCATCTGTATCTTCTTCAGCCCAGATTTGAATCATCTTAGTGGCCTGAACAGCAGAAAATCGTGCGCCACGAGAATTGGTAGAGGAAGCCATTTCTTCAAATGAAAAAAAAAGTTGAAAAAAATCGCTACTTTTGTTAGATTATTGAACAAAATGTGCCAAATTAATTCTCAAAAGCTTACCAAACCACGCCGTAAGATGCTTAAAAGGACAGGAACAGGAAATGACGTTGCAGTAGTTTAAAATGTTGGATAGGAAATAAAAATATTTAAAACTTGGCGTTGGTACATTTCGAGCGACAACGCCCATTTCATGGAAACAAAATATCACTGACGCACTTTCCGATAACAATTTATTATGAATATTTCCTTCCGAATTAGAACTGTCCATGCTAAATATTTCTTTATCTACATGTCTGTCTATTTCAAGTCATGGTTGAATTATTTGTGAGACACGTACTGCCGAAAATCGTGTCCCACGAGAATGGGGAGGGAGGACGCCATTTCTTCAAGTAAAAAAAGTAGACAAAATAACTTTGTTTACATTTTTATTTTTTAATTTAGTAGTACATAATTGATAATAATGTTAACTCACGCTCTAGAAATGGAATCTGAAATGGCATTGTTGTGGGTTTATACTTGCTGGATTTGGATTAAACCCATATTAAATACATTTAATACGTTGCAAAGAGTGCGAGCCACGCTATTTGGCTTAATGTAATTCCGTGGCTGCCTAATCGACACGTCATTTGGCGGGTCGGAATTTAAGGGTTAATTCGTCTGCTCTGTTGCAGCCTGTTATCCAGGATCAATTGATAAATTAAGACAAACGCTCAAAGTAAACATTCTTTTGAAAAATTATGAAGAAATATTTTTTTAAACTCACAACGTGTTCGAGGACCCTCCAAACTATGTTTCATCACCTCACACCACCCAACTGGATAGATATCCGGACTCTGGCAGTCAATCCACTGGTCATAGTTGTTTTCCCATCCATCAAAGTGAATCCGAAGTAACCTCCCAACCACTTTGGTTACAGTGGCCACACAGATTAACCTGAAATATTCATTCAATACTTATAAGATAAGATTCCCAGTAAGGGGCCAAGATTAAGCATTTTTGGGGGTTTTTTTTTGTGCTCGCCTTATTTTTTTATTCCCCAAGGCGGTGTGCATTGCACTAAGGTTTTTATTTTGCGCCTGTCGGGCCAGTTCATCCGACTTCGGCATGCATTTTATGTAAGAGTCTGCTTCCTCATGTATTTTCTATGGGTTTGTTTCCCAAAGGTAACGGCCGGTGCTGTAATGGAGATCGAACCCAGCACCTTCGGATTGTGAGCCATGTCACTTAACCCCTGGCCCACACCGTCCACAAATGAGGCAGTAAATACGCTGACAGACGACCCATAACTGACCAAGACCCTATTCCATTTGGCGGCTCTGGAAACAGGCAGCACTAGTCACTAGTGTAGTCTGTGGTCAACGAATTGGGATCACAGCGGGAAGGCAAACCCAAATGAAAAAGAAATATTGCAGCTTCGCTTTAAACTATGTCCCTATGTCCTTTTCAGGATGAACACAGAAGAAAAAGATTCTCGATATAAAGAAAAACTTCTAATAAATCCTGGGCAGTAATAACAAGAAACAGAGCAACCAAGCAAAAATTATACTTTTTGTAAATAATAATTATTTGGTTGCTACACCCCAAACAGAAAAATATTTTCTTACAGTGCAATGGCATGTGAAAAAAGCAAGTAGCATGTCCTTTGCAGAACGTCGCTTCTTATTTCCGCCGCTTACTTGGCTGTTATAAGTTTCTTCGCAAGTGTGCAGTATGGTAAGTTGCCATTATTTTCCATACATGGAGGAGCAATTGCCAGAGCAAAAAAACCAGTGTCTGCCAAACTGGAATGGCATGAGCAAAGAGTAATCAGGGTCAGGTGAAACTGGAAAAATGATCATAGAACTGATTTCATTGCATATGTGCTCAGTACTTTCAATTGCTGATGATAGAGTTTGAATTCTGCAGCTCCTGTGTTAGTTCAAAATTGTTCCCCTGACTTCGTCGGTTACCAGTTTATAGCTGGGTTAGAGGAGAGAAGAATAAAGTCCAGTCAAGCAAAACATACTCATCAGATTATATTTGTCAGGGTCAGATGAAACATACTGATCAGACTATATTTGTCAGGTTCAGATGAAACATACTGATCAGACTATATTTGTCAGGGTCAGATGAAACATACTGATCAGACTATATTTGTCAGGTTCAGATGAAACATACTGATCAGACTATATTTGTCAGGGTCAGATGAAACATACTGATCAGACTATATTTGTCAGGGTCAGATGAAACATACTGATCAGACTATATTTGTCAGGGTCAGATGAAACATACTGATCAGACTATATTTGTCAGGGTCAGATGAAACATACTGATCAGACTATATTTGTCAGGGTCAGATGAAACATACTGATCAGACTATATTTGTCAGGGTCAGATGAAACATACTGATCAAGACTGTCTCTCCCTTTAAAGAAGTTCTCCCTAGAAACAGGCTGTTTCATGGCAGTCTGGCTAACGAGGTGGGGATCGACGCTGTGCTCCTCATTGTGGTAAGCTTCCTGAGGAGCCTCACATTGCAATACGCCAGGAGGATCCAGGTCCACCTTGTTTTTCAAGCACACCTCGGGATGTGAGAAGAGCCACTGTAACCAACAACAAAAGAAAGTCGTCAAGAGTGTCTAACTTAAGTATAGTAGCCTCTTTCTGTCATGACTGACTATAGGGTGCTAATCAAAAAAATGTATGCTTAGCTTTTCTTGTTTTCTTTCTCCTTGTCTTTTCACTTCTCTATGTTGCAAGATCTTCTTTTCATCAAACGTGGGGTGGCCCTTCAGGGTAGGTAAGCTTGGGTATCTTTGTAAGGAGAACAAGCTGTTGCACATGCAGCGGGTTCCTCGTCTCCCATCGCTAAATTGTCCAGGAGACCAGCATTAGTCTTTACAGACTGGAACCACCACTAGACTGCCTTAGGGGCATTAGCAACACCAGCTGGGCTGACTGGGAGAAGCAGTCATACCATGAAAAAACCCACAACAGGCCCGATCCATCAAACCAAACATGATGAGATTTGAACCTGGCATGTTGGTATGCAAACAGGGATCAAGATGGTGAGCAGTGCATGAGAGCCAGGACCAGTGAACCAGAGCTATTAAAACCCTTCTACAGGACTAAGAGGTTGCTTGAAACATACAGGATTTGAATATTCACCATTTCGCGTTTTCATTTGTTCATTATCTTGAGAGACGAGCGTCTTACCTCTCAGCTCTAACAACCCCCTAGGAGATATTTTTTACAGCACCTAATAATGAAGCAACGGCATTAAACTTTTGCTGTGAAATGTGTTCTCTTATGGCTGCAAAGACCAATCCTGGAACTGCATACCCTGCCACATTTGGTGCGCCAGCTGTGAAGTTGTGTATTTTTGCATATTTATTTTTAGGCATATTTTTCGCCTTTTTGACAACATCTAATATGAAGCCTAAATTCCTACCTAGGTTCCATCAGGTCCACAGCCTCTACCTTCATTCCTGGTCTGAAACCATGTTTGGGAATATCCTGAAAGAAAATGAATTTAATGGTTAAATGCAAGAAGTCCCTAGAAACCACTCGGGAATTGTTGAAATCACTGCTTAAAGCTCCTCATTAGAATATCTTCACAAAGGCAAAGGCCGCCGTCCATAGTAGACGATGATGGCATAATTAAGTTTGCTAATAAGGATTAACTGCGCTACTTTTTATCCTCACACTCTCGTCTCGAGCCGCCGACCCCAGTGGCAAGTCGAGGACAAGACGACTAGGGGGCGACTACGAGATGCAAATATCTTTACAGTCTTAAAATATATAAATAGCTATTGAAATGACCATGTTAATGAAACTGTTAGCAGCCTTGGATGTAAAAGAAGTATTAAATGATCAAGAACTGAAATGTGTTGTCATGTGTCACCATCAAACGTGACCAGACAGGCCCTGACATGGAATCCACAGAGGAGGAGGAAGAGAGGTAGACCAAGAAATATCTAGTGATGAGAATATGGAGAAGAAGAAGAAGACACACTAATCTATCTATTACGTAACCACAGATGAAAACATTTGTCGGGTTATTGTCTGTCCCTTTTATCCAAATGAATTTATCTTTCCCAGTCAAAGTTTTTACAAAGTGTTTTAAAAAATCATAGATAGACAACCGGGCTTCCATAGAAATGGGCTGAAAATACTGTTCTTTCAATTGTAGAGAATTCCACTTCTGCCCTGGCAGGTTTAAAACAATGGCAAAATATTTTGTTAACAATTTTTATTTTCTCCCTTGGATTTGAAGATTCACCCATTATTGAAAATGGGGAAGGTAAGTTTTTGCAACAGATTTTTCTGAGATAGATCTGTTTAATTTGTCTATGTAGATATAATAAATACATTTATAGTGGAAACTAACAGATATTCCGATCTTGTAAACATTGATTATCCATCCTCTGTGGCACTTTGAAATTTTGGTCAAACAAGGGACACCAAAAATTGGTAAGTCTATATGTTTGTGCTGTTTTTCAACACTATCAGTTTCGTCTTCTTTTATCTCAGAAATTAACAAAAACAATGACACCGACAATTTCTTTACTAATTTATGTCTCTGCACACAACAAAATCATATCAATAGACCAACTAATAAAAGGGTTGCATGCTCTCAAAGTCAACAACCATAATAAAATGTGACATCCTGAAAAAAATAATGTAGTATTGTATAGGTTATACAATATTGGTTGTTGCTGTTTGCGAATTCCCACAATGAGTAGGTTACTCTTTTGTGATCCTTCAAAAGGACATTAAGTGGCGGGTTGCAGTAGCTTTCCTCACATCCCGAGCGTGCTGATGAAGGTGGACCGGAGTCCTCCAGGCGGTTGTGCTTTGCTTGGCTTCATTACTACTACTCACATGTCACTCACTACTACGGGATCACATCGACCCCTCACCTCATTAGCCAGGCTGCCATGAAAACAGCCCATTTCCAGGAAGGGCTACTAGGAAGCCAGGGTGAGTCTTGGCCAGTATATTTTGCCTGACCATGACTAACATGTCTGATCAGTATATTTTGCCTGACCAGACGTTAGTCTTCCTCAACATACAATATTGGTAACTATAATAAAAACATTCGCGCAGGTGTCAAAGATCTGTTGCATCGATCAACCACTACCATGTCCAACTGCTGAGGCTATGTCCATGCGTAGCGCGTCGACTAAAAGCCCTGTAGATTCCCCAGGTGCAACCGTGTACTCCGCAGCCTTGGGATGAGGGCCACGAGGAGTGTGTTAGACCAATGTTTGTGTCGAGCTTTCTGCGTCTGTCCGTGTCAAACTCCCTGTTTCCACGTGTTCAGCCGCTAAAGCTTCTGACTGTGTCCCCTGTTGGTTGGCGTGACCCTTGCTGTGCTGAGAATACGAGGATAGGCGAGGTATTGTGTAACCTCTGGCGAAGGGAGGGGGGCAGGGGGGGGGGGGGGGGGGAGGGGGGGGCAGGAGAAAGTCAGTTTCAGTACGAGCAGAAATGTTATTGAGTAGTGATAAGCTAGACTGAATTCTAATGTGCAGTTAAGCGGAACGTTGAACTCCGTCATGGACTGGTTTCCCACAAGTTGAACCAGGCATGAAATACAGCATAACAAACAGGATAACTGATCAAAAGCACATCAAATCCACAGAATTAAATCTCTGATACCACCTGGTGAAGAAGTTGTGAAATATAATCCGGACAGGAACCATCAAACATCGGAAAACTCGACACAAACACCGGAGAGAGGAGAGAGCGCAGCCACTAAGGTGCGGTCATCTTACTAATCCAAATATAAATATCGGTTACAAAATTATTTATTTGCATACGTTTCTTTAAATGTACACGCTTTTTTTGAAGTCAAGTATGGTTTTCATTAGCCTGGTATCAAACAATCACAATCTAGGAAAAGAAGACACTTATCTAAGCCATAAGGAATATAAAACAAACAAGAAACAACTATCACTGCCTTGAACGAGTGAAGCAAGTGATTTTGTTACACATGAGAACGAGACTTAACAGATTGAATAGCCCCTTACACAGGCTAAATTGGCGATATCGTTAATGTGCATGTGCGGACAAGCAGCATAGACATTCAAACTTATCCTGCAAGACTGTTATATGCACTGCCGCTTGGATCTCCACACAAAGCTGTTTGAAAGCTTTAAAAAACTCTTCACTACGGCAGCCTTTATTCAGAGAAATGGACTTCATGAGTAGACATAACAAGAAGAAAAAACATGGTGAGTGAGAAGAAGATTAACCATGTTTAAAGTTTTTAATTGAGTGAAGTTGGCATGCAATCTTGTGGCATCTATTTTTGATCATTTATAACTCACATTACCAACCTTATCAAACAACTTGACAGGAGCTGCCATAGAACGTGTTTGTTTCAGGTAGTCAAACCATTTGAATAGGCCTTTTGTACCTTTTGAGGAAAAACAAAAATACATGTTTTAGTCTTTACAATTAAAATCTCCTACTGTCACCCACCTGGTTTAACAGTACTTAATTAAAATCGTTTAACTGCCCCCTAACCCTATGTTGTTTGGCGTAGCATAGCAATAAAATCTTGTTATTTTGTTGTAAGACTTGATTTATAAATAGACTTAGGACCCATGCATAGCTTCAGGCCACATAACGAACATGAATATTGACCAGTAATTAACCCTTTCCAGCTTATACGTGCCGAAATCATTCTCCGCAAAACCCAAAAATTCCAACTGCTACAACTTCTAGAACACGTATTAGCGTTTTGTGATTTAGTTTGAGCAATTTTATTTTATTGACAGCTCTATATGATGGTGACATCCTATGCATGCACAATTTACACTTAGCTGTTAGATTATTTCTGATATGCGAAAGTTATATTTGAAAGTCTAATCCTTTATTGTGAGGAAAGTTGGACTTCAAGGCCAGAGAAATGATTTATTATTTGATCAGCCCAATAATCACATATCTTAATTAGTCATTGATATTTAATATGTGCCTGATTCAGACTTTGACACATAATACGAAAGTTACGTGTATTGGAATTGACGAAAATATCTGCAAAAACACACAATATGGTGAATACCATAAAAATTGTTTCTCCCCAATTGAATGCTTCATACTATTTTATAATCTTTATTATGAATTCTTCATGTCAAAGATAGTTTATTTATGTGCCTTGCGATGTTTAGATCATAATTTTAGCTCAATTTGTTCAATATAAATTTATTTTGAATAAAACTTTGATGTACAGAATTCTGGTATTTGGTGTCGATGGAAAACACAAATCAGCAAAATTATCCAGAACTGATAGAGGTTAACTGTATTTGACTTGGAAAATTTAAAACAAACATCTTGTAAATTAAGGCAGATTAGAGCAGTGTTTCCCAACCGTTGGACCGCTGCAGGTACGCAAAGATTTCCCGTTGGTCCGAGAGAAAAGGAAATTGCTGCTGAACTCATTATCTACTCCCAGTGCACAAATTCGGGTTATTTTAAAAAGCATTATAATTTCATTTTATAATATTAGATTTAACAACAAATACACAAAATACTATATAAATATTGGAATTAGTTTCTTATTCTCACCGTTACTATTTCCTAGTTCCTATTTTCACCAGTCTGTGAACACTTTTTCCTATTTTCACTGGTCCAAGAACAATTTTTCCTATTTTCACTAGTTCTTGATTGTAAAAATGTTGGAAAATACTGGACTAGAGAATATCTAAAACAGTCCACATCTCCTTACCATGTCATAAGACGAGGAAAGTTAGATTGCATATTGGCAAAAAGGCTTAAAAAAAAACATAGACACAATGGCAAAGAAAGATACTTCCCAGCTTATCATAACGTGGCAAAAAGTAAGTAATTGATAGCCAGCAACAAGACAGGAAGGTGATGTGAGGCATGATTAGCCTAGCTCCAGTGAATGGAATTTGAAATATAAAAATATATAACTGGATAACATTACAAGACAACCACTGTTCCGGAATCCACAGGGCCAGATAGGTAGGGGAAGACCAAGAGGGAACTGGAAGCAAATGTAAAGTCAGCAAACATGACATGGACAGAAATGGCTCATGATAGGAAGACTTGGTGAGTATTTGTCAAGGACCTATGCTCCACAGGGGGCTGACAGGTTTTTGATTGATTGATTGATTCCTGCCCCAATTAATGAGTAGGTCCTACCTCTTGCCTTTGAGGTTCCAGAACAAAGACTGTCTTGTAATGCTATCACCTGGCTTTTTTAATGTATTTTATTTTGGCGTTCACCTCATTTCTCTATTCCCCAAGGCGCTGTGCGTTTCACAATGTTTTTATTTTGCGCCTGTCGGCCCAGTGCATCCGACTTAGGTATGCATTTTATATAACATTTTGCTTCCTCCTGCATTTTCTATGGGTCTGCTTCCCCGGGGTAAGGGCCAGTGCTGTAATGGTGAGTAAACTCAGCACCTTCGGATTGTGATCCATGCCACTTAACCACTAGTCCACGCCGCCACCTCATTAATGTGCAATCTATCTACTGCCAACTCTTCGTGTCTTGTTTCACTGCAGAAGGACATGCATGATTTAACCTTCAGAACGCCAATGTTAGAAGAAAACCACCCTTCCTGGCCAACAAAAACGGTGTGCGGAAAAAAATTTTTTTTTAAAAACCGAGTCACTCCCGACAGCCATTTTTTACTGCTGAATACATCCTCCATATATACACGATATTTTGCCGGTTAAAGTATCGTATGTTCGATTACAAAAAGCTTTTGAACAGTTTTAATTTTGTATATGCCGTTTGGAGCAAGCCGACTTTTGCGAAAGGGGAAGTAGATTGTTGGGAAAGATTTTTATCGTGTAGATCGTGTTTATTTTGTTTGTTTAAATGAAAGAACTACGTTTGAATTGGAAACTAACAGTTGTGGCGATATTGTAAACACAGTATCGATACGTTGTTGTGGTTTCCATGGTTTTCTATCGAAGCGACTAGGCCTAGTGGTCGAGTCCAAATTTTTCCCGAGATATTCATAAATTTTCAACTTTATCTTTTTGAATCTCAAAAACTAACAAACACACAACAAAAACAATAACACCCACATGTTTGTTATGCTATTGTGTATCTACACGCCAGAAAATCATATTTATTGACAAACAAACATAAAAGTTACAAATTTTGAAAGACGACTACCACAGCGACTAATTAAGAAAATTAATTAGGTCACAAAAGACTGACATTTTTTTCAAAAATATATTGGAGTGCTTAAGGTTAAAGAGACTTTATGTACGGAGATCAAATGCAGTTGTGGCTACACGTTCCTAATGAAGCCAGAAAAGAAGGTTAAATAATTGTAGTATCACAGTTCACAAACTTGTGAAGACAGAAGCATAAACTTACCTCTGGGAGGTGTAAGTTCAAGGTTGTTGATCTCACAGAACCCAACCGGGAATATGCACGGGGAGGTGGAATGGTAACAAAACCAATCGCTGCCATTCTCAGCCATTGAACCATCAATACCAATCATCAGATAGTTATTTCGCAAAACCTTCAGAAATTTTTTAAAAACAAAGCTAAAATAAATATTTATTGTTTGTGCGAAGTTACCTTCTCATTTACTGCATGTCTGTAATTACAAGATACATTTTTGATTGTCAAGTCTGTAATTACAAATTCATTCACTTATCTATAGTCTGTGATTTCAAATTCCCTTATCTGTAGTCTGTGATTTCAAATTCACTTGTCTATAGTCTGTTTGTGATTACAAATTCATTTATCTACAGTCTGTTTGTGATTTCAAATTCACTTATCTATAGTCTGTTTGTGATTACACATTCTTCTTCTTCTTCTTCTGCGTACACAGTCAGACAGTAACCATTATTTTTTCGAAAAAAGCGGCGGTCATCCTGAGACTCTCGCCACTACCATAGAGCTTGTCTTGCAGTTCCACTGGCAATGGCCACATCTGCTCTCTCTGATCCTCGTATGTCGGGCAGTTCTGCAGCAGATGTTCAGTGGTCATTTTGCCAGTACCGCACGGGCATTCGTCGGTACACCCTATCTTCAATTTGTTGAATAGGTGGTACCTCAGTCTGTTGTGGCCAGTGCGAAGTCTGAAGACAATGACCTGCTCTCTTCGGTTCAACTGGTAATAGGCATCGTTTTTGGTGTAACCAGTATGTTCGGTTTCCCATTTGGTCATGTACCTGGCTTTGATAAGCCGTTTTGACTCTTCGTACGTCATACTGGTATCTGTTTGTGGTAGCCTTGCACCTTCTTTTGCCAGTCTGTCTGCCTCCTCGTTGCCTTGGATGTTGCAGTGTGACGGAACTCACTGTACCACTACCCTTTTTGGTGCGGACTGCTGGCACAGTTTGCAGAGTGCTGCTCTTAAGTCATTAAGCTCAGTGTTTTTCTGGCTTTTTAGCGCAGTGACTACGGCGAGAGCATCTGTCAGCAGGACTATATGGCTCTCATTTTCACTGTGTGTTACCATTTCTTCCACTGCCGCCCTCAGTGCCTCTGCCTCCGCTCTGAAATTGCTTGTGTACTTACCAGTAGCGAACGACAGTGTTATTTTTCTGCCATTTGGTAGGTTCAGGAATGCTCCTGCCCCTCCGTTCTGTGTAGTGTTTGTTACAGAACCGTCGGTGTATGCATGGGTCCAGTCCATGCTTGGGTAGCTTTTCGTTATGAAGCTTAGGGTAGTGTCTCTCCTTTCTTTTTCAGTCTGGCAGTTTTTGTTTGCAATACCTGGTATATTTTCTACCACCTCTGGAAATATATCCTGCCTCCAAGTAGGTTTTCGTACAGTAGTGATGGGTTTTGGTGTTGTTAGTGCGTTTATGGGATCTTCGTGCATCTTTGCTTTGGCTATTTCTGCAAAGTTTCTCCGCTTTAGTTTCCCAGTTCCCAAATTGTTTAGTCTCTGGTACATTGGGTGGTCCGTCAGTCTTCGGAGTTTCTCTGACTGCAGCTGGGCTCTGCAGTCTCTTCTATCGGTCATGGATTGCAGTTTTGTAATCTTTTCAAGTTCTACAATTGGCGTTGACTTCATGCCACCTGTTATAATTCTCATGGCTTGGTTTTGAAGTTTGTTAACTTTATCGAAGTTCGCCTTCGCTGCTGTTGTCCATGCCGCAATGCCATACTCGAGAACTGGTCTCACTCTTCCAGTGTACAGTTTCTTTAGTATGCCTTCGTCCTGCTCGAGTGTCACCTTTTTGCTCATCTGCCCTTGTACTTGGACTCTGGCCGTTCTTTGTTTGAGGTAGTGGTTGATCCACTTGTACATCTTCCCACAGACATCACTTCTTCTTAGCTTGACTCTAAGTCCATCCTTCCAGACTTTGTCAAATGCCTTTTCCAGATCCACCCAAACAGCTACTGTGTGTTTCTGTGCCTGGTAGGCATCTTCTATCTCCTGGGCTATGAGGATGACCTGGTCCTCAGTGGATCTGTGCTGTCTAAAGCCGGCTTGCTGTGGAATTAGTATTCGTTTTTCTTCCAGATGCCACATCAGTCTGGTGTTTATCATCCGTTCCATCAGCTTGCCGACACAGCTCAGTAGGCTTATGGGCCTGTATCCATTTGGATCTGTTTTGTCCTTTCCTGTTTTTGGTACTGGTACCAGTATTGCATCTTTCCATGCCTGGGGTACAATACCCCTTTTCCAGCTTTGGTTCAGGACTGATAGTAGTTTTTTCTTCGCTGTTTGGCCCAGCCCCATCAGCATTTCGTTTGTTATCCCGTCTTTTCCGGGAGATTTCCTTTTCTTTAGTGTTCTCATAGCCTCTTCCATTTCGCGCATTGTTAGTTTGGCCATCATGTGCTCTTCAGGAGCCGTATTTATGTTTTCGTGTCCCTTTAGCTCTTCGCTAATGTCTGTATGCTTATCTGCAGGGACCTCGATGTGGTTTGCTCTGGCATAGTGATCGACAAGATTACACATTCAATTATCTATTTTCTATCTGTGATTATGACAAATTTAATTATATATAAAATGTATGTGAATACACAATTAACTACCTAACATTGACCATACACCCTAATGTATGTTGTCTGTATGTGATTATAAATTCAGTTATCTATTGTCTGTATGTGATGGCTAACGCATTGTTTGTCTGTCTTTAGATTACACATTCAATTATTTATTGACTGTCTTTAGATTACACATTCAATTATTTATTGACTGTCTTTAGATTACACATTCAATTATTTATTGGCTGTCTTTAAATTACACATTGAATTCTTTATTGATTACACATTGAATTCTTTATTGTCTGCATGTGACAGCTAACTCAATTATTTATTGTCTGTATGTGATGGGTAACTTATTTATTGTCTGTCTTTAGATTACACAATAAATTATTTATTGTGTCTTTAGATTACACAATCAATTATTTACTGACTGTCTTTAGATTACACATTCAATTATTAATTGTCTGTATTTAGATTACACAATACATTATTTATTGTCTGTCTTTAAATTACACAATCAATTATTTATTGTCTGTTTTTAGATTACACAATCAATTATTTATTGTCTGCACATGACAGCTCACTCTATTTATTGTCCGAATGTGATTGCTAAGTAAATTATTTAGTGTCTGTTTTTGGTTACAAATAGCAGACAACACAAAATTATTATTAACTAAACTACACTCAGATGAGCTGGATCAAAACAAAACAAAATCAAATAATGAAAGAAACAATACACATACAGCGATTGTGCTTTTTGGTTGTACTGTAGGCTTCTTCTGCATTTGTGATCAATTAAAAGAGGAGTGCATGGCAAAGTGATTTGAATATTGGTCTCCTGATCAAGAAGACATGGGTTGAAAGCCCTAGTACAGCACTGTTTTTTTTTCTATAGGGGTAAAATAAAAACCTAGCCTGCACATTGTGTGGTAACTGTAGGGGCAAGCTATATTTATTCCTCGGTTCTATAAATCCTCTGGCAGACCCCAAAAAATGAGAATTAACACAGTAATGGTGTTTTAAAATGGATAAATTAAAATTAAAAGAAATAGAAAATGGTCCCTTTCATTGCTGAAATGAACTCTGTGATGGCTAATGTGGCTCCTAAATGTTCCATTGACTTTGCCAGGTACCAGTTTACAGCTGGGTCAACTGGAAGAAGCAATTGTACCATGGAAAAAATCCACCACATGTCTGGTCTGTCAAACAAAGTGCGGATTGATTTCTTCTTCTTCGTACGCAGTCAGACATCAACTTTAATTTGTTAGAAGAAAGCAGCTGTCATCCTGAGGCTGTCGACACTGCCATAGAGCTTGTCTAGTGTTGGCACTGGTGATGGCCACATGTGCTTTCTCTGGTCCTCGTATGTCGGGCAATTTTGCAGCAAATGTTCAGCGGTCATTTTCCCTGTACCACAGGTGCATTCATCAGTGCTACCTATCTTCAGTTTATTGAATAGATGGGGGATCAAGATGCTGAGCAGCACATGAGCTACAGTGGTCAGCGACCCATAGCTGACTGCTAGCGAACCATAGCTGCCAAGACCCTTCTACACCTCCACGCGGTGATCCTGGATAACAGGCTGCAGCAGGGCAAACTGGCTAAGGAGAAGGGATCGAAGAGGGAATGCTAACCCGGTACTCAAAAAATGCTTGCTGAAATCGGATGTGTTGGACCGAAAGATGCAAATATCGCAGCCAAGCTGTAAACTACAACACAACGCATTGCGTTCTCTGGACTACATTCTGCTACTTACCCTTTCAGGGTTTGGTAGTGGGAGATTGAGAACGAAGAAGAAGAATAGATGGTACCTCAGTCTATTGTGGCCAGTGCGAAGTCTGAAGACCACGACCTGCTCTCTTCTGTTCAACTGGTAATAGGCTTCATTTTTTGTGTAGCCAGTATGCTCTGTTTCCCATTTGGCCATGTATCTGGTCCTAATAGACCTTTTGGACTCTTCGTAGGTCAGACTAGAATCTGGTTGTGGTAATCTTGCACCTTCTTTTGCCAGTCTGTCTGCCTCCTCGTTGCCTTGAATGTTACAGTGGAATGGAACCCACTGTACCACTACTCTTGTTGGTGCGGACTGCTGGCATAGTTGACAGAGTACTGCTCTTAAATCATTGTTCTGTATTTTTCTGGCTTTTTAGTGCTGTAACCACGGACAGGGCATCTGTAAACAGGACTATCTGGCTTTCATTGCTTTCGCCTGTCAGCATTGCTTCTACTGCAGCTTTCAGTGACTCTGCCTCCGCTCTGAAATCGGTGGTTTGATTTGAACTTGGTGCATTTGATTGTAAACCAAACTCACAACCCTAAGGCCATGTGCTCTCCCGTTCTCCACACAATGAACCAATCAAATTAAAATTGACACATACTAATGTATGTTATCATTCAGTTTAAGTTATACGAGAGCTGCAATAAATGATAATACCTAATGTAAGGCCACTAACAAATAACTATAAATAGGGCATTTATTACAAAGAAATAATTATAATGGGGCATTTATTATCATCGCTGGGCTCACCTGTGAAATTTATAGTGTTGTTGATTAAAGGATGCTTGACGATGCAGTCTACGTTTTTATTTAACTCCAAAAAGGAAAAAAATATGTATGCCGTATTGGGATTTGAACCTGTGCATAAACTGAAGACAGGTGCTACTGATGAATGCACCTGCGGTACTAGGAAAATGAACCCTGAACATCTGCTGCAAAATTGCCCAACATATGAGGATCAGAGAAATCATTTGTGGCCATTACCAGCACTAGACAAGCTCCATGGCAGTGTCGACAGCCTCGGGATGACTGTTGCTTTCTTTGAATAAATTCAAATCGACGTCTGACAGTGGAAGAAGAACATGGGCACATTTGGTTAAGAGACTGATATTGGCCACCCAACCCTCACAAATAATACAAAAATATACCAGACAAAATGCAATCTCTGACCTTCATGACAGTGGCTATACAAATGGCTGATAGGTTTAATGGGTCGATGGCTTCTAGTTTCATCCCCACTTGAAATGATAGGCTGTGGGGTGGATCTTTGCACTGTTGAGAGATAATAGCATTTGTTAAATAATGAATGTGATAGAAACTACAAGACACTTATCGGATATTACTGGGTGACATGGATAACGTCATGGTCAGGATAGCATACTGACCAAGCACAATCTCATGTGCACGAGTGCTCCTGGAAACAGGCTGTGACATTGAAGCCTAGTCAACGATGTACGGATTGACACTGTGATCCCCATAGTGGTGAGCCTATGTGAAGACACACATTGCAATGCAGTCAGAAAGACCCATGTGCACCTTCTTCTGCATGCCTCAAGATATAAGAGTCATTACAACTACTATCACAGAAATATCATCAAAAGTTAAGACCATCATGTGGAGCTTCGAAAGCAAAAACAATAAAAATATTCTGGAGGTCAATGATAAATTGAGAATGACACATGTTTTGTCTAATTGAGGGCAACTCTAATGTTTTGTCTAATTGAGGGCAACTCTAATGTTTTGTCTAATTGAGGGCAACTCTGATGTTTTGTCTAATTGAGGGCAACTCTGATGTTTTGTCTAATGGAGGGCAACTCTGATGTTTTGTCTAATGGAGGGCAACTCTAATGTTTTGTCTAATTGAGGGCAACTCTAATGTTTTGTCTAATTGAGGGCAACTCTAATGTTTTGTCTAATTGAGGGCAACTCTAATGTTTTGTCTAATTGAGGGCAACTCTAATGTTTTGTCTAATTGAGGGCAACTCTAATGTTTTGTCTAATTGAGGGCAACTCTAATGTTTTGTCTAATTGAGGGCAACTCTAATGTTTTGTCTAATTGAGGGCAACTCTGATGTTTTGTCTAATTGAGGGCAACTCTGATGTTTTGTCTAATTGAGGGCAACTCTGATTTTTTGTCTAATTGAGGGCAACTCTAATGTTTTGTCTAATTGAGGGCAACTCTGATGTTTTGTCTAATTGAGGGCAACTCTAATGTTTTGTCTAATTGAGGGCAACTCTGATGTTTTGTCTAATTGAGGGCAACTCTAATGTTTTGTCTAATTGAGGGCAACTCTGATGTTTTGTCTAATTGAGGGCAACTCTAATGTTTTGTCTAATTGAGGGCAACTCTGATGTTTTGTCTAATTGAGGGCAACTCTAATGTTTTGTCTAATTGAGGGCAACTCTAATGTTTTGTCTAATTGAGGGCAACTCTAATGTTTTGTCTAATTGAGGGCAACTCTAATGTTTTGTCTAATTGAGGGCAACTCTAATGTTTTGTCTAATTGAGGGCAACTCTAATGTTTTGTCTAATTGAGGGCAACTCTAATGTTTTGTCTAATTGAGGGCAACTCTAATGTTTTGTCTAATTGAGGGCAACTCTGATGTTTTGTCTAATTGAGGGCAACTCTGATGTTTTGTCTAATTGAGGGCAACTCTAATGTTTTGTCTAATTGAGGGCAACTCTAATGTTTTGTCTAATTGAGGGCAACTCTAATGTTTTGTCTAATTGAGGGCAACTCTAATGTTTTGTCTAATTGAGGGCAACTCTGATGTTTTGTCTAATTGAGGGCAACTCTAATGTTTTGTCTAATTGAGGGCAACTCTGATGTTTTGTCTAATTGAGGGCAACTCTAATGTTTTGTCTAATTGAGGGCAACTCTAATGTTTTGTCTAATTGAGGGCAACTCTAATGTTTTGTCTAATGGAGGGCACCTCTAATGTTTTGTCTAATGGAGGGTGATTAATGTTGTGCCTAATGTTACTCTACTACATTGCAACAAGTGGCCACTGAGGGTGGTTAACCGATGTGCCAGTCAATCTTAATAGACTCACACTACAGCAAAGGAGGTCCGCAGTCTGTTAGGTGCCATCTATGCTGCCCTTAACAAATAACCTAACCATGGCCAGTGTTATGCCATGTCACACAATTAGTCGCCTCTTACGACATGTTCTCAGTGGTGCTATTCTTATCTTTGTCGTACACAAAGACCCTGGAACCACTGATAGTATCAACCTGTTTTACTAAATATAAATACACATTACATTATAACAGTTACTTAACATTCACCTTTGGGAACATGTCCGGGGTAGCATCGCTAGGGCCATACTTCTGCATTGTGACTTTGCTGAGGCAAGAATTGATGTACTCTGAAATATCACATTTGATGAAATATTGAGAAAAACAAAGTCAAAGCTATTTGTAAGTGGGCATCCCCATCAATTAATATTTCTTCTTCTTCTTTGCATTCAGTATCTTTGGTCATGCTATATCTGCAGGTCAGTCGCCATGATGAAGTCTTTAGTCTTCACCAGGTCTGGCATCTCATTACCCTGTTGAGTGGATATTCCTGTAGAACGTGCTCAGGATTCTGGCCCCCTGTTTCACTTTGGCATTCATCGGTGTGTGAGATCTTTAGTCGGCTTAGATGTTCTGGTAGTCTGCAGTGACCAGTTCTCAGGTGAAATAGGGTAGTTTGTTGGTTTCTTTTGAGTTGGTGGGTCTGGTGTACTGCTTATGTTTCTGTCAAATGAGGAAGTACGAGATAGAATTACAACCGCAATAGAGCCGTTTGAAGACCTCTTGGCAACTGTCAAAAGAAGGAAACTTGCTTGGTGCACTCACATATCGAGATCAAATGGTCTTGCAGATATGATGCTGCACGGAAAGGTGCAAGGCAGACGAAGAGGCTGTCCCAAAAAGAGGTGGGAGGACAACATCAAAAAATGGACCAATCTCTGACCAGAAGAGGTACATGCAGCGGCCGCTGACAAAGAAGGGTGGACAATATCTTTCCAGATTATGTGGCACGCTGCCTCTTACATCTTCTTAACATCTGCCTTAGAGTAGTCGTATGTTCGCGTGTTTATGTTTACTTCTTTCCCTGCTTATTCACAATGGATGATCTGATGGTCACTTGAGACAAACAGTTCGCCAACGGTAATGTTTTCAATCATATTTTCTTCTTTAGTAAAAACTAAGTCAAGTGTGTTTTTGCCTCTGGTGGCTGCTTCTACATGTTGAATCAAAAAATTGTTTAGTTATGCACTTAACAAAAGGTTTCGACTCTACAAGTGCTACTGCCATATCAAATTTTATTTCTGGAAAGTTAAAATCCCCCATTAATAATAATTTTCCTTCACTTGCCTTTTCAATGCTACTAATCAGCTCCTCATCTTCCTCTTTTTGGATGGACATCTTGGGCATACCCCAATCACTGTTTTTTCACCCTGACTTTCTATTTCTCTGCATACACTTTGATTTTTGTTACCACATGATAAATCATCTTTGATGTTATATTAACTGAATTTGTACAGATTAATAAAACACCATCTCTCTTAGCCTTGTCTCCAACTACCCTATCTTTCATTAACATTGAATGTTCTTCTATTTCAACTTCACTATCTGCAATATCCTAAAATGTCCATGATTCTGTTAACCCTATTATATTTTGTTTTTCCTTCTTCTACATACAGTTCCAATTCTTCTCCTTTATTTACTATGCTTCTCACATTTGCATAAAAACATTTTAGCTTATAATTATGTTTTTCCACTACTTATTTGACCCCAGCTCTCCCCTTTGACTGCACCCTATTGTATGCCTATCTTTAGTCTCATACTTCATAGGCCTTACTAGTTTTAAATCTGTCCCATCTCATTTAGATGTAAAAAGCTCCTGTCTAGCATTTTACCTTTTGTCTACTTTCACATCAATAAATTCCATACCCATGTCCGCACACATCACCTGCAACCTAAGGTTGATACCTATTATCTTACTATCTAAATAGTCTGACCCACCTGCTCTGTCTAAAATACCCATCATTGTGACCTTTCTGAACTTTTTTCCCATAAGACTCTTGTATCTTTGCATAATTATTTCTATACCATCTCTCTTTACATTATTAGTTCCTACCAATACCACAACATGACTGTTTGCTATGTCATCTATCCTCTTTATTTTCCCCTCTATGTCCTCAATTTTTGCTCCCCCAATATCAATTTTTCAAACATTTTGTGTTGTTTAGACAAATGTCTGCCAACCTCCCTCACCATTGAATCCCCTACTACCAACACTGAGCCCTCACGTTTTAGTTATTTGGTCAAACTAAATTTTACAAGTGAGAACCTCGAGTATTCAGGAAGCAGGGATGAAGTGGAAAACTCAGGTATGTCCTTAAGATGCAAGTATAAGGTAGAAAAACCCAGGCTTACCTTGTGAAGCATGGAGCTTGTGGCCCACAGTCTGTGACCAGCCCACTGGGTGGATTAAAGGTGATGTCATGTGACACCAGAACTCATCATTTTCTTCCTGGAATAGTCACAATATTTTATTAAGTTTGTTATACAGTCACTCTGTGACAATAATGGCCTCTTAAGCACACTATATTATGTAAGTTATAAAACTACTCTGTGTCTCAATAATAACCTCTCACTCCATCACCTTTCCTAAAGCAGAGTTCTCCATCAAAGAGGCATTCACATACAATTCCCGTAACCTCATCTATTCTATCATCTGTCACCAGTGTGATATGACATAGGTTGGGGAAACTGGTATGAAACTGCGTGAGCGTTTCCGCCAACACCTCAATGATATTCGCAACCGCACTGGTTCCTCAATTGCCAGCCACTTCAATGGTCCTGAGCACCGGGATAAGGCTGACGTTAATGTCACTGGTCTAGTTTCTTGCTACTCTGATGATTGTCATCGATTCACCCTTGAGAATAGACTTATCTCCAGCATGGGTTGCCACCAACCGCATGGCATTAATATCTTCCATACCTTTTCTTAAAATCTCATACCGACCCCCCATCTATTTGTCTTCCTTTGCCCTCCCCCTCCCATATTAATCTCATCCCCGCCTGGGCTTATCCGGCCCATTCCTCATCACTTCTTATGCTCTCCTGGCCACCTTATTTAACCACTCCCCTTCGTTTTCAGTTGAGCTTCCGACCCAACCAGTCGCTTAGACAGACTAGGTCAACTATCAGATAAGTAGACCATTTTTTCCTTATATGTTGATTTGCTAGCTCAGTATTGTTGTTTTTTGTTGTCCCTGATAATGGCCTATTGGTCGTAACGTAGGTTTTGTTTGTGTTCTCGTCTCGGTGCGGTATCTGACCATACCCATTTTAAAATTTTGATTAAACTTAACTTTAATCAGCTTTACATTTTTTTCATAATTTTTTCCCATAACCTCTAGTACCCATTTTATGTTTATGTCTGTTTGTTATACATTCCCCTCTATGTTTTATATAGATACTATAATAATAATAATAATAATGTTCGCTTAGGCGCCTGAGACTAGTTGCACCAGTCTGTCACATCCATGACCCATTGCTATGGCGTGGTTCCAGGTCTCATCCAGGGTGGAGGTCGTATCTGCTGGAGCCACACGGTACGGGGATGGCCTTTTCTGTGATTACATCCGATCGGGGGGAAGACTTTCGGTGCAGAGGAAAGACTTGTGTAGTATCTTGTGGACCGGGGTTTCCTGGTCCAACCGTACAACATGACCGAACAAAGAAACGTGACAGCGGTCAAGTGTTTCAGAGATTGGGTGGAGGCCTGTTTTACGGGAGACCTCCACGTTGCGGATGTAGTCATACCATCGGATTCCCAGGATATGCTGATGGTTGCGCATGTGGAAGGCCCCTAGTCTCGACATGTCATGTTTCAGCAATGTCCGGGTTTCGGTGTCATAGAGCAAAGCTGGAACAATGCAGGACTGGTAGATTCAGATTTTTGTCCCAAGTGAGATCTTGCTGTTACTCCACACACGTCGGAGGTCGTGCATAGCAGACATAGCTAGTTCTATCCGCTTTGACATATCAGGACCGCGCATAAGATGATATCATGCTACCAAGATAGATGAATTCATTGGTGCCCTCCGTAGTGTGACCTTGGGTTTCAATACCATGTGTCGGAAACGAGGTTCTGAACTTTGTGTCTTGGCCCAGGATATAGACAGGCCTAGGAAGGGTATTTCGTTGTCTAGCATTCCTAGAGAGCGATGCAGCGCATAGCTGCCTGTGCCGAACAGAACAATGTCGTCCACGTAGGCAAGATCAGTTAAGATTGACTGATCGATAGCAATACCCTCTTGGTGTGCACTGAGGCAGTCAAGAAGCCAGTCAACGGATCAGCAGAATAGATCGGGGGCAAGAACACATCCCCGTCTGACACCCAACTATGTTATTTTCTACAGAAACTGTGTGATAACAAAGACGTAACATAAAAAAAAGATAATTAAAAAGAATAATACTTTTAAAAAAATAATTAAATAACTCCAAAACATAACGTTCGTTCGTATCTCGCATGATGAAGACCACTCTCTCTGTTCAGCAGTGTGGACAATCTTTTAATTTTGCTCTGTCCGCTGAAATGGGTGACTTGCGTGGTAATTTTGATTAAAGTGAGAAGAATTTGCGCAATATGTCGTTCTCACTCTCTTTTCCTGAGCTACCTTTGACCAGCGGCAAGACATTATCGAGACAGCTGGAGATAGCACAGGATGCAGAATTTTTCCTCAGGGTTTACTCTCAAAGTCTTTTCCATAGATAGGTATCCCGCAAGGCAGTGAGGTGTGACATCTAGTAGGTTGTGAAAGTAGCACGACCAGAACCAAATCTCTATGTTCACAACGAATGGCACATAAATAATGTTCCAGACATTCAAAACATAACATAAAATAATGAAACAATATTTTTAAAATCAGACAATATTTAAACAAATTACATAACAGAAGAAAGTAAAACATACTTTGGTGTCCAGATAGTTCAATCTTAGTCTCCCACCAATAATGTCTTTAATAACGGCCACTCTCATGGCTGAGACACACATCTTGTTGACCACTTCTAACTGCATGCTCGCCTTTAGCTTGTGACCATCCAACCACTCAAATGCCTTATGATGGACGATAAAGTAAAAATGAGATGTGGACACTGGGAACTGAAACATGGTGTATATATATTTGTTATTAATAAATGGTTGCATCGTAAATAAGGTGAAGAACGATTGGTCGATCAGTTTGGGGGTCTGACTCTGACAATGAGGATATGAGTTTAAATCCTTAGTGAGGCATTAGTTGTTTTTCTATCGGGGGTAAAATAAAAAACCTTGCATATACAGTACGTGGTGACTGCAGGAACAACAGCCTTTATTCTTCAGCGCTAGAAATCCTCCTGTTGGATTTTAGCAATTGGAAAAAAAACATGACATGACATGACAGCTTAGCTAGTTAAGTTAAATAAGGACGCCTAGATTCACATCAGGGTAAGGTGCAACATATTGAACAAAACTCAGCTCATTGCTGTAACACAGCAGACTAGACAATGACTTGGGTAAAAAACACTCAGTTATCTTGTTTTATGTGGTTTACTGATGAGAAGCTAAAGAAAAATAAATTAGAGTAAGGGAGAGACAACCAGACTTTATTACAAACTAAAGCTATAATTACAACATCTTAAAAAGAAAATAAAGAGACCAGTACCTTCGTGTGAAATTGTGGAGGAATCGTACGAGTACCAGTTAGACGTTTAATTAAAAACTCTTTCCAATCAGAGTGCTTGTCCTTGATTGCTAAGTAAAAAAATTAATGATTATACATTAACAAAATCAATGTCTAATTATCTTTTTTACAGACATCTAAGACTTATTTCATTAAGAAATCATTTAAGCAAATAATTTCATAAATATTTCCACCACCAAATAAGGAATAGCACTCTCTTGACATGCCAAGATTTAAATGACTGCTTGCTCACTGCAGATACAATTAAACTTACGGAATGTGCAATTAATTATACAAATTATCGAAAACTGAAACAGTAAGCCTAATTTCAAGGCACTAATATAAATAAAAATTGTCTGTCTTTTAACATTTATCACAATCTGTCAGAATCATTTGGTTATCATTTTTTATTCACGAATGACCAAATATGAAGATCGTAGAAAATATGTTACGTCCATCTACACAGGTTTCCAGCCGATTAAAGTATTAAATGTTAGATTACAAATGAATTTTAAACGATTTATCTTTTTCTTACCGTGGATTGGAGCCAGCCCATTTTTGAGAATGGTGTAGTAAGTTGTTGCAAAAGATCTTTGTGAGGTAGATCTGCTTAGTTAGTTTATTTAGTTGTAATAAATACGTTTGAAGTGGAAACTAACAGTCGTGCTGATATTATAAACACAGTATTAATACTTTGTTGTGATTTCAATGGATTATACAAACAGTGACTTTCCCTAATTGCGGAGTCCAAACGTTTGTGCTTTGTTTTTATACATTTTCACCTTCATCTTCTTGTATCTCAGAAACCAACAAAAACAGTAACCAACAAGTTCTTTATTCATTTTTGTCTCTACACACAACAAAATCATATTTATTGACCAACAAACAAAAAGTTACAGGCTCTCAAAGTCAACAACCTTATAGTAATATATGAAGTGTAGAAAAATTATGAAAAATGTTTGAGCAATTGTTAAATAATTTTTTTTTAAATTAATTAATAAAATAATATAATATCTAATGGCTTCCAGGGTATGTAAAATGAAAATGTATCTGGCTTTGATAGCTCTTCAGTTCATATTAAAATTGGTATGAGATTTAATTTATTTAGTGTCATAACTTCTGTCTTCACTATATAAACTTTGCAGTCTCATTCGCAGGTGCCGAAGTTACACACACAAATCAGTTTCCGCCTCAACTGACGTTGACGTCTAAACACATACATTTAGTTTGCATCATTTCAAGTTTTGAATTAACCTAAAAGATGGTAAATGATTCAGTGCATGTGTAGCTCTTGTTTAATGCAGAGTTATTTCCGCTAGGAGAATATTTATTAGCGTTGTGAACATTTAAATGTGTCCTTTCCGTGCAGTGAAATTTGGACGTCAAGACCCTAAAAATGATTTATTATTTGGTCAGGCCAATAATCAAGCATCTGGATTACACGTGGATATTGAATAGAAGTCTAACTTAAACTTTGACACAAAGGAAAGTGACTGTATGAATAGTATTGAGGGATTAACGCAGAAATATACATGACATTGTGAGTACCATAAAATACTGTACACCTTATTTTTTTTCAATCACAATAATGAAATTTAACACTTCATACTAATAAATACTTTTATTATGAATATTTCATGTCATAGATTGTTTAATTATGTGTCTTAAGATCTTTAGATTGTAATTTTAGCTTAATTTGTTTAATATTAGTTTATTTTTAATAAACTATTAAACATACAGAGTCGTGGCACTTCATGCGGACTGTAAAAGACAAATCAGCAAAATGAGTCCGGACTGGAAAGTCTTCATGTTCAGTCCCATTTGTTAGCTATATGTGCTCAATCTTTTCACTTTTTCTTGAATATATATTGTTGTTGCTAGTTTACTTTACTTATCGCTTGTCTTCATATTTATCCATGTTATTCGATATCCTGCCCTATTGCAAATATTTGGAAAAGAGATAAAGACCAGATGAAAATGTAGTGAATAACTATTGTGATTGTTTCCAAAGCTACTTATACTGACTACTACATCCTTCACAAAATCTATTACAATGGCCAGCACATACATTTAGGAGGAGCCAGAATCCTTCCATAAGTAGCACACCATCCAACATTGTGAACATCCTCTGACAACAAGTTACTCCAGAAGTCCTTGGAACTATCACTGCCAAATCCCTCGTACCTCAAGAGTATTTTGTATCCTGAAAGTATTTAATGAGTGTATATTTTAAATGTATATTAATACAAAACAATCATTTGTCTTAGTGTAATCACAGTGGGGCACCCGGTGGAGACCAGGATTTTTTCACGTGGATCATCTGGTAAAAATTTCCCGATCTCTGTGTAGTGAGATTGTACACCCGTGTGCAGTGCCGTGCACGTTAAAAATCCGTTGGCAGTTGGAAATTTTAAAAAGTAGTAATCATGGTATGTTAAAACACAATAATTAGAGGGGGATACAGTAGAACTGAATAGTAAATGTCAATAATTATATTGTCCCTAAGAATCAACTTCACTGCAGTCTGGGAAGACCCACAGGTGCTCAAGTCTCTCTTAGCAAATAGTGAAGGATGTAGATATTGATGGTTCCTGTAGCTCATTGGTTGTATACACTCTTGCTTCGTCCTCTCAGGCTCCCTACTTCGCTTGAACCTCGATGATTTTAAAGCTCTGCAGTCTGGGAAAAGCTGATTCCTCTACTGAGCTGTCATATTTAATGTGCCCATAATAGTTGTTTTTGAAGTCAGGATATTAGCTATAATGTTGCAGACATATCAAGAAACTCAACCCACATAAGCTGTCTTCCCAGGCTGTTCAGGATTGACTGGCAGGATAGAGTGCTGAACTCTGAAGTCCTCAGCAGGACAAGGCTGTCAAGGAACCAAACTCTGCTGCAGAGAGCCCAGATCAGATGGACTGAGCATGCCCAATAAATTACTAAGTGACTGGTGTATATGCAAGCACACATCTGGGAGGGACAGAAGAAATGATACAAAGAATCTCTAAATAGTTTCCTCATTCATGTGGCCTCCTGAGAGAAGGTTGCTTAGAACTGCACAGACTTGGAGCACTGCCATCACATACTGTGCCTGCATTGGTGAGGAGAGAATCATCAGTCGTGCAGAGAAAGTGAGCTGAGTGAATGGACAGAATGGAAGATGGTCCAATAATTGACCCTGTCAACATGTGCCTCACACGCTGTAGAGCTTGTCAAACTCGAATCAGATTGTTTAGTCACATGCTGTCACATCAGAAATCACATGCCTGCGGCTGTCACCATCTTCGCTTGCAATGGGTAACTATCATTATTATAATGGTACGAAAGGCAAGGAAAGGGCATACGACCTCAAAAGAAATTTAGGCCTAGTACAATGAAGCGGAGCCGCGTAGCGCAGTGGTTAGCGCGCTGGCTTCGCATCTGAGTGGTCCTGGGTTCATTCCCTGGTTGAGGCGGTAATGTTTTTTTCAGACCGCAATGGCTCCCGGGTCGACCCAGCCTTAAATGGGTACCGGTTCAGTCCGGGAAGTAAAAGCGGCGAGGGAGAGGAGATGGCTACCGCCCTCATATAGCCGAGCCTTTGAAATGTGAGATCGCTAACACCTCACACCCCTACGGCAGTAATGCTATGGGATACTTTACTTTACTTTACAATGAAGCCTCTACCACTTCATCACTGACAGCAATGGACTACCTTTACCGTTAATATCTTTTACATTCTATATATAGCAGCCTCACTGTTGTTGAATGCCCACAATGAGTAGGATTATTCTTTTCTTCGCCCTGGAAAGAACGTTAAGTGGTGGGTTGTTGTAGCTTTCATCACATCCCGAGCGTGCTGATGAAGGTGAGATAGGGTCCTTTAGGCAGTTGTGCTATGCTTTGCTTCATCTGTGTGGCGCTCACTACTACGGAGATCATGTCAATCCCTGACCTTGTTAGCCAGACTGTCATTAAAATAACCCATTTCCAGGAAGGGTAAGTCGAAGTGGGGGTCTTGGTCAGTATGTTTTACCTGACCCTGACTAACATGTCTGATCAGTATGTTGTGCCTGACCAGACGTTAGTCTTCTTCCCCTTGTACACAGGTAAGTTAGTATCATACACACAGAATAGTAGACAAAAACTGCAGAAGGCGGATGTGTTGGACCGAAAGATGCAAATATCGCAGTCAAGCTGTAAACTAGCGACACAACGCATTCAGTTCTCCGGATTGCAAAGCTCTTTTCAGAGCTTGATAGCGGGAGATTGAGAATGAAGTAGACAAGAAATTTTAAAACAATACAAAACAATGACCATACCACAAATTTTTAAAACTGTTGAGATCCAGTAGACTTTGACATCTTTCCCAATGTCCAAATCTGTGTTGGGTACTTCAACTAAAACTCCTTCAACCATCTGCTCCCAACAGTCATGCATAGGTACCTGATCACAGAAATCAGTATAAAACATAGTCATTGATAATAAATAAATATAGGTGGGATGTTTTTGTGACAAGCATAAATACATTATGAACATTATACTATGCTAAATGTTGGAAAATAACAAGGAATTGGAAAAGAAACTAAATGCATTTGAGAAAAAGTGTCTTAGAAAGCTACTGAACTTTGGCTGGGAGGAATTCTTAACCAACAAAACAATTAGAGAAGTCACCAACCAACAATTTGTCTCTCGATATAAACGCAATGTATGGACATGCATCGGACATGTTCTTAAATTGGACAGTAACAGACTTCCTCTGCAAGCATTTGTGTGGTCACCATCTGGCAGCAGAAAAAGAGGAAGACCACAAAAAACTCTTTGCAGAACAATCATCAGAGAGGGTTTAATTATGGGCTTAAGCAACATTCATGAACTGAAAATAGTTGCGTCACACAGATCAAACTGGAGAGGACTGGTTTCTACCTTATGTGTCAAGTTTAGCACTCAAAGAACATAAATAGTTAGTAGCCATATTTAACTTAACTTAACTTAACGTCTTTATACTGGTTTAGAAGACCCTGCAGAGTCTGTATACAACCAGTTACATTTACATCACCTTGCTCTAAAATCTATGCGCATCCAGTTTATTCTTAAACGCATTAACTGTCCCTGCCTCCACCACCTCCCCTGGCAATGCATTCCAAGCAGACACCACTCTCTGACTAAAAAAATATTTCCTAATATCTAACCTGGACCTCTCTTTAATCAGCTTGTAGCTATGCCCTCGTGTTATTGTAGGTGGCTGTATTTTAAAAAACTTGTTATAGTCTAATTTATCGATTCCTCTGATCATCTTATAAACCTGTATTAAGTCACCACGAATTCTTCTCTCTTCGAGACACTGTAGGCCTGTTTTTCTGAGTCGTTCCTCATAACTGTAATTCTGGAATCCAACTATCATCTTTGTCGCTCTTTTTTGTATTCTTTCTAGCATGTTTATGTCCCCTCTATGATAAGGACTCCACACCTGTACACAGTACTCCAATCTAGGTCTAACTAAAGCTTTATACAGTTTGACGATCACTTCCTTGCTCCTATGTTTAATATTTCTTTTTATCATACCTAACATTGCATTTGCCTTTTTCACTGCTACCTTAACTTGCTCACTCACCTTTCCTGTATGATCTATTATAACCCCTAGGTCCCTTTCCTTATCTATCTTTCTAATATTGTTTTCTCCCATTCTGTATTTATGTTCCATATTGGATCTACCCATGTGGATGACTGTACATTTATCTACATTAAACTCCATTTGCCAGATTAAAGACCATTCTCGAATTTTATCTAAATCCGACATCAATATATCCACTTCCGCTTTAGATGAGACACTACTGCATAGTTTTGTGTCATCAGCAAATTTTGCAATCATGGATCTCATATCAATGTCCAAATCATTTATATATATCAAGAACAAAATTGGTCCCAAAACCGAGCCCTGTGGCACACCACTTTTCACTTCACTCCACTCAGAGTACTCCTTATTTATGCCCACCCTCTGCCTTCTTCCTGTTAACCAATTTTCAATCCATTTGGCAACTTCGCCACCTATTCCATGTGATTTTAACTTTCGAAATAATCTTTGATGAGGTACTCTATCAAAGGCCTTTGCAAAGTCTAGATAAATAACATCCACTGGCTCCCCTTTATCTATGATTTTAGTAACCTCCTCCATGAATTCTAATAGATTTGTTAAGCATGATCTCCCTCTAGTAAACCCATGCTGACTATTTCTAATTAGATTAAATTTTTCTAAATGCATTACAATGTTTTCTTTGATTATTGACTCTAACAATTTACAGACTATGCTCGTTAAACTCACCGGTCTATAATTTGCCGGATCTGATTTTTTGCCTTTTTTGAATAAGGGGATCACTCCTGCATCTTTCCAATCCCGTGGAACAATCCCTTTTGTAAGTGATTGAGAACATAATATAGCCAATGGTTTTGCTAGTTGGTTTCTAATTTCATACAGCAATTTTGGGTGAATACCATCTTGACCTGGACATTTATTCACTTTCAACCCCTCCAATTTTTTAAAAACCATTTCCTCTGTAATACATATTGATCTTAATCCCGCTGTATCCATGTCTCTTTGAAAAATATCTATAGGCTCTGGGATCTCGGAGCAGTCCTCCTTTGTGAAGACTGTGCCAAAGTACTGATTAAGCAGATTAGCAGCCTCCCTATTCTCACTTATTATTTTCCCTGTACCGTCTATGAGAGGGCCTACTTTGTCTTTCGTTCTTTGTTTATTTCTAACATAAGAAAAGAAGCTCTTACTGTCAGTCTTGATCCTCTGAGCAAGTCTATTTTTGCTGTTTTATTCGCTTTCTGAGATATGTTCTGCTTGTCCAAATATTTTACATATGTTTCTTTTGATTTACCTGCCTCTATATATTTTTGCCATGCTTTATTTTTTGCTCTTCTACATTTCACTACAAATCTAGTTATCCACTTTTTACGCTTGGGGTTTACCTCCCTACATGGAACACATTCCTCTTTTAGCGTTTCTAGAACTGTTTTAAAACTTTCCCACTCCTGTTCAACATCTGTTCCTACAATAATATCTTTCCAGATTATGTGGTTCGCTGCCTCTTTCATCCTCTTAACATCTGTCTTAGAGTATTCGTATGTTCGCGTGTTTATGTTTACTTCTTTCCCTGCAATAAGATCCCAACGGATGATTTGATGGTCACTTGAGCCAAACAGTTCCCCAACGGTAACGTTTTCAATCATATTTTCCTCTGTGGTAAAAACTAGGTCGAGTATGTTTTTGCCTCTGGTGGCTGCTTCTACATGTTGAATTAAAAAATTGTCAGTTATGATTCATGTCTGACTATAGACTGATGCGACCGTGGAGTAGCAACTCTCTGCTGAGTTTTTGGTTTTCCTTTTGGCGTGGTCTCTTTACTTCCCTTTGTTGCAAGAGCTTATTTTCGCCCAGACCGAGGTGGCTCTTCAGGTTACATCTCCATTTTGATCAGTCTGTAACTTTGTCTTCCTAAGATGTCAGATCTATATCCAGAACCTTCATGTCCCGTTTACATGCGTCATGGAACTGCAGCTGTGATCGGCCAGCTGTTCTTTTACCACACGCCAGCTGTCCATAGAGAATATCTTTGGGGATGCGATCATCTTCCATGCGACGAACATGACCAAGCCATCGCAGTCTTCGTTGGCGAAGGAGAGTGTACATACTTGGAAGACCGGTGCGAGAATGCACTTCCACATTTGTCCCCTTGTCTCTCCATTAGGTGCCAAGGATGTATCTCATGCGCCGTTGGTGAAAAGTGTTGAGCCTATATTGTCCACGTTTTGCTGCCATATAGAAGCATACTGATGACACATGCATTGTAGACCATGGCCTTGGTCTTGGCTGTAAGTTTGGAGTTTTCCCAGACACGTTTTGTAAGACGAGAATATATGGTAGCAGCTCTGCCAATGTGATTGCCAAATTCGGAGTCTAGGGTGAGCGTATCATTGATTAGAGACCCCAGGTACGTGAACTGGTCCACAGTTGCCAGTTCATAGTTATCTATAGTGATCATTGGGATGGTATTTACGTCTTGTCCCAGCACATTTGTTTTATTCAGGCTTATTGTGAGGCTGTAATCTTTGCACGCCTGGGAGGAGCGATCTACCAATCTCTGGAGTTCATGCACGTCTGGGAGAAGTGATCTATCAATCTCTGGAGTTCATGCACGCCTGGGAGGAGCGATCTACCAATCTCTGGAGTTTTTGCATGTCTGGGAGGAGCAATCTACCAATCTCTGGAGTTCATGCATGTCTGGAAGAAGCGATCTACCAATCTCTGGAGTTCATGCACGCCTGGGAGAAGCGATCTATCAATCTCTGGAGTTCATGCACGCCTGGGAGAAGCGATCTATCAATCTCTGGAGTTCATGCACGCCTGGGAGAAGCGATCTATCAATCTCTGGAGTTCATGCACACTGTGAGTGACAATTGCAGCATCATCAACAAATAACAAGTCCCTGACAGTAACTTCCTTGATCTTGGTTTTAGATTTGAGTCTCACAAGATTAAACAGACGGCAATCTGATCTAGTGTGAAGGCAAATCCCTTCTGTTGCATTACCAAATACGTGCTTCAGTAGCTGCGCAAAGAAGATTCCAAAAAGTATTGGGGCCATGACACAGCCTAGTTTAACACCACATTGAATATTAGATGGTGATGTAATACCGTTGAATTAGATTGTTCCTTCCATATCCTCATGAAATGACACTATACGGTGCAACAGTTTGTTAGGAAACCCTATTTTTGGAAGGATTTTGAAGAGTCCAGCCATGCTAACGAAATCGAATGCTTTTGTCAGGTTGATGAAAGCGACATAAAAAGGCTTGTTCTGCTCGCATGATTTTTCTTGTAGCTGTCGGAGAAAGAAGATCATGTCAATCGTTGATCTTCCAGATCGGAATCCGCATTGGGACTGAGTACACACGCTCAGCCAGTTTGTGTAGCAGCAGTAAGATCACCCTGGCAAAGACTTTGCCAACAACACTGAGCAGTGAGATGCCTCTGTAATTATTACAGTCACTTCTATCCCTTTTATTTTTGTATAATGTGACAATTTTTGAATCCCTCATATATTGTGGTATAATGGCCTCTTTCTAGCAAAAGAAAGGTGGAGAAAAAAACTAGGATAGCTGTGTAGGCTCATAGGCAAAACTCAAGAAGATGACTGACAATAGGAATAGATGGAAACCTTTCATGCAAGATACCCTGACAATATGAAACTATACTTCTAATATGATGAGGTGAATAATTTGACAATATGAGTCTACACTCCTGACAAGATTAGGCTGGCAAAAAATCCCACTTTGACAAGACAAGCAAAACCCCCAAATGATGACAATTAACCCCACCTTGAAATGACAAGCAAAAACCCCAAAATAATGACAATTAACCCCACCTTGAAATGACAAGCAAAAACCCCCAAACAATGACAATTTACAACACCTTGAAATGACATACAAAACCCCCAAATAATGACAATTAACCACACCTTGAAATGACATACAAAACCCCCAAATAATGACAATTAACCACACCTTGACAAGCAAAAAACCCCAAATAATGACAATTAACCACACCTTGACAAGCAAAAAACCCCAAACAATGACAATTTACCACACCTTGAAATGACATGCAAAACCCCCAAATAATTACAATTAACCACACCTTGACAAGCAAAAACCCCCAAACAATGACAATTAACCACACCTTGACAAACAAAACCCCCAAATAATGACAACTAACCACACCTTGAAATGACAAGCAAAACCCCCAAATAATGACAATTAACCACACCTTGAAATGACATACAAAACCCCAAAATAATGACAATTAACCACACCTTGAAATGACAAACAAAACCCCCAAATAATGACAATTAACCACACCTTGAAATGACAAGCAAAACCCCCAAATAATGACAATTTACCACACCTTGACAAACAAAACCCCCAAATAATGACAATTCATACTTACATGTTTGAAACAAGATACAGAAACTGCATTAGCTTGACTACTAATCAAATAAGGACCCCAGTCAAACACTCTGCCAGTTTCTGCAAACAAAACAACACCATGGAGTAATACTTGAGATCCACAACTTAATTTTGTATTTGCCATTGCATTTATTGTCTAAAGTTAAAAACAATTACTAGTACAAGCATGAGAAAAGAAAATAACAAATATTGCTCTACTGCCTCATGTTTCAGTAACAATGACAACAGAAACTGACAAGAACTCACATAATAATAATTGGTAGTCTATAGTGTAATTAAGTACAAGAGTTTGAGATCATGAACAGACCTGGTCAGTGACATATGTAAATAATAACAATGGTTGCCCATCGCTAGCGAAGATGGCGAAATGTAAATAAAATAGGTGATGAGACAAAACTGATAGTGCGATTCCAGAATTACAGTTATGAGGAGAGACTCAGAAAACCGGCCTACAGTGTCTAGAAAAGAGAAGAATTTGGGGTGACTTAATACAGGTTTATAAGATGATCAATGGAAAGGTTAAATTAGACTATAACAAGTTTTTTTCAAAATCCAACCACCGACAAGAACAAGAAGGCACAGCTACAAATTAACTAAAGAAAGGTCCAGATTAGATATTAAGACATATTTTTTAGTCAGAGAGTGGTGAATGCTTGGAATGCATTGCCACAGGAAGTAGTGGAGGCAGAGACAATTAATGCATTCAAGAATAGATTTGGTGCACATAGTTTTTAGAGCAAGGGAATGTAAATTAAACTGGTTTAAGACAGACCTTGGAGAGTCTTCTAAACCAGTATAAAGACATTAAGTTAAGAGACAGTTAAGCTTACCACCACGTAACGATGCCTTCAATAAGCTTGGCTGATTCTTGGAATTGAACTTTTTAGAGCCCAGTTTCCCCTTAATGAGATGAAACATTACAAACAAGATAAATAATACAAATGTCTTCAACATGGCTAAAACAAGGAGTATACTTAGCATTACACTCACGGTGATCTGAGAAAAATCATACCCAAAGTAAAAAAAAATATAACTTTTTATTAAAACAATACTGAAAATTTGAAAAATTGGTCTCTCACAAAAGAGAGTCCAAACTCAAGTGACCCAAGTCTTCCTTGAGAGACGAATGGTTGGTCTTATGCTACATAGCCAGCACACAAAAGATCTAAACAATTCTGAAAAGTGTCAATTGTCTCTGCTAAAAGATGCAGTTGATTATGCAGACAAGATCAAATATTAACTCTTTCAGGACCGATGACCGATATATCGGACTCTGA
This sequence comes from Ariolimax columbianus, assembly GCA_036924085.1. Taxonomy (NCBI): domain Eukaryota; kingdom Metazoa; phylum Mollusca; class Gastropoda; order Stylommatophora; family Arionidae; genus Ariolimax; species Ariolimax columbianus. Next base: position 60,738,343 of record JAVGWX010000018.1, read on the forward strand.
TTTAAACCCCAGAGGACCATTAACCGATAAAACGGATTTTGTTTTGTAGAGTCGTTATTCGGGTTTTGTGTTAACCAAACTACTTAAAAATTCCAACCAGAACTAGAACAGCTTCCGTTCGTGACATTTGAGTCGTCAACACGTGTTTTGGTACTGAATAAGTGATATATTTGCATTTTGAAGTAGCTAAACTGTGCTGTTGATTCCTAAAAAATAATGGCAACGCCCACTGCTTCTACTAGACCATTTTTGGAGATAAATGCATCAAATAAACAGTGTTTTGAGGGACTTTGGATACTATTCTGCAAAATTACCAGACAAATTGAAATCAATTCAGTCCAATGAAAAAGGATGGTGAGTTACAATTTTTTGACTTATTTACAATATTTTGAATTATAAATTATCTACCCTTTAAATTTTTTTTTTGTACAACATAATTATTTTTTTAAATAATGAAATATCAGCAATTTACAGATATTTTCATTTTCTGTACCCTTTTGTCTTTACAATGATATATAATGAGTACTATATTTGTCTATGATATGGTGTGTAATAGTCAGTTGTAAAAGGGATGCAGTGAAATTTTGCTACAGCTGAAAATTAATTTGGTCCAAACCTAAAAAGAATCAAGTCCTGAAAGAGTTAAGTGGGCCAATTACTGCAAAGAGCAGACAATCGATGGAGCATAACTATAGAAATATGGTATTCCAAAGACATGACAAGAAGTGATCACGGGATCAACCACCAATCCGCTTGTCCGACTCCTTTACATTCCGCAACAACATTCATTATGATACAGATGGGTGACGCAATTACTGGTCCACTGTGACCCATGACAGAGACAATTGGAAAAGACGTTGGGACCTGCAACGGTGTAACCACAGCTGAAAGACTGGTCATCCTGTAAACCAATATAGATCAGTCCCATGGCAGCAATTGCCGTTGGGGGAATGAAGATAACTCTTCATGTACTAAGCCGCAGCCTATGTGAAGTGGAGGTGGGGTGACCAGTTCCTTCCCTTGCTGTTTTTACCTTCCTCAACTCAAATGTCAGGCTCCCCTTTACAGCTGGGTCGACCGGAGGAGCAGTCATACCAGGCATGTACCCCGCCCCTAATTTTTTTCTTCTCTTTCCGTGAATTCAAACCCTGGCGCGCTGTAGCTCCAGTCTAGCAAGCCAGCTCACTGTCAGCAAGGCTACACACTAATCCAGTATAGTACTTACTTACTTAGTCGCTCCTCTTCTACCGTGAGGTGTAGAGGTTAATCCAGTATTGTACTTACTTACTTAGTTGCTCCTCCTCTACCGTGAGGTGTAGAGGTTAATCCAGTATAGTACTTACTTACTTAGTTGCTCCTCTTCTACCGTGAGGTGTAGAGGTTAATCCAGTATAGTATAGTGGAAATTCAGCAGAATTAACCGCTGGTTGGAAATTGAGTTTTTTGAAGACTTCATTGGACTAAGCCGCAGCCTGTGAGAGGTGGGGTGGCCAGTGCCCTTCCTTGCTGTTTTTACTTTCCCTAACTCATGCATTAGGTACCCATTTACAGCTGGGTTGACTAGCGAAGTGGTCCTTGATTAAAATCACGACTCTGATATTTTTAAGTCTCTGGACGTGATTCAAATTGAGACACCTGTTACCACCGAAAATAGCAAATTCCTCGCTATAAACTGAGCTAATGCGCCCCTCTACTACTAATCCAGTAACTTTGAAATAATGTTGATCAAATATGGATTATCAAACATGGAAATAAGTGCGGACCAGTCATTTGCTGCTTCAAATTTACAGAACATGTTCCAAATGACCTCCATTCAACTGGTCTTTTCGAGTCACCATGAATCATGCACGACCCATCTAAGTTGTAAAATCTCTGATCATTGTAGCAGAGAAGCTTGCTGAATATGGCAGTCTTAAAAATGTGAATGTTTTGTTTTAAAAAAAAACAGCATGATGCTATGAAATGAGTCCCTTCTCTAGGCTGAGAGATGTTAGTTCTCACGCATCTACGAAGTGGTAATAGTTGTTAAAGATCAGACAACCTTAGTGGTCTCAAATCATGTCATAGACAAAATACTCCCAAGGCATGTGCAGCACACAACATCTAGCAGGAGTTCCTGGCCTTCTCACACTTACTGAAAGGAGAAAGGAAGAGGTGCCATATAATGCTTCAAGATGATAGAGAAGTAAATTCTCAGACTTTAAACAACTTATTGGGGATAGCGTGGGCTAGTGGTTAGGCGACACGGCTTACATCCCGAAGGTGCTGGGTTCACTCCCCATCACAGCACCTGCTGTTACTCCGGGGAAGCAAACCCTTAGAAAATGCAGGAGGAAGCAGACCCTTACATAAAATGCATGCCGAAGTCGGATGCACTGGGCCGACAGGCGCAAAATAAAAACTGTCATAATTTACAGTTTGACTGTGATATTTGCACCCTTTGGCCCACACATCTGACTTCAGCAGACATTTTTGGATACCGTGTTAGCCTTCCCTCTTTGATCCCTTCTCCATGACTAGTCTGCTCTGTTGCAGCCTGTAAGCTAGGATCACCACATGGAGGTGTAGAAGGGTCTTGACAGCTCTGGTTCGCAGACCCTAACGCGAGCAGTCAACTTTGAGTCTCTGGCCACTGCAGCTCATGCACTGCTCAGCATTGTGATTTCTATTAAATTACTGAAAAACATTACCCTCTTAACTGCAGCAGGAGTGGTAGGTTTTGAAGTTACAGGCTTCCCTTCCCGCTGATGTGTGGCATAGCTTCGTGAGCATGAAAGACTGCAGAAACGTTTCGACTTGGAATAGAATGCATGCTTGACGCCCACAGAACCACAACATTCACAGGTAGCTGCAGAGGAAAGAAATAAGATACATATATATGTAACAGAGGAAATTACATGGCCAAATATCCTACACTCATTCCACCAACGGAATAAAGCAATGACTCTACCTAAGATATCAAGGAAAAGCATTCATTATTCGTGCTTTGTATAAATCAAATTGTTTTTAAAAGGAATAATTTTTTAAGTGTTTTTTTCCAATTGCAAAGGTCCCCCCATGAGGAATTTTAAGGAATAATTGCCAGTTGCCCATTATAATTGCCCCACAGTGTGTAGACTAAATTCTTACATAAAGAGTAAGCATTCATTATATAGTGGAACCTCGCTATTCATTCCAAGAGGTTGTTTGAATTGTCATTTCTACGAACGCTGAACCAATTTTTCCACAAAGAAATAATGAAAGATGAATTGATCCGGTCCAGACCACTAGACGGTTGTTTTTTTAAATGATACTTAATGCATAAAAGCAGACATAAAAACTATAAAATCAATAAGTGTACATGAAATAAGTGAAGAGTGATTCACTCTTTACGTAATAGCCTTTCCAAGGTTGCCTGTTTTTAACAATTTTTATAAAATGTCAACAACATTATCACTGAACAGGCTAATGCAATGTTAGGATGCCCTTTTTTCCACCAAGTCTTGTATTTCCTCCCAATAGTAATACAGTTCCTTAATTTTGGTAGTAGAAATGCTCCCCTTACTCATTTCCTCCCCTAAAGAAAAAAGTTCCTCAGTCATTCCTTTTTGCTGTTCCCTGTGCAGTTCTTGGAGCTCTTCAGTGGTCAACTCATTCTTATGTCTTCCACCAACTCCTTCACGTCCTCATCGTCCACCTCCAAGTGGGCTGAACTCCAGACAAACGTACGAATGCAGTATAATATTTTTAAAAGCAGATGAATGCCTCAGGGTTTCACTGTATATGCATTTTATAAATCTTTAAATTTTTTCTTTCAAATGAGATCAGCATTGCAGCATTTATTCCCATCGCAGAGGTCGACCAGGATAGTTTATGAGGCTAAGGAATAAAGACCAGTTATCCATGTAGCCACACAGAATATGCTGACTAAATTTTCCCCCACATTATAAAATACCTACTGTGGTTTTGAATCCACATCTCTTTGGTCAAGAGACATGTATAATAAAAGTTTGGTCAATTGTTCCTCAAAATGAAGCTAACATCTGTATTTTAAGATAATGAAACTATGAGAAAGGGCATTGAAAGTTCTTACCATTTAGGAAATGTTAATTACAAATCATACCATTTAATAGAAGTATGAACAAAGCATTTTAGAAACAGAAAGATTTTTATATTTGAAAAAAATAATAACCATTTCAAATATATTTATAGAACAGTGACCAATATATCATTTGTAAACACATTCAGATACCATTTAATGGCATTGGGTTGACGGTCCAGAGAATGGATGCTGCTGGATACATAACAACAAAATATATCATTTGTTGTCAAACAAGCAAATTGTTTCCTTCAAAGTGCATTGATTAATGTCTAAACTTGTGTTTTCATTCCTCACCAGTGTTCCTCATGATGTTTTCAAAGCTCTACTTCTTCTTTGGTGTTTGTCCAAACAAGGATATTTAGTTACGTTGTGTCGTAGTTTACAGTGAGGCAGCAATATCAGTGCGTTTGTGCTGTCAGCTCATTCGCTGCTAACCCTCATGCTAGCAGCCAACTATGAGTCGCTGGTGCTGTCAGCTCATTCATTGCTAACCTCATGCTAGCAGCCAACTATGAGTCGCTGGTGCTGTCAGCTCATTCACTGCTAACCTCATGCTAGCAGCCAACTATGAGTCGCTGGTGCTGTCAGCTCATTCACTGCTAACCTCATGCTAGCAGCCAACTATGAGTCGCTGGTGCTGTCAGCTCATTCACTGCTAACCTCATGCTAGCAGCCAACTATGAGTCGCTGGTGCTGTCAGCTCATTCACTGCTAACCTCATGCTAGCAGCCAACTATGAGTCGCTGGTGCTGTCAGCTCATTCACTGCTAACCTCATGCTAGCAGCCAACTATGAGTAGCTGGTGCTGTCAGCTCATTCACTGCTAACCCTCATACAAGCAGCCAACTATGAGTCGCTGGTGCTGTCAGCTCATTCACTGCTAACCCTCGTGCAAGCAGCCAACTATGAGTCGCTGGTGCTGTCAGCTCATTCACTGCTAACCCTCATGCAAGCAGCCAACTATGAGTAGCTGGTGCTGTCAGCTCATTCACTGCTAACCCTCATACAAGCAGCCAACTATGAGTCGCTGGTGCTGTCAGCTCATTCACTGCTAACCTCATGCTAGCAGCCAACTATGAGTCGCTGGTGCTGTCAGCTCATTCACTGCTAACCTCATGCTAGCAGCCAACTATGAGTCGCTGGTGCTGTCAGCTCATTCACTGCTAACCTCATGCTAGCAGCCAACAATGAGTAGCTGGTGCTGTCAGCTCATTCACTGCTAACCCTCGTACAAGCAGCCAACTATGAGTCGCTGGTGCTGTCAGCTCATTCACTGCTAACCTCATGCTAGCAGCCAACTATGAGTCGCTGGTGCTGTCAGCTCATTCACTGCTAACCTCATGCTAGCAGCCAACTATGAGTAGCTGGTGCTGTCAGCTCATTCACTGCTAACCCTCGTACAAGCAGCCAACTATGAGTCGCTGGTGCTGTCAGCTCATTCACTGCTAACCTCATGCTAGCAGCCAACTATGAGTCGCTGGTGCTGTCAGCTCATTCATTGCTAACCTCATGCTAGCAGCCAACTATGAGTCGCTGGTGCTGTCAGCTCATTCACTGCTAACCTCATGCTAGCAGCCAACTATGAGTAGCTGGTGCTGTCAGCTCATTCACTGCTAACCCTCGTACAAGCAGCCAACAATGAGTCGCTGGTGCTGTCAGCTCATCCACTGCTAACCCTCGTGCAAGCAGCCAACTATGAGTCGCTGGTGCTGTCAGCTCATTCACTGCTAACCCTCGTGCAAGCAGCCAACTATGAGTCGCTGGTGCTGTCAGCTCATTCACTGCTAACCCTCATGCAAGCAGCCAACTATGAGTAGCTGGTGCTGTCAGCTCATTCACTGCTAACCCTCGTACAAGCAGCCAACTATGAGTCGCTGGTGCTGTCAGCTCATTCCCTGATAACCTCATGCTAGCAGCCAACTATGAGTTGCTGGTGCTGTCAGCTCATTCACTGCTAACCTCATGCTAGCAGCCAACTATGAGTCGCTGGTGCTGTCAGCTCATTCACTGCTAACCTCATGCTAGCAGCCAACTATGAGTCGCTGGGTGCTGTCAGCTCATTCACTGCTAACCTCATGCTAGCAGCCAGCTATGAGTCGCTGACTGCTGTCAACTTATTTCCTGCCACATCTTTAGCCCTTGAATTCAAAACTGATAAGCTTCATCAAAATCTTTGTTTCATGTGAATAAAGTCAGATATATTTATGTCCCACACTAGTTCCTCTCAAAATCAACAATGTTCAAAATGACATACCCATTCCATCTTTGTTGTTGAGAAATCTGTACTTGCTGACTCCTTCATCATTGTCAAAGAATTCCCCATCCAAAATGCTATCATCTATATCCTCATTGTCCGTGCTAAGGTCGCTGTCATTGTAGCTGTCATATCCATCATACACACCTAGAGTACTCACAAAGTCATCTTCGCCCTACAATAGGAACATGAATTCAGTTAATTTACAACACACCTCAACCATCATTACCACAGCAGCTTCACTTTGTTTTAACATTAACCATCTGGAAGCTATCTTTAAAATGCTGAAATAAATTTACACACACACATACAAGATGTTCAAGACAACAAGTTACAAATATGAAAGCGAATGAGAACTACAAGAATTGGTGATTCAAGTAAAGAACAAGCATCAAGTATATGAACTGGACATTAACATTGAGAAAACAAACGAAAACTGATAAATAGCAACACAGACTGAAACCAACTCTACAGATAACAATGTAAGATCAAATACTGGAAACAGTCAAATGAATCTCCTATCTTAAAAATATTTTAACCAAAGATGGAAGATGCACATTAAAAATCAAGAAAAGAATAGGAATGACCAAATCTATTTTCACGAACTTAAGCCATATATTGACATCCAAACAAATAACTCGCCAATTAAAATTAACAGTAATCAGGTGTTATGTATATTCGTCTCTATTGTATCTGGCATAGATGGCGCCATAACTGGCTGCAAGTCTACATTTCTCTACTGTTTTGGATCATTATGGATGCCGCCAGACCACGGATTTGCCTGGAATTCACACTAGTCGACGACTTACACTTGTGTTCACAGAAACGTGGAGTTGTTTTCCGTCTGGACTTGTTATTTCGTTCTTTTTTTGTGATTTCTTCCATCCGTTTATCCTGGTCTGGACGCCGGCTGAATGGCACTACACTTATAACTGTGTCGTATTTCACGGGTTAGTTCTGCCGGTTCACCTTCACGAATTTGGCGTGTGGGAATTTTAGATGCTACTATGATGAGCTGAATACAGCTGGGGAGAGATGCCAGAGTCACTCACACGCTGAGTGTTTTCCATACGACCTCTTGTGGTTATCGAAAAGGCAAGACAAACTGCGTTAGATGCCTTCCCACCTTTCTACCCTGCGGGTTACATGTTTACGGAAAGGCTTCGGTGGTAACCCTGAGACAAAATCTGCATCCTATGCTATCTCCAGTCGTCTCGATGAATGTCTTGCCACTGGCAAAAGGTAGCTTAGGCTCTGTGAGTGAGGTTGACAAAAGGCGCAGTTTCTTCCTCACTTTAATCCAAATCTCCGCGCAAGTCACCCATTTCAGCGGACACAGCAAGAGATACGACTGTCCACACGGCTGAACAAAGAGAGTGGTCTTCATCACTTGTGATAGTGCCACTTGATAGTGCACGATGATAACTTTATTTCCAAAACAGGAACGCTTTTCTGCGAATGTGTTCACATTTGTTTTCTTAACTGTGATCATGGTGTTAATTCAGGCACAGTATGTGTCCTATGTCATATAGCCAAATGTCATCTTTCTTTTTGTCTTGAGGACCATGCTGAACCAAGGCTTTGTCACAGGCCATCCCTCCATCTCATTGGTGGACAACCGGGTCAAGTATTATAGGTGCGGGGTCACCATGACATCATTTTATGTGTCCACCTATTGTTAGGCAGACGCACCATGTGGTCTGTCCACCTCTTTACTTTAACAAAAGATGGGTGGTTGAAATTTACAATGAGAAGTTAACTGAACCTGTAACATCAGAGAAGAACATTACGATCTCTGCTCACCTGAGCATTCCCATCATACACCTGGTCAGATCTGTTATCCAATGAGCCCATGGATGACTCATCTTGTTTCTGGAAGGCACTGAGCACTGAGTCATCCCGGTCTCCAAGACTCAGGTTACTCCAATCTAATAAGATGAGCCAAATATAATTCTTCTACAAATGTATATTTTGACCTTTCTCTACAACTAGTACCTGAAATCTGTTTAAACTTCTACACTATTTTCCATCAAATTTGCTAAGACAGAATTAGCATATTTGGAGTTCCATTTTGCAATTTCTGAAAATATTAAAAATAACAAAAATATTGCAACTTAGTAATGTGTAGTGTCAATGCCTGATTCTTAACACATAGTATGTACTTCTTCTGTTCTTTTCCTTTATGCATTGTGGGTGAAGTTATAGCAACACAATAATAATTGTTGACTTTCAGTGCGCCATTTTCTTTTCGCTGTCTCACGAATGACTAAGGATGTTGGCATTAACAACAGTTATCTAGACCAGTGTTTCCCAACCTTTTTACACTCGCGGACCAGTGAAAACAGGAATAATTGTTCACGGATCGGTGAAAATAGGAATAAAATTGTTCAAGGACTAGTGAAAATAGTACAATTTTTTCCTGGACCTCATAGACCGAAAAACAAAAAATCTATTATTTATATAGTATTTTGTCTATTAGTTGTTAAGCTGATATCATAAAATGAACATTTTACAGCCAGAATTCGAGCAGTAAATAGATAAGGGGTTCAGCAGAAATTTCCTTTTTCGCGTACCAGCGGTGGGCCGACTGTTGGGATCACTGATCTAAACGATGCTGAACAGCTGCTGGTGAGCCACTTTCAAAGGAAGAATTGGAGGAACTTGCTGTGCAGCTTCAACATCATGAGGCTGACACACCAAAGAGTGCTTTTGTCAAAATGTTAAGTGCATTTGTGTGATAATGATCCAGATTGGGAACATATGCATGGCATCCAAAGAGGTATCAACATATGCATGGCACACAAAGAGGTACCAACATATGCATGGCACCCAAAGAGGTATCAACATATGCATGGCATCCAAAGAGGTATCAACATATGCATGGCACCAAAAGAGGTAGCAACATATGCATGGCACCCAAAGAGGTATCAACATATGCATGGCACCCAAAGAGGTATCAACATATGCATGGCACCAAAGGAGGTAGCAACATATGCATGGCACCCAAAGAGGTATCAACATATGCATGGCACCAAAAGAGGTAGCAACATATGCATGGCACCCAAAGAGGTATCAACATGATCTTGAAGCTCTACCATAATGTTTTAGAAGATAGGTCAAAAGGCACACCAGACATCAATTCTGTTCTTGGCAAAAAAGGAGAAAATTAACTCAGAACCCGACAATCCTCAACCAGGAAAATCCCATGACTGTTGCCCTCTTACGCACTGTCATAAAAATATCAGTGAGGTGGGTCAGACAATGGCGTAAAGCATATAGTACTCAAGTGATAGCTCCAGAACACCAAAGTAAGTTCAAATGCATTTTACTATTTGTTTCATGTACAAATGGTATAAATAAAATGTATTTAAATATTTAAAATATTTATAAAAATGTCAACATTAGTATATACTTGAGAAATTGTTGCCTGTTTTGGAACATATATAAATTAATTACATTATAATTTTGTTTTTATTACTTTAAATTTTATGACCCTATTTTACTGGAACCTAACCCCGTTCTAAAATGGATCCTGTCTGTGCTGCAAGATATGCTTATTTCTCCTAAAATTAGATAAAATGTCACTGCATTTCATTGGTCTCTAGAACCTCAAAATAACAGTGGTTTTATTGTTCATTGGAAAGATGGTTTTACATGACCTGCCCTTGTAGTGCATGAAGTGGCAATTAATTTGTTGGTTTGCTCTGATTGCGGCCCTTTTCATGATGAAGTGTTTTTTTTGTGTGGTACAAGAGGTCCAGAACATTTTGTGTGTGGCAAGAAGAGATCAAGTTACAATACTCAGACTACAAACAGGCCACTGCAGACTGAATAATCACATGTTCAACAAATACAAAATTGTGCACACAGACATGTGCACATATGGAGAGAACAAACAAATGGTGAAACATGTTTTCCAGGTTTGTTGGTTCCACAATAGAAGCAGTAGAGCGACATGTCCATTCCCAACCAAATTGCAGAATAAACTGGATGATGATGATGAGACAAGCCAGAAGGACCGCTGAGTTTATGAAGGAAATAGATATGACTATTTCAGAGAAAAAGAATATGAATAATATTTTGTTTTGTCTCACTGGTTCTCATTTAACTAATAAGAGTATTTATGTGGTTGAAAGTAAAGGTGTTGTTGTTCAACTGCTCACAATGAGTAAGTTTACCCCTTTGTGCGCCCGAAAAGGACCTTAAGCAGCGGGCTGTAGAAGCTTTGCTTACATGCCAAGCATGCTGATGAAAGTAGTGTACCTTCACCAAATAAAAGTTTCATCTTTTCTTTTTTGTTCTGTTTGTGCCTTTCAGCGTCAGCTTATGAAGAGGTTTCGTGGCGGGCCCTAGTATGTGCTTTGTACACGGGGAGCTTTCCTGCTTCTGTTATTTCTGCTATCCATCTTCTGCGTGGATAGCCCTTGGCTTTAGATCCATTGTATATGTATAGCATTGCATTCTCTGAAGATATTACCTGGTGTTTGACGTGTCAAATGGCCGAACCATTTGGTTTGCTGTGTCTTCATGAGATCTAGCACTGGTGTTGTACCTATTTGTCTCCTATCCATTATTGTTACTCCAAGCATTCTGCGCAGGCATTTCATCTCTGTTATTATGATGTGTCTTTTATCTTTGTTAATATCCAATTCTGGCACTGATAGCACAATGTGGGTAGGAATGTTGTGTTGTATAGTCTTCTTTTTGTATCCATTGTCACGTAAAGTAAAAAAAGTAAAGATCCCACCACGCCATGGGGCACATAGGAAATATGGTGTTATGTCCATATTATTTTGTAACCCACGGAACTTAGTGGATGATGTGGTCAGCATCCCGCCGGTCGCCTTTACTTCCCGGACTGAACCGGTACCCATTTACGGCTGGGTCGACCAGGGGGCATTGCAGTCTGAAAAAATATTTCTGCCATAACTTGGGAATGAACCCAGGATCACTCAGATGCGAAGCCAGTGCACTAATCACTGCACTACGCTGCTCCATTGTCCCATACTCAGATTATAATTTTGGGGACATTTGCCAAATTATTTGACTTGCTTTATTACATGTTTTGTCTTTGCCGTCTGCTGAGATTATTTTGCCCAGGTACGTGACATTTTTCACCTGTTTTACTTGTTGATTTTGTACAAATATTGTTTCTATTTTCTTTTTTTTTAAATATAAATAGAAAGAAACAAGTGAGAGAAATTAACAATTCTAATAGAACATACACACAATTTGATGCTATTTCAGAAGTTCTTACAATTCAATTGCAGGTTCTGGTATTTTCAAGAAGCAAACCATTTAACACACATGCATGAATGTGTGTAGTGAACCAAGGGAATGAAGGCATTAATCATGATTGAACACCAACAGAATTAACGAAGAGACCAGATATATAACTAACAGGTTTCTGACCAATTGATAAGATTACATGCTACATAAGGCAGTTACAAGTATTTCGAGAAATTTGATATAAGCAGTGCATTTAATGGCACCAAATACAATATATCATTTGAAGAATTCAATAATGAGCCCTAATAGCAATAATGAACCACGTCTTTGTAGAAATCAGGAGATAGTTTTAATTGTTTTATCTCTAGTTTGATTTATATTTTTTAAATGTATTGATTACTTGTATCTTAAAATGAAAAATCATTAGCAAAGTGTGCAATGATTGAGAGCTAATGTTACTGGTTACAAAGATAACCTTATTTTATGATAAACTAATGTTATCCTTCCCATCAAACTATTCTTACCTGCATCCCCTGTTTCCTGAAATGCAAAATAAAACCAGTTTTATTCAGGAAATGTAACTATAGTTACGAGGGACAGTTATTAAGTAACATCAATTTTATTGTAAAGTGCATGGAAGAGTATGTTCAATTAAAAATCTTATTTTAGGAAACATAAACTATTTAACAATACTCCATGTTGGGATTGTGACGTTCGAGCAGTATGTGCATGTGCAATATAGCGAACATCGTGGTCACCACATTATCAACTTACACCGTGAAATAACGAGGCATTATTCATTTTTTGTGGTCAGAGGGTATGAAACCTGAAATCTACAGAAAAATTAAGGTTCAGTATGGAGACAGTTATTTGAGTCAGAGGTTAGTGTATCTTCTTCGTACGCTGTCAAACGTCAACCTGTATTTTTTCGAAAAAAGCAGCGGTCATCCCGAGGCTGTCAACACTGCCATAGAGCTTGTCTAGTGTTGCAACTGGTGATGGCCACATCTGCTTTCTCTGGTCCTCGTATGTCGGGCAGTTTTGCAGCAGATGTTCAGCAGTCATTTTCCCGGTACCACAAGTGCATTCGCCAGTGCCACCTATCTTCAGTTAATTGAACAGGTGGTACCTCAGTCTGTTGTGGCCTGTGCGGAGTCTGAAGACCACGACCTGCTCTCTTCTGTTCAACTGGTAATAAGCATCATTTTTTGTATAGCCAGTATGTTCTGTTTCCCATTTGGCCATGTATCTGGCTCTAATAAGCCTTTTGGACTCTTCGTAGGTCACACTAGAATCTGGTTGTGGTAGTCTTGCACCTTCTTTTGCCAGTCTGTCTGCCTCCTCGTTGCCTTGGATGTTACAGTGGGATGGAACCTACTGTACCACTACTCTTTTTGGTGCGGACTGCTAGCATAGTTGACAGAGTACTGCTCTTAAATCATTAAGTTCAGTATTTTTCTGGCTTTTTAATGCTGTGACTACGGCCAGGGCATCTGTAAACAGGACTATCTGGCTTTCATTTATTTTGCCTGTCAGCATTGCTTCTGCTGCAGCAGAGGTTAGTGTATGAATGGGAAGAATGATTTTAAAATAGAAGACAAAACATAATTGATAAACTGCGATGTGGAAGACCAGTAAGTGTGGCAACTGACAATGTGAAACAGCAGATCAACCAGCTAGTCTGTGGCAATAGGCAAGTCACTAATCATGAAATAGCTGTAGATTTCAATATCAGTTATGAGATCTAAATGTTATCTCTGTTACGTGTGTCTTTGCACAAGTGATGTTGTCTTGATCGAGCAGTACTTTGAGGTGCCAGCCTTCAGCTCCCTGTAGACCTGGTGCACATGTGGATTTCTTATCCACCATTGGTAGAGGCTAGATATGGACTTTCACATCATTATAGGGGTGAAGAAAGGTGTTTCTGCACTTCCCAGAGACACCATAGTCAAGACAGGGTACTCTATGCTCATTCTATGTTAGTCACGCCGTTCTCATGGGCTCCAAGCATGTGACAAAATCTCATGACAAAAGTATCATCAAGTCCTGTGCCATCATAATTTCACTAAGACAAGATGAGATGCAGTTGTCTGGGGGCCTCTGTGGCGAAGTGGTCAAGCCGTTTGCCTAGTGTTCAGACGGTTGGGGTTCGAGCTGCGACGGTTGGTCCATGATATCAATTTTGGGTTCACCACTGGATCTACGGAGTTCGTGCTTAGTGCGATGCTCTCGACAGATGGGGCACCCATCTGCCGAGAGAGACCGAGCTAAATGGTGAAAACCCGAGGCGATGAAGTTTCATTTTTTTTAAAGTTGTCGAGGGGCAGTGCATGCAAACTCAATTTTCTTCAGTCTGACTCCTTCCCAACCACAAAGATTAATTACGCTTCTAGAGTAACAGACTTAAAAAGTGTTAGGTCTTGCTGATTAGTTGTTTTAAGCTGAGGGTGTAGTTACCAAGATCACCTTACCTTGAAGAGAATGTGACTTTTCACCATATTCTATGTATAGGAGGTTGTGATAGGCCAAACGTTCATGCAGTAAGATCACTAGGTAGTAAGTCTACTTCACAGACTAAAAGATGTTGGCAATGAAGCAGATGAATCTCTCAACAATACTTGACAGCATAAACATAGCATACCCATAAAGTAAATCGCAATGGAATCTGATGCTAATAAATCAAATTGACAAATGAAATACTGTCGTGTCTATCGAATGGTGATAAACTAATTACTATTTACTGAAATTACTCTACTTCGTGATAAAAATGTATCAGTGGAATATCATAATACGAATGAATATACCTACTACTTAATCCTATGCTATGACCACCTGAAGCTGAAGAATGTATGTTGCTCTGTGAGTCTGTCGTGAGTGTGCACGCAGCACAGCACACTCACAATGTGCCTAATTAATTCCTGAACCGTATAGATAGTTTCTGGCTTCAATGTACATGTGTTACCTATGTGAATATGACTTCTGTTTACGTTGATTTAATTTTAATGTGGTTAATTCATCTAGTATATCTCATTTTGACAATTAAAATGTCTTATTACTATTAACATTTTACGTTTTTGACAATCGGTAAGGTGATTCTCGTTACCTAATAGTAACTAATAGTAATACTAATATAATTATTAATTACTAATAGTAATACTAATGAATGATGAATTTGTGTCTGTCTTTGTCTTATATTTTCTTTAACCTCTGGGTTGCATTTTCTGATGGGACTATTTTGCATTTTTACTGACAATGAGATTCCATTTTAGCAGCTTCTATATTAAGAGAGCAATTATCATTCCAACTTACCATAATTTTCACCTCATACTAAATAAGTAAAGTGTCGGAATCAAAACAATAACAATGTGGCCATTGCTGCTAAACTTCTGCATCAGGACAACAGAAGATGCGTCCAGTGCGCATGCGTTGTGACTGTGGCATCCCAGAATCACGGAAATGGATTGGTCTCTCTGTGCATTATGGAGAAGGTTTCCCCATTTTGGCCAATCAAATTGTTGTAACAATTATCATACGGAAATCCAAGATTGAACTCAAGGTTGCCAACTTAGCGTTTTTAAAGTTAAATCCCAGACATTTAGCTTAACGTTTAACTGTTTAATACGTTAACTTAACTTAACTTCATTATACTGGCTTAGAAGGCTCTACAGAGTCTGTATACAACCAGTTTATTTCACTGCACCGATACTGAAAATACTGTGAGCATTCAATCTATTTTTGAATGCATTAACCGACTCTGCTTCCGCCACATCCTGCGGCAATGCATTCAAAGAATATATCACTCTCTGACGAAAAAAATATTTCCTAATATCTAATCTGGACATGTCTTTAAACAATTTGTAGCTGTGCTCTTTTAATAAATAATATCTTTTGAACTGTTCAAAAGAGACTCAGGTCAGTGAGTTACAAAATTCCTGGCTAAGCAGATAGGCAGATGAGATAGAGGCGATTTATGTGCGCTATGACCTCAAAGTGTGCTACACGACGCTGAAATCACTATATGGTCCACAGCCTTCTGATAACTCTCCAGTTCGCAATTCCGATGGATTGCTGATAACAGAGAAAGCTCAGATCCTCGACAGGTGGGCACAACATTTCTGCAACGTTCTTAACAGTCCATCATCCATAAATGAAGAGGCCATCCAACGCATGCCCCAGGTAGAAATGAACACGGCCATGGGTGATATCATAACTGAGGATGAAGTAGACAAAACCATCAAATCTCTTTCTCCTTGAAAGGTCCTTGGAGCTGACGCAATACCAGCAGAGGTGTATACAGCAGCAGGAACATGTCTCGCTAAAAGGGTCACTGAAATTTTCTGCTCCATGTGTGCTGAAGGAATAGTCCCACGTGAAATGAAAGATGCGTCGATAGTGCATATCTACAATAGAAAAGGCAATCGCAAAGAGTGTGACAATCACCGCGTAATTAAGTACTGACAGCGGCGAGACCTCTCCGCCATTCGAGGTCAACAACGGCGTGAAACAGGAATGTGTACTTGCTTCGACAATATTCAGTAAGAGGTTTTCAGCTATGTTGACGGACTCCTTCAATAATACCAAGTATGACATACCAATAAAATACCGCATGGCTGGTGGTCTATTGAATCTACACAGACTGTAAGTGAAGACCAAGGTGATGCGTCACACGAAATGGGAACTCTTGTTTGCTGATGACTGCTCTGAACAGTAGCTCAGAATGGAAAATGCGGGAGGTTATGGACCGGTTCTCTGCTGCTTGTGACAACTTTGGCTTGGCAATTAGCACAAGGAGAACTGAGGTCAAGTATCAACCAGCACCAGGCACATAGTATAAACAGCCAGAAGTTACAGTTAAGGGACAAACATTACAAGCGGTTGTAAAATGTGTCTACCTCGAAAGCGCGCTGTCGAGATCAGTGACTATTGCTGATGAGCTGGCTAATTGAATAGCAAATGCCAGCACACATTTTGGCTGAATGGGTTTAACAGTATGGGAACGTCGAGGAAGCAGCATAATGACTAAGCTGAAGGTCTACTGTGCCGCTATTGTCCCCAACCTATGCGTGTGAGAGCTGGACTGTCTACGCTGGTGACGCCAGGAGGGTAAATCATTTTCACATAAACTGTCTGAGACGCATATTGCATATACGCTGGCAGGACGATATCACAGATGCTGAAGTGCTATCCAGAGTCAACATGCAAAGTATTCATGCCCTTCTGCAAAAATCTCAATTGAGATGGCCTGGCCACCTTGCCAGAATGTCAAACGAAAGGCTTCCAAAGAGACTCCTGTATAGCGAATTGAGATGGGCTGGCCACCTTGCCAGAATGTCAAACGAAAGGCTTCCAAAGAGACTCCTGTATAGCGAATTGAGATGGGCTGGCCACCTTGCCAGAATGTCAAACGAAAGGCTTCCAAAGAGACTCCTGTATAGCGAATTGAGATGGGCTGGCCACCTTGCCAGAATGTCAAACAAAAGGCTTCCAAAGAGACTCCTGTATAGCGAATTGAGATGGGCTGGCCACCTTGCCAGAATGTCAAACGAAAGGCTTCCAAAGAGACTCCTGTATAGCGAATTGAGATGGGCTGGCCACCTTGCCAGAATGTCAAACGAAAGGCTTCCAAAGAGACTCCTGTATAGCGAATTGAGATGGGCTGGCCACCTTGCCAGAATGTCAAACGAAAGGCTTCCAAAGAGACTCATGTATAGCGAATTGAGATGGGCTGGCCACCTTGCCAGAATGTCAAACGAAAGGCTTCCAAAGAGACTCCTGTATAGCGAATTGAGATGGGCTGGCCACCTTGCCAGAATGTCAAACGAAAGGCTTCCAAAGAGACTCCTGTATAGCGAATTGAGATGGGCTGGCCACCTTGCCAGAATGTCAAACGAAAGGCTTCCAAAGAGACTCCTGTATAGCGAATTGAGATGGGCTGGCCACCTTGCCAGAATGTCAAACGAAAGGCTTCCAAAGAGACTCCTGTATAGCGAATTGAGATGGGCTGGCCACCTTGCCAGAATGTCAAACGAAAGGCTTCCAAAGAGACTCCTGTATAGCGAATTGAGATGGGCTGGCCACCTTGCCAGAATGTCAAACGAAAGGCTTCCAAAGAGACTCCTGTATAGCGAATTGAGATGGGCTGGCCACCTTGCCAGAATGTCAAACGAAAGGCTTCCAAAGAGACTCCTGTATAGCGAATTGAGATGGGCTGGCCACCTTGCCAGAATGTTAAACGAAAGGCTTCCAAAGAGACTCCTGTATAGCGAATTGAGATGGGCTGGCCACCTTGCCAGAATGTCAAACGAGAGGCTTCCAAAGAGACTCCTGTATAGCGAATTGAGATGGGCTGGCCACCTTGCCAGAATGTCAAACGAAAGGCTTCCAAAGAGACTCCTGTATAGCGAATTGAGATGGGCTGGCCACCTTGCCAGAATGTCAAACGAAAGGCTTCCAAAGAGACTCCTGAATAGCGAATTGAGATGGGCTGGCCACCTTGCCAGAATGTCAAACGAAAGGCTTCCAAAGAGACTCCTGAATAGCGAATTGAGATGGGCTGGCCACCTTGCCAGAATGTCAAACGAAAGGCTTCCAAAGAGACTCCTGTATAGCGAATTGAGATGGGCTGGCCACCTTGCCAGAATGTCAAACGAAAGGCTTCCAAAGAGACTCCTGAATAGCGAATTGAGATGGGCTGGCCACCTTGCCAGAATGTCAAACGAAAGGCTTCCAAAGAGACTCCTGTATAGCGAATTGAGATGGGCTGGCCACCTTGCCAGAATGTCAAACGAAAGGCTTCCAAAGAGACTCCTGAATAGCGAATTGAGATGGGCTGGCCACCTTGCCAGAATGTCAAACGAAAGGCTTCCAAAGAGACTCCTGTATAGCGAATTGAGATGGGCTGGCCACCTTGCCAGAATGTCAAACGAAAGGCTTCCAAAGAGACTCCTGTATAGCGAATTGAGATGGGCTGGCCACCTTGCCAGAATGTCAAACGAAAGGCTTCCAAAGAGACTCCTGTATAGCGAATTGAGATGGGCTGGCCACCTTGCCAGAATGTTAAACGAAAGGCTTCCAAAGAGACTCCTGTATAGCGAATTGAGATGGGCTGGCCACCTTGCCAGAATGTCAAACGAGAGGCTTCCAAAGAGACTCCTGTATAGCGAATTGAGATGGGCTGGCCACCTTGCCAGAATGTCAAACGAAAGGCTTCCAAAGAGACTCCTGTATAGCGAATTGAGATGGGCTGGCCACCTTGCCAGAATGTCAAACGAAAGGCTTCCAAAGAGACTCCTGAATAGCGAATTGAGATGGGCTGGCCACCTTGCCAGAATGTCAAACGAAAGGCTTCCAAAGAGACTCCTGAATAGCGAATTGAGATGGGCTGGCCACCTTGCCAGAATGTCAAACGAAAGGCTTCCAAAGAGACTCCTGAATAGCGAATTGAGATGGGCTGGCCACCTTGCCAGAATGTCAAACGAAAGGCTTCCAAAGAGACTCCTGTATAGCGAATTGAGATGGGCTGGCCACCTTGCCAGAATGTCAAACGAAAGGCTTCCAAAGAGACTCCTGTATAGCGAATTGAGATGGGCTGGCCACCTTGCCAGAATGTCAAACGAAAGGCTTCCAAAGAGACTCCTGAATAGCGAATTGAGATGGACTGGCCACCTTGCCAGAATGTCAAACGAAAGGCTTCCAAAGAGACTCCTGTATAGCGAATTGAGATGGGCTGGCCACCTTGCCAGAATGTCAAACGAAAGGCTTCCAAAGAGACTCCTGTATAGCGAATTGAGATGGGCTGGCCACCTTGCCAGAATGTCAAACGAAAGGCTTCCAAAGAGACTCCTGTATAGCGAATTGAGATGGGCTGGCCACCTTGCCAGAATGTCAAACGAAAGGCTTCCAAAGAGACTCCTGTATAGCGAATTGAGATGGGCTGGCCACCTTGCCAGAATGTCAAACGAAAGGCTTCCAAAGAGACTCCTGTATAGCGAATTGAGATGGGCTGGCCACCTTGCCAGAATGTCAAACGAAAGGCTTCCAAAGAGACTCCTGTATAGCGAATTGAGATGGGCTGGCCACCTTGCCAGAATGTCAAACGAAAGGCTTCCAAAGAGACTCCTGTATAGCGAATTGAGATGGCCTGGCCACCTTGCCAGAATGTCAAACGAAAGGCTTCCAAAGAGACTCCTGTATAGCGAATTGAGATGGGCTGGCCACCTTGCCAGAATGTCAAACGAAAGGCTTCCAAAGAGACTCCTGTATAGCGAATTGAGATGGGCTGGCCACCTTGCCAGAATGTCAAACGAGAGGCTTCCAAAGAGACTCCTGTATAGCGAATTGAGATGGGCTGGCCACCTTGCCAGAATGTCAAACGAAAGGCTTCCAAAGAGACTCCTGTATAGCGAATTGAGATGGGCTGGCCACCTTGCCAGAATGTCAAACGAAAGGCTTCCAAAGAGACTCCTGTATAGCGAATTGAGATGGGCTGGCCACCTTGCCAGAATGTCAAACGAGAGGCTTCCAAAGAGACTCCTGTATAGCGAATTGAGATGGGCTGGCCACCTTGCCAGAATGTCAAACGAAAGGCTTCCAAAGAGACTCCTGTATAGCGAACTGGGAGAAGGAGAACGATCATAAGGACATCCAAACAAGTGTTTCAAGTGCAGTTTAAAAGATACCCTTAAGTGCTGTCAAATAGACACCTGGAAGAACCTGGCTCACAGTCGTTCAACATACAAGGTCACGGTCATGGACGGCAGTGAACTCAGCGAGGGTCTCCGTGTCCAGGAAGCTCAGTATAGACGTGCAATCAGAAAGCCAAGAGCAGAGACAATTTCAGAGACAACTGCTGATTACGTTTGCTAGTCGAGCCATACACTTTTCCATCCTCAAATTGGCTTGATCAATCACAAGCGCACACATAAACTCAAGGTTGCAATATTACGACGAATTATTATTAGCCGTGTCCTCTATACCAAGTTTTCCAAAGTACGACCGACTGCAAGAAGAAGAGGGCACGGCTAATAATAATTCGTCGTAATATTGCAACCTTGAGTTTATGTATGCGCTTGTGATTGATCAAGCCAATTTGAGGATGAAAAAGTGTATGGCTCGACTAGCAAACGTAATCAGCAGTTGTCTCTGAAATTGTCTCTGCTCTTGGCTTTCTGATTGCACGTCTATACTGAACGTTTAATTTAACCTTTCGATTTATTAATTTATAAACTTGAATTCTTCTCTGTTATAAACACTGAAGAGAAGACCAGCTTTTTTAAAGTTCTTCCTCATAAATAATTCTGAAACCCCGCGATCATTTTTGTAGTTCTTTGTATCATTTCCAGCATATTTATATCCATTTTATGATATGGACTCCACACCTGAACACAGTACTCCAATTTAGACTTCACCAATGATTTATATAGTTTGACTATTACTTCCTTGCTCTTGTGTGAAATGTTTCTTTTTATCTTTCCCAACATTGTATTAGCCTTTTCACTGCCACGTGGACTTGCTCTCTCGCGTTTCCTGTATGATCTATTACAACTTATTTCTTTCCTTTTTTATTGTTCTAATACTGTTCTCTCCCATCATCTAATCTCAAACTCCTTTAATTCAATCAGGCACGTGTATCTGATGCCAAATGTTGAGTAAACTCATTTCGCTCTTTTGCCTTGGTGTACCATGTTTGGCCCAGGGTTTCCATTATGCCATCTCTCCACCTCATCTTCGGTTGCCCGCGAAGGCAGCTAAAGTTGTATGGCCACCACGACGTCACTCTACGTGTACATCAGTTATCCGGTATGCGCACAACATGGCCGGCATATCTGTATTTTCGTAACAGCAAGACATCTATGATGCCACAGAAGGAAGTTCGACGTCTGATCTCTGCGTTGCGGATTTGGTCTCGAATGGAGGTTTTTAATGTTCTTCGTTCCATCGCGTGTTGGTCAACGCGTAGTCTATCTGCACCAGCTCCCAGCAGGTTCCACACCTCGCAGTCACATACCAGGGCTGGAGTAACCACACTGTTAAAGGCGTGAGCCCTAGCGTTGATGTTTCACATTTGCTTCAGTATGAGTTTAATACAGTTGAAGCTGAGCCAGTCTGCTGTTATCTTTTGTGAGATCTCATGATTTATTAAATGGGAGTTCGTGATCTCTTGGTCCAAGTAGATATACGAATTTACGTTTTTGACGGAACAATCTCCAAGTCGCAAATCTCCCTTTTGGCAGAAGGTGTTGAGCATGAACTGAGTTAGTTTTCTTTCTATTGGTTTGTTGGCCAACTGCAATGCTTGCTCTGCTGAGGTAATTCAGGTTTTTCCACTCCTATTTGGCATCCTGGCTGAGGATGACTAGGCCATCAGCGAACCTCAGATGAATAAGAATTCCCCCTTCTCTATTTATGTCTCTATCCTCCCGGTCATGCATTTAAAGACCATATCAAGAGCTGCTATAAATAGGTTTGGTGAGATTGTATCACCCTGTCAGAGGCCATGTTGTATCGGTATGGCGATCGGTCTATAGAATAGGGTGATAGTTGTGCATCTGCTGTTTATCTTCTCTATCAGTTGAGCGAATTTTTCCGTAATTCTCCGATTTATCAAGGCATTCAGCACCGAAGATATTTCAATGCTATCGAAAGCCGCCTCATAATCCACGAACATAAGGCATAAATGTAATTATATTCATTATTGGATCTTCCCATATGGACGACTGCACGTTTTTTTACAGTAAACTCCATCTGCCATTGAATCGTATCTAAATCCGATCTCAACAGATCCATCTCTGCCGGAGAAGAGACCCTGCCGCTTAATTTTATGTCATCGGTGAACTTTTCAATCCTGCATCTGATATCAATGTCCAAATCATTTATATTGTTACATATCTTAGCTGTAAAGACAATATGTAGGTAGGAGCTTAGACAACCATTTATTTATTTCTTCTTCGTGGGATTTGAGTTCGTGCAGCTGAACGCAGTCCCGCCAGAATTTGAGTACCAACACGAACCATTCGTAACCTGACGTAAGCGACAGGCCATGGTGTCAACACATAGAACGCTATTGGTTGACTTGTTGCCGCCGAAAAACCCGCGTCGTCTGGAAACCACGCGAATAGGATGGCGACTAATGGCAAGCAGACGGACAAAAACGCGTGTCCTTTTGGAAATCACGTGATCTGGGGAAGGAGATCGACTATAAATCCCGGCGTAAAGAGACGACCGAACTCTGGCATACTTATCTAGCAAACTCCATTCTCTTCTTTCCACACACTCTTGTTTCATTTTACTCTGTCCAACAATCACATTCTTGCACAACTTTCACACGCGCCTTCAAGGTGAGGCCCTTCCATTGCACTTTGGTTGGGCTGACTTCTGAAAGCGCAGAAACCTAGCATAGGTACATACATATGCACATATACATCAAAGCACTGGTTTATGCGTCTTAATATCGCCCAATTGACTACGATCTGTGGTTGAATAGGCGCGCCTCCGCCAGTAGAAACTAGTGAGGCGAACACGTAAAATTTAAAAAAATGTGGATCATTACTTGAGAGGAGAGAACATGAGATAGGTCGCGGAGAGAACACGAGATAGGCCGTAGAGAGCGGTCGACTTCGATCATTACCGGAGAACACTTTCGAAGGAGACGGTGAGTGAGAGCAGGCGGCAGAGAGAATTGACGACGTCAGAGACAGAGAGAGAGAGAGCACTTCACAGATCATTAGGAGAGAATCAAAGAGAGAGAACATTTGACTTCAGAGATTACATGAAAGAGAGAGAGAGAGAGAGAGAGAACATTTCACTTCAGAGACAGAGAGAGAACATTTCACTCCAGAGACAGAGGTACTTTGGAAAGAGACACTCAGTGGAGAGCATACGACGAAAGAATGCGGTTGAGGCAGATTTGAGTTCAGATTTAGGCGACGGAGAGAGGCAGTTGAGATAGACACTCAGCAAGCAAGGTAACTACCCTCATATTATTTAGTGGTCGTAATTACAAGTCGTCAGTAGCTTATAGAGGCAGTCTTCCAGTCATCTCATTCATCATATTGACGCAGTCCCACTAATCACGTCGACGTCACCTTGATCACGTGTTGTAAGTCGTCGGTCGCAGCTAGAAGCAGCTTTCCAATGATCCCATTTGATGCAGTCTGTCCTGACCAAGTCGAGACCACTTTGATCTACCGCCGACAAGAGGAACAATACCACGAACGCCATTTCTGGATTCAGAGCCTACGAGCTTCACCATCCGCGGCAATCCACAACTAAGTTCGATCGCAGCAGACCAGATAAGAAGAGGAGAAAGAACCGTGAAATAACAGTATCGATAAGGTTAGGTTTTAGCGGTAGGAGTGTTTTAGATAAGCGTCTGAAAGAAAGAATTTAAGTTGTTAGAAAGGTTATAGTTGGCAGTGTAACTTGAATAAATAATATGTTGTATTGTGTTTACATTTAGTGTTTCTTTAATTTGTTTAGACAAGATTCCACCCCCCCCCCCTTTCCCCCAGTTGGCAGCAGATATAAAATATCCACATTCAGAAGTCATTCATATTTTTCTGGGAATAATTGCTTATATATAGTATAGAGAGGAGCCACATTAATTTAGGCACAAGTCAAGGGAGCCGCGGATCAAAAAAGTTTGAAAACCTCTGATGTAGCCGATGCCCATGACAGGAGAATAGGAGGGAAAATAACACCAAATAAGGAACAAACTAACTAATCCAAATGTATAACAGCAACACGTTTTCGTGGATACAAGTGTAGGTCGTCGACTAGTGCGAATTCTAGTCAAAGAATCCAATGAAAGCATGGCGCCATCCATAATGAACTAAAACACAAGATCAAAGTTAGATTCGCGGCCGGTTAGGCGCCATTTTTGCTGCCCTGTCTGACTGTTTTAATATGGAATCAATATTCCTATGTCTGATGGTAATAACCTCATCTATAGAAAGTAGCATATAGTGGTGTCAAAGGCGACAGAGCATGAGTGTGTATAACCAGCGATCTACTGAAACCGATAATATCCACATCAACATGTGTGTATGAAATTGTATACCACCTTGTTTGACTCTCCCTGACTTTTTTTTGGTTTTTGAGTTGGCCTTGTAAAGGTCGGGCGGATTACTTTTGTGTTTCTTTTGTGTTTTGGCTTTATTGGGGGCATTTAGGCCTTTCTCCGTACAGTTCATCTGGAAACCTTAATTTATCTACAATCTGCGCATGTGCAACCTTTGAACTTTAGAACTGGGGCTTTTACCAGGGTTGCCAATTTGTTTTTTTTTTTTTTTTCCTTAATTGGTTGGTATCAGAAAATGCTTTTTAAAATTATCCTTTTCTTTGGGATTTGAAAGTTGTTGTCGTGTAATGCCCACAATGAGTAAGTTTAATCTTTTGCGCGCCCTGAAAAGGACGTTAAGTGGCGGGTTGTGGTAGCTTTCCTCATATCCCGAGCATGCTGATGATGTGGAGGAGGGGGGAGAGGGCGTGGTCCTCCAGACGGCTGTGCTATACTTGGCTTCATCTGTGTGGCGCTCACTACTATAGGGATAACATCCGTCCACATCTCTTGAAAACATTCTATTTCTAGGGAACGCTACATGGAATAGAGATGGTTGTCTTGGTCAGTGTATTGTGTCTAACCCTGACGCGACGTCCTGGTCAGTACGTGGTGTCTCAGTTCCCCCGAGTCAGAAAGTGTGTTTGGCTTATTGTTGCTTTTTTTCCAGCTTTCTGTGATAATGTAGTAATGTCCAGTAGGAATTTAGAAAAAGGTAGAGGGTGCACGGACAGTTTGCGCTACGACAGATTTGCGAACAAACTATATCACACAATACGGAATGATATATTGTTTTCTTCTTGACAACAACAAAAACCAGCTTTTGATCGAGTCAACATAAACAAAGTGTGGAGAATTTATGAAAACTTTGAAGTACAATAGCAGCAGCTTCTGGGCATCATGAGAGCAATATATTTTAAAATAGTCATATCACGGACTTGTACACCTGTTTAAGGTTACGACCGGTGAACAACATGGATGCCTCCTATCTCCTCTGTTGTTCATCATTTATATAAACAAGATATCACACGAAGCAAACCTAGAACTCACTCAGGTCTGGTCAGGTATCCCATAACCGTTGATGTCGTTGGGGCACACACGAAGACAACCCCACCCCACCCCTCTCTGCTAGCGGCCGTTGCCTGTGCCTCCTCTGGTTGGATATTGGTTCATTATTTTATGAAGAACTGCATTAAATGAATTTCTTTATGCAAATGATCTGAGTGTTGTACATCCAGAGGATAACATTCTTGAAAAGAATATGTATGACATAAATGGCGGACGGGAGAGATAATATATGACAATAAACACAGCAAACATTCGGCAATGGTAACCTGCGGAACAGAAAATTCACTCAATTTTCAGACCAGATGTATAAAGCTTCATTAAGTTAAATGATTCATATATCTGGGAAGCTTGTTAACAGATCACGACAGTCAAGAACTAAAAAAAGTAAATGCGGTGATGTACCAGCTATAACCATTACTAAGACATTCAAACACTCTAATGGTGACAAAACGAGAAATGATTAACAGTATATCCATATCACCTATTATATGTTATCAGTGTCAGACTTGGGCCCTGACCTAGTTACAAGAGCGGTAGATCACACAACGTGAAATGAGTTGCTTGTGGCAAGTTGTCAGTGTCAATAGAAGAGATAGTGTGAGAAATGAAGAAATGTCAGTGTCAATAGAAGAGATAGTGTGAGAAATGAAGAAATGTCAGTGTCAATAGAAGAGATAGTGTGAGAAATGAAGAAATGTCAGTGTCACTAGAAGAGATAGTGTGAGAAATGAAGAAATGTCAGTGTCAATAGAAGAGATAGTGTGAGAAATGAAGAAATGTCAGTGTCACTAGAAGAGATAGTGTGAGAAATGAAGAAATCTGACAGAAAGGGAAAACAATGCCGTGAGTGACTTATGTAGATAGACGCAGAGTTAAACTGTTTGATCAAATGACAGGAATGTTTTCAAACCTTCCAGTCGCTCTAGCCTATAACAACAGTCAGCAAGAGTTCAGAGCAAGAGGAAGGCCCTGAACAGATAAGATTGATACTGTTAAAGAAACACTACATGGGTAAGGATCGAAAATATCATCGGTCGCACTGATGGTGCTAAAAAAGATGACGTCTTTCCACAATGTCTAACGATATAAGTGGACAGATGAGAAGATGATGGGATTTGACGTCATAACAATTTATGTGACATATTCTGTTTGTTTTTTAACATGTCAAAATTACTTACACAGCAATAAATAAAAGTGTTAAATAAATAAACACAAAAGAAATAAACACTTAACAAAAATAATTTAGCAGGCTTTCTATCATAGCTGTGAACATGATTTGTCTACCTCGGAAGTGCGCTGTTGAGATCAGTGACTATATTAAGGATGAGCTAGCTAACAATATAGCAAAGGGCAGCATAACTTTTGGTTGAATGTACTCAATAGTGTGAGGGAAGTCGAGAAATCATCATAACGACTAAGCTGAATGTCTACCTTGCCGCCAATCTCCCCGCCCTGCTCTAGGAGTGTGAGAGCTGGACTGTCTACGCTGGACAGGACAGGAAGGTAAATCACTTCCACATGACTTGTCCTAGTCGCATACTGCATATTCACTGGTAGGACCGTATTATAGAGTGATAGTATCACGTGCTATCGAGAGACAACATGCCAGGTACTCATGCACTTTTTGCACACAAAAATCCCGAGATGACCTCGCCACCTTGTCCAACGAAATGCTTCCAAAGAGGCTCATATATAAGTGAAGGTGTAGCAGACCCCACTATTTACCTTGGCCGTGATCTAACTTATCAACATTCTCACACTCATCCACATCATCATGACCATACTCAGTAAATGACATATCACACAGCAGGTGGCATATTTATTAAATCATACTCATATCATAGAATGAGTAGAGAAATTACAAACACAATATAATACATATCTTAACTAAACATTCTACTAAAACGGGAATTGTAAGCATTAGCTATTGATGGAATTCCCAACTATCTAAAAACCCAGTTCTATTGCCTTGCAATTGCATCACACACACATCGCCTTAACTGCGTCTTCAACACACCTTATCAAATACTCTTCCTCACCGAAATCCCCTCAGGCGGGCGATCTCGACATACTCGTTCACAATGTGTCCTTGCTTACAAACACACTTTCAGATTATCTATTAATGCAAAACTCACACACCTATTTGAGCGACCCTGTTCTATCACTAAACATTCGTCCAACCGTCTATCAATCGCTCCTCTATCTAAAGTCGGTGAGTTAAACATACTATCTACATTCAGTCTCTCTCTCTCTCTCTCTCTCTCTCTCTCTCTCTCTCTCTCTCACTCCCCTCCATACAGCCTCACTCTCTCCCTCACTCTCCATCTCTCCTCCAGCCTCTCGAGCTAAACTTTGCCTCGAGTTTTATATCCTCAAGCAAGGCCAGAGCTTGACCAATCGATCTCAGGTGATAGCCATCTTCAGTCCCAATTGGAACGAAACACTTTTGCACACCTGTCACTCCATTTCTCTCGCAGCAAGCCCCGCTGTCAATTTCGTCTGTCAATCAATCTCCCCCTACCAAAATCGGAAGGCCAGTGGTCAGTTTCTATCTGTCCACATTCCTTAACCCAACTCTGTTCTCCTTTGCTGAGACGGTGAGTGACCTTGACATGCATTCAGGTAGCTTTAAGCTTTAACATGTTCAGGCATCCTAAACTCCCCTTGCTCCGGCGGGAACTGTTACAAAGTGACTGGGGGACAACAATCACAGAAACGTCCAAAGAAGCTTTTAAAGAACGGTCTGCTGGAGTACCTCCAGTGCTGTCAAATAGAGGTTAATACTTTGGAAAACCTGGCTCAAAATAGTTCAAACTGGAGAGTGCGGCCACAAACAGCTTTACAAAGTGACGGATTCAGTGCTCAGGTAGCCCAGGATGGACGCTCTATCAGGAAGTCTAGAACAGAGTGAATACCAGAGACAGCTTTGGACTATGCTTGCCAGTCGTGTCATAACACTTTCAGCTCTCACATTGGCTTGATCAGTCACAGGCGTACTTGCATACTCATAGATGCAGTATGACATGGGATGATGTTGGCCCTCATCGACGACACATTATTATTTTCAGAAATCCCAACATCATGAATCACAACATACATAATCTGAGCCTGCAAGAACTAAGCCTCTCTTATGTCTTAAATCGTTAGATGGTTGGTTATGTTTTAACAAATTGTCGTGTGTTGGCTATGTTTATTTATTTCACCCCAACAGAAAAAAACAACATATGCCATACGGGGGATTCGAACCTCTGCCCTCCTTATCGATAGGGAGGCATCGAAACCGTTCGGCCGCGCGCTCCTGAAATGATAGAAGCGCTGAAAGATTATTGTGTTGATCGACTCACAGATCTATGCAACGACATATACAAAATATACCACTTACGACAGGGCCTAAGAATGTATGAGTTCATGATGTTGATTAAGAAGACCAAAGCAGTGGACATACATGGATCTTAGAACTTTAAGTTTGAAGAATCAAATGACCAAATGCTACTTACAATTCCACACGGAAGAATTAAAGAAAAGATTAGCCAAGAAGTCAGTGAGGAGCAGTTTGGTTTCAAGAAGAATATCGGTACAATATAGGTGATTTTCTGTATGGCTTGGCTTGTTCTCAATCTCCCACTACCAAACCCTGAAAGGGCTTAAGTGGCAGAAGGCAAAAGGCGCCAATCTCGTGAAGTCAGCCGTGTGTGCTAGGCCGTGAACTACGATACGAGTTCACAGGTGCTATTCACATAGTCGATGTCTAGACTAGGATAATCGGACGGAAGAATCACAACAAAAGAAACGAACGAATTAACCAATATAAATAGAAAACAACGATACGTTTCCATGAACACAAGTGTAAGTCGTAGACGAGTGTGAATTCCAGGCAAATCGGTGGTCTGGCGGCATCCATAATGAACGAAAACAGTAGAGCAATGTAGAACCGCAGCTGGTTACGGCGCCATCTTTGTTGCTAATTTGAAGGTGTTTAGCGTTAGTGGGAATAAAAGTTTGTTTTTGCACTTACGAAAATGTTCTTTGAATTTGTTCTTGAGAGCGTTGTTTTGTTTTATCTTGTTTTTATTCTTTTAATGCGCTAGCAAAATTGTGTGTGTGTGGGACAAGTGTTTAAATATGCTCTGCTTTACTTGGGAACTGTGTTTGGCTTTTTATTGGCATTTTTCGGCGGCGCTTGGCTTTAAAAAAAATGTGTGATCTGGTCTTTACCGACAAGAATATGTCCGTCCGTAAGGTGGACGCGATCGGACGTGGGATCTGTTGTTAATGTGCACATTTTGAATGCTAGAGCCGGTTCGCTAATTTGTAACATACAACACAATCATGTAAGAACGCATTAGAATCCATTATTACTTCTGTGCATTTTATTCGCACAAATATTAAAACTGCAGTGCTCTTAAATTGTTAACGTCCAAGTCAAGTGCTAATTTTAATTTAGTAATTAATTAATCCTCCAACATGGTTAGACTTTTACAAGTTTAATATTTAGTCTAATTTATCGAATAATGAATATACTATAGTTTATATTATTGTAATGCAGAATTGAATTTGCTAGTAATATCATTTTGATTTATGTAGTAATTGTAATATATTTGTAACTGAGGTATAGCCAACACCTTCCTTGAATGTCTCAGCCTGAACAAAAGTAAATCTTAAGACAAGACAGGTATAGTTTGTATCTTTTTGAAGTAGCCAAAAGTAGACTATGTGACATGTCGTATTAATAATGTTATTGTTATGGATGTCTGATATACCTATCATATTGCTATCAGAGCTTACAATGACATGTTGAGATAATTTAATTTGTAACATACCATAGAAGCTGAAATGGAAATAATAAAACAGCTGTGGCACTAACTGCATCATTGCATGAAGTATGAACAGACTGGTTGATGGTCACTGACTGCTTTGCCTGTTATTTACGAAACAATTGTCTTTAAGTCTTGCTGGACTGCGCAAATGTTGACCCTGACTTCCTGAGCACCATGATCACTGGTGATGAGCCATGGGCTTAAGAGTACGACCCGGAAACCAAGGTAAACAGTGCAGTCATCACAGCAGAGACATTGATCATTCCCAAGGTAAAAAAAAACAAAAGGCAAGGCATGTGCACAGCCACGTCAAAGTCATGTTGACCATTTCTTTGACTTTTATAAGTTGGAGCATGACGAGTTCTCTCCTCAAGACAAGGCTAAAACATTACCAAACATAACTGCTTGGAGGTCACCCACATGATACTGTGCCCTGCAAACGACAGGATCTGTAAGCAAATGGACCTAGACAGATCCATCACGACAACGCACCTGCCAATTTTTGCATCTGATTCTTGGTAAACAACATCCCACCGGTTCGTCAGGCTCCCTACACTCCCGACATGGCTCTGAAATTTTTTGCTGTCACTCAAGCTGAAAGTGTGCTGAAAGAAACCTAATTTGAGTCACGAGAAAACCAAGCCGTACTCCATTCCCAAAGAGGCCTTCTTGAAATGTTTCCAATAATGATGGAATCACTGGGAGAAGTGTGTACAAGCTCAATGGGAATACTTTGAAGAGGGAATTAGGGTTTCAGACCACCAGGTGAATTATTGTATTTTCCCTGGCCAAAGAATTGATATATTTTGAACAAACTTTGATAAACTGAAGATAGGTGGCACTGACGAATGCAGTTGTGGTACCGGAAAAATGACCGCTGAACATCTGCTGCAAAACTGCCCAAAATACAAGGACCAGAGAAAGCACATGTGGCCATCACCAGTGGCAACACTAGACAAGCTCTATGGCAGTGTCGACAGCCTCAGGATGACCGCTGCTTTTTAAAAAAAAAATACAGGTTGACGTCTGACAGCGTACGAAGAAGAAGAAGAACAAACCTTCTATGTCATTTATTTTGAAATGTAATATTTTTCTATAAACACAGGTCAGAATACTGGAAGTCGGTTCCCAGAAAGTTCTGTGAGTTCTGTAAATGTTGGATAACTGACAACAAACCAGTAAGTAGTAGATGAGATTTTTATTATTTTATTATATAAGAGTATATTGATGATTAAGATAGGAAAGAGAATTACCAATGCATCCATCCTACTATCCATGTTATACAAGTTGACTAGGGAGGGTTATAACTGTGACTGGTAAACTCATCATGTGCAACAATATCCTACAGAAAACTACCATTACAGAACACAGCAAATTTGATGCTGACATCTTGCATATATACCAACTGCAGTGGTGACCCTATGTTCTTACTGGGGTGAAAAAGAACAGAATGCGCTCGGCTGAATTGATTATAGATCTCAAGTTTAATTGTTGATGCAGTCATTCCACAACTGTATCTGTTATGAATCCAGCAGCACTCATGCTCAGTCTCTTCTTGCCATAGCCATGTAAGGGTATCTGCATGTCTTTGTTAGTTATTTAGTACCATACGATCTGTTCCATTTATCTGGCAAAGGAAGAAGAAACATTTTCCTAACATCGTTGAGTGTCAGATACTCTAAAAGAAGAGGGTCAGTGGTTTTGTATGGGTGTGTGCACAGATGGCACTCAGGTAATTTTTAAGTTGGACGTACTGTGTTCTTAGCAGGATGATACTGTTCTAATCACACTATACTTAACATTAAATATCACAAATTGTTTCTTTAAAATCTAATCTCCATTTTTTCTGTCCACAGAGTGTAGAGTTTCATGAGAGGGGGAAAAGACATAAGGAGAGCGTGGAACTGAAGCTGAAGGAAGTATGTTTGGGTTGGCTTTGTTCGTTCGTTCTCAATCTCCCGCTACCAAATCCTGAAAGGGCTTAAGTAACAGAATGTTGTCCAGAGAACGGAATGCGTTATGTCATCGTTTACAGCTTGACTGCGATATTTGCACCTTTCGGTCCAACACATCCAACTTCAGCAAGCATTTTTTGAGTACCGGCTTAGCATTTCCTTTTCGATCCCTTCTCCTTAGCCAGTCTGCCCTTCTGCAGCATGTTATCCAGGATCACCGCTTGGATGTGTAGAAGGGTCTTGGCGGCTCTTGATCGCTGGCCCTGACGCCAGCAGTCAGCTATGGGTCGCTGACCACTGCAGCTCATGCGCTGCTCAGCGTCTTGATCCCGTCTGTTTGAGCCATCATTATCATTAATTTTTTCACTCCAATGAAGTATAGACTAGCAGCTGGCCCCTTTTGAAAGGAAACCTGTTTACAAACATTTGCATTCATCCACCTTTTTGCTGCAATGTGACGCATAAACTAACTACAGTTAGTCCCTTTACGGGAATCCTGTATCTAAGCTTTTGCAGTGGTTAATTAAAATGTTTTTTTCTTACATATTGAGGTTGCCAGCCCCAAGCACAACCCTCTTTAGATGCCTTTAATGATATGCTTGGAAGTGTATTTTAGTGCTGCAACTTTATTACATTGCTATTATTTTAATTGTTTATCATGAAATAATTATATTATGATGCCTTCTCGCTACCACTATTTAGTTTTGCACTGTTAGTTCACATGCAGGGTAATTTGTTGACAAAAGGTATGTCTTTTTTAATGGTATTTCACGCTTCTTCATTCGTTCTTAATCTCGTGCTACCAAGCCCTGAAAAGGGCTTTGCAAGTGGCAGGATGTTGTCTGGAGAACGGAAATCGTTGTCGTAGTTTAGCTTGACTGCGATATTTGCACCTTACGGTCTGACACTTCAGCAAACATTTTTGGATACTGCCTTAGCCTTCCCTCTTTGATCCCTTCTGCTTAGCCAGTTTTCTCTGTTGCAGCCTGTTATCCAGGATCACCACGTGAAGGTGGAGATGGGTCTTGGCAGCTCTGGTTCACTGGACATGAGGCTATCAGTCAGTTTTAAGTCGCTAGCCGCTGCAGCTCATGCACTGCTCAGCATCTTGATCCCTCGCATGTCACTCAATTCATACTTACTTTGTTACTCTTCTACCCAGGGGTGTAGAGGTTTGCCAG
Source organism: Ariolimax columbianus (assembly GCA_036924085.1). Lineage (NCBI taxonomy): Eukaryota > Metazoa > Mollusca > Gastropoda > Stylommatophora > Arionidae > Ariolimax > Ariolimax columbianus. The sequence continues at coordinate 60,771,985 of JAVGWX010000018.1, forward strand.
AAAGAGCGCCATACTTTTTTATCTGCTGTTTTCCTGCCTGGCCTGGTTCTGACGCTAGCAGTCATCTATGGGTCGCTGACCACTGCAGCTCAGCATCTTGATCCATAACTGACCAAAACCCTATTCTGCTTCCAAATGGTGGCCCTGGTTAGTTAAGATTAGCCTATTTATTGAATGTTTGTAAGTTAAAGATTAGTCTAGGTATTTTTTGTAGTTGGCAAAGATTAACCTAAATATTTATTGTTTTAAAATAAGTAAAGATTAATGTTGCTATTTAATATTTTGTAGTTAGTGAGTTTAAAATGCCTTTTAAAAAATGTGATATTAACTCAAAGGTGCGGAAAAAAAGTCTGCAGAATTCAGTAGATGATGCTCAAATGAAAGCAGAAATGGAGAAATTGGAAAAGGTAAGAGAAGAGAGTGTCTTGTCATGCAGTGTTATGTAGTGATGCTATCAAATATCACAAACGCCCTTTTCTGTATGCACACAGAAAAATAAAAATACTTCACTAGACCATAAATTCAGCTTTATTTGATTTTTTAAAAGCGTTTGAACTGAAACTCTACTTCCAATATGGTAATTTGAACAAATCTTATAAAAATTATATGTATTATTGTTTTTTAACAGGTAAAAATGGTTTTTTTTTATCATTGGATGAAAGGTTGTAGAGAGTGCTTTTTTTATGTAGGAATATAATAGGCATAATAATATATGTCCCATATAGGATTTCATTCTGCTCCTATACCTAGGCTGCATTAGAGGCATTTAAGAAAGATCTAAAAGGCAACCCTGAACTTGCAGCAAAGTACGGAGTGTCCTTGGAGCCGAAGCCACCTGAAAGTAAGGTGATACGCATGTTACATTTGTTTCCTTTGACAACTGTCCACAACCTCAATGCAAGTCTATGATAATTGCTTTTTAAGTCAACTTTTAAAATATTGATTTCATTCATTTGTAACAAATTATTTTTCAGCACGTCACTTCATGGTTGTTGACTTTGAGAAACTAACTTGTTTTAAAAAAATATATACAATTTGGTTGAGTGTAGAGACATATTAATAAAGAACTTATTGTTTTTATTGTGTGTGTGTTAGCTTCTGAGATACATGAAGGTGATAGTGTTTTAAAATAGCACAAACAAAGAGACTCACTCGCTATGAGCATCCCTTTGTTGAGAATAAAAAAAACCTCAGAAAAATCTGTTGCAGAAACTTAACTTCCCCCATTCTCAATAATGGGTGAATCTTCAAATCCAAGTGGAAAGCAAAAGAAATCATTTTCAAAAGTCTAAAACAAATTTCAAAATCGCTATTGTATAACTCTCCAATGAAATGAGCAACACGTTCAGCCGTTTCTATGGCTTTAACCTGGTAGTTTATATACTATAAACCGATGACTCTGGAGATGTCGCTGTACCGCAACAGTGGTCTTAAGTGCAAATTTCGCTACCGTGGTGCGTTCAAAGTTAAGATAAAATGTTCTATGTATGATATATATTATATGGTGACATCATTATATTTATCTAGAATGTTCTGAATATTTAATTGTAATATTCTGTGCAAGTGGTATTTTAAATGATATCTATATCTTAATTATTCTATATATACATATTTGTCATTCAACACAATCCTCAGAAACTGAGGCTGATAAAAAAAGCTCATTGTCTTTGCCGACATCGTCTGGTCAGTCGAACACTGCGTCCGAAGGAGGCATTGTGAAAGAATGGTATGAAGCTGAAACACCTGAAGGATACCACTACTACTGGAGTACAATTACTGGAGGTTAGTTGCAAAAATCTGGATCACAGCGGTTGCATTACGATTTTTTGACAAATTTTTCTCGTATAAGCAAAGTGTCAAAACAATCAAAAAATCAAAACAGTGACTAGCTATCATGTCGTAATAGTGCGGACTCAGTAACTTCTTCTTCGTTTGACATCAATCTCTCGCTACCAAGCCCTTTTCTTTCTTCTTCTTGCTCGCCAGTTTCAGCGGGTTGCATCCTAGTCTGGTACCTCTGTCTTCAGCACCTCTTCTGTGGGAGAGTGTGCTCCACCTCCCCCATCTGGCTGGGGGCTCTGACTTCGTCTTAACCTCGTTTGCTGTCCCATCTTACATCCCTCTGGGGTTAACACCCAACCTGGCAAGATTACTGAGTATAACAACATCCACCAATGTGTAGGTGAACTAGACTTTGGAAGGAGAGGCTATGAGTCTTGTATTCCGCGATCACTGCCCCATTTGGATTCCTATCAAGCCCTGAAAACGGCTTTGCAGGTAGCAGTCCGGAGAACAGAATTGTGTTGTCGTAGTTTACAGCTTGAATGAGATATTCGCACCTTTCAATCTGACTTCAGCAGGCAATATTGAGTACCGGGTTGCCTTCCTTCTTCGACCCTTTCTCCTTAGCCAGTCTGCTCTATTGCAGCCTGTTATCCAGGGTCACAGCGTGGAGGTGTAGAAGGGTCTTGGGAGCTCTGGTTTGCTGACGCTAGCAGTCAGTTATGGTTCACTGAAAGCTGCAGCTCATGTGCTGCTCAGCATCTTGATCCTGATTCAGTAACAAAGGTGCAGACAACCCAAGAAACACATTTAAATGTAATTGTGTTGCCATTCAATTGAAGTGCCGTCTCCGCAGTGAAGGTTGGCTGCAATGGACCTACCATATCCTCTATCTCTTGTCTTGACGGTACACTCTGCCAGACTGACATTAGTCCGTCTTTTGATGTTACTCTCTCACTTTTAGCGCCGCATGCTTCTTCCCCGCCGACCTTCAACACGCCCCTCCAGTATTGTTTTCAATAAAGTATCGTCTCTTTTAATATGTTCAAAATATTTGACTTGCCTAATTTTAATGTCTGTCAGCAGTTCTCTACCAATGCCTACTCTCGTTAGGACGTTGCTATTTGTTTGTTTCTCTTTCTACTGAAGGCGACGCCACATTCTGAGAGCCTCTATTCTGTTCAACTGTTTGTTCATTGTCCATGTTTCTGCACCGTATAATAATGTTGAATATATATAACACATGATGCGTCTCATTTGTTATATTCTCCTGGATATGAATATATTAAATACGGTTTGGGCTGTTACTATTCTCAGTGCCATATGGATGAGAAATTAAACAAACAGGTCTAAGATTCTTCCTGTACTCTGTTATGATTGTGGAAGAAAAGGTGCTAGTTGTCAGTTTATATGGTTGTAGAAGGAAGTTATAGTTATTTTGTGTTATGGTTGTAGAAGGAAGTTATAGTTATTTTGTGTTATGGTTGTAGAAGGAAGTTATAGTTATTTTGTGTTATGGTTGTAGAAAGTTTGTTATTTTGTGTTATGGTTGTATAAAGTTTGTTATTTTGTGTTATGGTTGTATAAAGTTATAGTTATTTTGTGTTATGGTTGTAGAAGGAAGTTATAGTTATTTTGTGTTATGGTTGTAGAAGGAAGTTATAGTTATTTTGTGTTATGGTTGTAAAAGGAAGTTATAGTTATTTTGTGTTATGGTTGTAAAAGGAAGTTATAGTTATTTTGTGTTATGGTTGTAGAAAGTTTGTTATTTTGTGTTATGGTTGTAGAAAGTTTGTTATTTTGTGTTATGGTTGTATAAAGTTATAGTTATTTTGTGTTATGGTTGTAAAAGGAAGTTATAGTTATTTTGTGTTATGGTTGTAAAAGGAAGTTATAGTTATTTTGTGTTATGGTTGTAGAAAGTTTGTTATTTTGTGTTATGGTTGTATAAAGTTTGTTATTTTGTGTTATGGTTGTATAAAGTTTGTTATTTTGTGTTATGGTTGTATAAAGTTCTAGTTCTTTTGTGTTATGGTTGTAGAAAGTTTGTTATTTTGTGTTATGGTTGAATAAAGTTCTAGTTATTTTGTGTTATGGTTGTAGAAAGTTTGTTATTTTGTGTTATGGTTGTATAAAGTTCTAGTTATTTTGTGTTACGGTTGTAGAAAGTTTGTTATTTTGTGTTATGGTTGTAGAAGGAAGTTATAGTTATTTTGTGTTATGGTTGTATAAAGTTATAGTTATTTTGTGTTATGGTTGTAGAAAGTTTGTTATTTTGTGTTATGGTTGTATAAAGTTATATGCTAGTTATATTGTATTGTGTCTGTAGAAAGTTTGTTATTTTGTGTTATGGTTGTATAAAGTTCTAGTTATTTTGTGTTATGGTTGTATAAAGTTTGTTATTTTGTGTTATGGTTGTATAAAGTTATATGCTAGTTATATTGTATTGTCTGTATAAAGTTTGTTATTTTGTGTTTTGGTTGTATAAAGTTATATGCTAGTTATATTGTATTGTGTCTGTAGAAAGTTTGTTATTTTGTGTTATGGTTGTATAAAGTTCTAGTTATTTTGTGTTATGGTTGTATAAAGTTTGTTATTTTGTGTTATGGTTGTAGAAAGTTTGTTATTTTGTGTTATGGTTGTATAAAGTTATATGCTAGTTATATTGTATTGTGTCTGTAGAAAGTTTGTTATTTTGTGTTATGGTTGTATAAAGTTCTAGTTATTTTGTGTTATGGTTGTATAAAGTTTGTTATTTTGTGTTATGGTTGTAGAAAGTTTGTTATTTTGTGTTATGGTTGTATAAAGTTATATGCTAGTTATATTGTATTGTGTCTGTAGAAAGTTTGTTATTTTGTGTTATGGTTGTATAAAGTTATATGCTAGTTATTTTGTGTTATGGTTGTAGAAAGTTTGTTATTTTGTGTTATGGTTGTATAAAGTTATATGCTAGTTATATTGTATTGTGTCTGTAGAAAGTTTGTTATTTTGTGTTATGGTTGTATAAAGTTATATGCTAGTTATATTGTATTGTGTCTGTAGAAAGTTTGTTATTTTGTGTTTTGGTTGTATAAAGTTATATGCTAGTTATATTGTATTGTGTCTGTAGAAAGTTTGTTATTTTGTGTTATGGTTGTATAAAGTTATATGCTAGTTATATTGTATTGTGTCTGTAGAAAGTTTGTTATTTTGTGTTATGGTTGTATAAAGTTCTAGTTATTTTGTGTTATGGTTGTAGAAAGTTTGTTATTTTGTGTTATGGTTGCAAAACAAATGGTATGGTTGTAATTAAATCACTGTGCAAGGCCACATTTGATGTGCAATTATGAGACTCAAAGGGGGACAACTAAATAAAGACTTGTCTAGACTCTGGACAGGGATTGCTAGCATCAGAGTGACCTCGACACGTGTAGTATGAAGCAGATTTGTGGCAACAAAAAAAGTACTGTGTGCTTAAAAGTCCAAAATGATTTATTAGCACCCATGTATAACATAAATATAGTAATGAAGATTTGGAATCCAACCATTCGTTTATACAGAGTCCAAGTGGGACCCACCTGCCGACTTTGTTTCTCTACAAGAGCAAGAGGTCGGCCAGGATAAAGATGACCCAGATTCTAACTCTGACAAGCAAGCTTCCAGTGTCCCAGGTGTAAGTTGTTAGACCTGTCCGTGGATGAACTGATTATAATTTATGTTTTGCTTGTTAGCTTGAGAGATAAGTTAGTTTTTATGTGCATAGATTTGTGCTAGTCATTAATTGTTTCTAGTTCCACAGACTTAGTGAAATCACAATTTGTTTATACCTCAGTGTTAATGGGGCCTGAAAGCAGAACAAAGAGTATAGTAACGCTGTAACATGATACGCTAAAAAGGCTTGGGCATGGTGGGACCTGGCAACCATCCTGTAGAAACTATAAGGCACAAGAAAAATCTACCACTACTCCCAACAGTAATAAAAATAGTTGCGCCATCACAAGCAAAGATGGCGAGAGCATCAGACTATTGCTGCGAAATGTATTCTCTTATGTCTCTGAAGATCAATCCTGGAACAACACACCCTGCCACATGCAGGGATCCGACTGGAATCGTGAGTATTGTTTTTCAGACAATAGCGTCTGCCTGTTTTGAGCTTACCATACAACGGCTGCTTGGGGATCCGTTTATCTGGCATGCGAACAACATGTCCGATCCATCGTAGTTGAGCCAATTTGATAAGTGAATGGATGCTCAACATGTTAGTATTGCTGGGTTCAGAGTTAGGCCCCTTGTCCTGCGACCTGGTCCTGAGCAGCCTATGCAGACAGCTCAAATGAAATCTATTGAGCTGTCTGGCATGTCTGCTATACACTGTCCATGTCTCACAGGCATGCAACAGAGTGGATAATACCACAGAATGATACTTTTATCACATCCCGTGGTAGAAAGAAAGTGACTGAGGACTGAGTCAAGCCATTGTGATGTTTTGACCTTCTGTTCTCAATCTCCCACTACCAAGACCTAACAAGGCTTTGCAAGTAGCAGGATGTAGTCCGGAGAACAGAATGTGCTGTGTCGCTAGTTTACAGCTAGACTGTGATATTTGAACTTTTTGGTCCAACACATCCGTCTTCGGCAGGACATTTTAACCTGACTTGGTCATCATAGGGTGTAGATGTCCTCTTTTTTTGTGGCTTTTCTACAGGATGGAGTAGCCAGTCCCTATGCCCAAACCTCCTTATTTGCCTCTTACAAAATGGCCGGCCACATGAGTGTTGCCGATGCCTGAAAGGGAAGCAAAGAATAATGGCATTGTAAACCTGCTAAGCAACCAGGAGCTGACTAAGGAAGGTTGGTCATAGGGCTGGCTACCTCATTCTACCAAAACTTTAAGCCACAACAACTTCAGTAAATATTTGCAAGTCGACTAACAAGAAAAAATTGAACCCAACCATTCAAGACAGAAGCAGATCCTCTGTCAAGAGAGCAAATGACATGACGTCGAGAAAGCCACAAGGAATCTGCATTACTGTCTTCCCTGTTTTCTTATAGCACAATCATAAATGAAAATGTGGATAGATCTGGAACAGGACATTATTTTTTGTTGTTGATTTTTTTGTTGCGTTCACATTATTTCTCTAATCCCTAAGGCAGTGTGCGTTGCACTGTGGTTTTTATTTTGCGCCTGTTGGCCCAGTGCATCTGACTTCAGCATGCATTTTATGTAAGGGTCTGCTTCCTCCTGCGTTTTCTAAGGGTTTGCTTCCCCGGGGTAATGACAGGTGCTGTGATGTGGATCGAACCCAGCACCTCCTGGTTGTGAGCCGTGTCACTTAACCACTAGCCCACGCTTGCTGTTCCCACAGGACATAATGACCTGGCATGTATTTGTCGAAGACCTACTGTGTTCCACAGGGAGCTGCAAGGCTTCGACTGATTGATTGAACATGCCTGGCAGGTTACATTTTTACTATTCTATGCTTCATTTTTGGATCCTGCCAACAGTAATGTGGGATGAGGCGACTAACGTCTGGTCAGGCAAAACATACTGATCAGTGATGTTAGTTAGGGTCAGGTAAAATATGCTGGCCAAGACCCCCATCTCACTTTCACACAGACCTCAGTGAAAACAGGCTGTTTTCATGGCAGCCTTTCTAACTTGAGAGGGTGTGGCGGCGGTGACATGCAGATGACGCCAAACATAGCACAACCACCTAGAGCACCCTAGCCCACCGTCGTCAGCAAGCTTTTGATATGAGGAAAACTACGACAACCCGCCACAGGACGCCCAAGACAGTCATCTTACTCATTGTAGGCATAAACATTTACTTACTTAGTCGCTCCTCTTCTACCGTGAGGTGTCGAGGTTTGCCAAAGAGAACGCCACACTGCTCTATCCGCCGTCTTTTTCCTGGCCTCTTTCCAATCCAGCCCTCTATCCCTCTGGGACTGTCGTATGTTGTCTTCCCAACGTACTTTGGGACGTCCTCGGGGTCTGCGTCCTTGACTTTTGATCTCCCATGACCGCTTTGGTATCCGATCTTCTTCCATTCTATTGACATGGCCAAACCACTGTAGTTGGGACTGCTCCACTCGTGTCTGCAGGGGTTGAACTTCAAGATTGCTACGTATTGTCTGGTTACGGATCTAGTCTTTTTTCGTCACCTGAACCGCCTTTCTTAGGTACCTCATTTCTGAAGTTTGTAATTGCCTTTCTTGGGCTGTAGTCATTGCCCAAGACTCACATCCATATGTCAGGACAGGCACATAGGTCGAGCAGTATACATCCATCTTTGTTTTCCTGCTTATTTCTCTTCTGCTGAGGAAACCTCTGTTTATTGCATGGAACAGTCTACCTGCTGCTGCCCTTCGTGCAGTTAACTCCTCTTTGATTCCTCCCCTGCTGTCTATTACCACTCCTAGATATTTAAAGTTGCTGACCTGCTCCAGTGCTCGTGTTCCCAGGGTTATCTGATGTCTCTTTTCATCTCTGGCGATCACCATGGTTTTTGTTTTGGAGTTGCTGATGTGCATTCCTCTCTTCTTCCCAGACCTGCAAGTTGATCTGGAGATGTGCTTCGGTTTTCGTGATCAGGGCCACATCGTCTGCAAATGCTAGTTCCGATATGTAACTTGGTCTCATCTTCCAGTACCCTACTTCATACTTTTTTTTGTCCGTTCCTTGCAGGCTTTGATGACTTCATCCATGAGGAGTATGAAAAGGTACGGTGATAGAATGTCCCCCTGTCTTACTCCTCTAGTGGTCTTGAACTCTCCTGACTTTTGATTTGATTGTAGGCATACATACAACAACACAGTAATGTTGTGGTAGCAATCAAATTAAAGAAACAAATAACACATCCATGCCAGTATTTGTTACATTCCTTTTCAAATTTTTTCATTACCACAGATTTCATTACCTTCAGAAGACCATGAACCAGGTCAAAATAACAGAGTTGATCCCAGTAACAGCCGCTCAGCTTATGGGGCCTGGGATGTTGTGAAAGAGGTTGAGTAAGTAGCATTGTACATAATCTGATTTTAAAGCTGTGTACATATAAAACTAGTTGAATGTCAAATATGTGCATGGGATTAAGATGCGGAGCAGTGCATGAGCTGCAGCATTCAGCGACCACATAGCTGACAGCTAGCATCAGGACCAGTGAACCAGAGCTGCAAGACCCTTCTACACCTCCACGTCAGATGTGTCAGACCGAAAGGTGCAAATATAGCAGTCATGCTGTAAACTATGACAACGCATTCCATTCTCCTGACAACATCCTGCTATCTGCAAAGCCCTTTTTAGGGCTTGGTAGCGGGAGATTTAGAACAAATTACGAGGGATGAGTCCGATGACTTTTATAATTGTTGTTGCTTAGATGTTTGCCTCACTAGTTTCTACTGGCGGAGGCGCGCTATTTTCTACCCCAGACCGTAGTCCATTGGGCGATATCAGGACGCATAAACCAGTGCTTGGATGCATGTGTGCGTCTGTACCTATGCTAGGGTTGTACTCCCTCAGAAGCTAGCCCAACCAAAGTGCAATGGCAGGGCCTCACCCTGAGGGCACGTGTGAAAGTCGTGCAAGAGTGTGACTGTTGGACAGAGTCAAATGAAACAGAGTGAGGTGAGAGAAGAGTTGCCCCCCAGGGTAGAAGACGACTTTTATAGTTGCTGATAAGGTTTTGTCTTATGGTCAGATGACTTATAATTGCTGATAAGGTTTTGTCTTATGGTCAGATGACTTATAGTTGCTGATAAGGCTTTGTCTTATGGTCAGATGACTTATAGTTGCTGATAAGGTTTTGTCTTATGGTCAGATGACTTATAGTTGCTGATAAGGTTTTGTCTTATGGTCAGATGACTTATAGTTGCTGATAAGGTTTTGTCTTATGGTCAGATGACTTATAATTACTGATATGTTTTTGTCTGATGACTTTTATAGTTGCTAATATGTTGGGACTATTTTCACAGACAGCCTGTTATATACGATGGAAGAAGTGCTCCTCCTACACTTGAGGACATACCATTACCAGCTGATCCTAAAGGGGAAGAAAGCAGCCTCAGACCACAGAAACCAAAGTTTAAGGAAAAGACAGTGACCTCCCTTGGCTCCTCTGATGTAGCCATTGGGTTCAAGAGAAGAAAAATTGCTGCTGGTGCCAGGAATGCCAGACAAAAGGACACAAATAACGATTGAGTTATTGCAGTGTTTTTTCGCTCCATAATTTTTATTTTGTACAGAGTAATAATACATATTCATTGGTATTGATTACTTGTGAAAGTGTTGTCGATGGTTTTTAATACATACAAGCATGAATCTGTGAGAAATTGTTATTGACATAAAATTTAGCACAAATAAAAATGCAGAATTAGTATATCAGTCCTGGCTAATTTTGCAGATTTGTGTCCTTCAGCCTGGGCCAAAATGCACGAATTCCACGCATCAAAGTTCTAGTGACTGGTAATGCTAGTGATCAAATAATGCATAACTGCCTCGTGTGAGAACACACAAAATTATGTATTTCCACTTTACATAAATGACATATACATGGGGGCTTGTCATAAGTCTTTACCCTGACCATGAAGGAGTAGGAGAAAGTTGAAATTTGGCACAGTGCTTATTCCTTCTCAATGTAGCCACCACCTGAATTTATACATTTCTGCCATCTCTGTGTGACTTTGAAAAGAATAAAGTACTGGTAACCCATTTTTCTAACTAAACTAGTTATTACAAGCCAGCATGACATCTTTGTCACTGTCAAAATGATTTCCTTTTAGCTGTTTAAGTTTTGGGAAAAGAACAAAGTCGATGGAGCTAAATCCAGATAATATGGTGGGTGTGGAAGAATTTAAATATGCAAATCGTTGGCTGTTTGCAGCACAAGCCTTGCTTTATGCTAGGGCACATTGTCTTGAAGCAAAGGCAGAATTTGAGTGTGCGCTATCCCTCGTTTTCTTAGTTTGGTAAGATCTGCGTAATATTGCCCATTAACTGTGTTGCCATGAGGCAGGTAATCTTTCAATATGACACATTTGACGTCCCAAAAAACAGTCATCACTTTTTTCTTGCAGATTTCTAGATCTTGGCTTGACATGTGTTGGTGAGCCCGGGGTTTTCCACTGCATGCTAGAAATTTTGGATTATGGTTCCTAATGGTGAACCCAAGTCTCATCTACTGTCACCAGTCGACATCATGTTTTTCGACCAACACATTTTGAGCAACTGGCCACAGCAATCAACCCTTGTTTCTGTTCACATGTCAGCAGGCGCGGGGACACGCTTTTCTTGTGTTCAGCCTGTTGTGTAAAATTCTAAAAACTGGACTTTGTTTTGCTGACCTAGATATCTCTGCAATTGTCATTTTCCTATCCTGGTCAATGATTTCCTTCACTCTTGCAGCATTTTCATCGCTGCACTCTGGGGATGATCTTCCTGATCTTGGAAAATCAGCAACATGGGAACGGCCACACCAGTTTTTTTTACAGAAGCATTCGAAGGACAAATTCCTCCCTCAAACACTGGTTACATCTCCCTGTGTATTTCTGTAGGTGTTTTTCCCTGCAACATCAAGAATTTTATCACAGTTCTGGACTCTAATGGTTTGTCAGAACAATGGAGAAATCAGAGTAGCAGATCCGGTCAATAATGTGTGTTGCGCCATACTGGATAAACCCGTCGAGGAGAGAAATTCATACTTCTCAAGTCCAGTACAAATTGAATGAGCTACATGTGTGCCAAATTTGAACTTTCTCCTCCTACTCCTTCGTAGTCAGGGTAAAGATTTACGACAAGCCCCTTGTAACACTTCATACTAGTATATATTTTTACTATGAATACTTCTTGGCTTAGATAATTTATTGGGGGCCTAAGATGCAGCCAATTAGTCGACATCCGACATCAACTCTTAGCTGGCTGCATGTGTTAGGGTCAACGAATCATGGCTGACCAAGGTTCTAGACCACTTCAAAGTGCAGGCCCTGGAAACAGGCTGCACTCATGTAGCCTGGTTATGAGAAACTAAAGCATGGGGCTAACAACCTCATCCCTGCCGAAGACGGATGTGTCGACTGAAAGGTGCAAATATCGCAGTCAAGATGTAAACTAGCGACACAACGCATTCCGTTCTCCATACTACATCCTGCTACTTGCAAAGCCCAGTTCAGGGCTTGGTAGTGGGAGATTGAGAACGAACGCAGAAGACAACCTCATCATGAAAAATAAATTGCAGCACAAACCACCACTACATGAGCAGACAAATTGCGTGGCTCAGACTTCAGAACAGTGCCAACTACATTGATGACCCCCTCATGCTTCATAAGAGGAAACTGGGGATAGATATTTGCTGCTTGAAGTTTTCATATGACCTGTGTACTTTATTCATCACCGAGTCTTATTATATTAGGTGTACCAATAGGTGTTGGCCATCGCAAGCGAAGATACCGTAGCAAGCTGTCTAAAATTGAGCAAGCAAAGATAAACACAACAGAAGAGCAAACAAAAAAAATGCAGCACAAACAACTCCAGATGATTGATGGTTAATAAATGGACAATTTATTAGTGAAGGCATTATTTCACAATAACAAATGGCAGCTAATTTATCATACTCCTCAAATTGTTTGTTATTTTGTGATAGTTTTACAGTAATGTAAATGTAGTCCCATAGCTGTCGGGGATAATCAATTCTCTTCCACACTGTCTTTCCTTCCCTAACAGTACCACTTATAGCTGGAGCGTGTTGATAATGGGAGTCGAACCAATACCTTTGCTGTGAAAAGCGAGTGCTCTACTAATATGCTAATCAGACACTTCACAGTACAACTTAGTATATAAAAATCTACATATAAAATACAATTTATATACTTAATATATGTTGAGTTAAACCAAAAATAAAAGCATATAAAGTTCTCAATGTGTAACGCAACCTTTATGTATTCTCATTTTAGCATTTGCTGTTAAATACAAATAAATAAAAAAAAAGATAGGAGAATCTAAAACATTGCCTCAGATAAAACTAATGAATTCACTTATTTCCATGTTACAAATGATTATGGGGTCTGAAGAGGAAAAAAAAAAACACTGCCCGAACAAATATTTAGCATTAATTGGTAAAGTTATACAAAAATCTTGAAAGGTTCATGACATGCGAGTTTAATTTACAACAAATGTCTGACCCAGACACTTATATTACATGAGTTTAATACAATTTAAAACAAATGGCTGACTCAGACACTTATATTACAAGTGAGTTTAATACAATTGATAACAAATGTCTGACTCAGACACTTATATTACATGTGAGTTTAATACAATTGATAACAAATGTCTGACCCACATATTTGTGTGACAATGTCACTTGCTTGTAGCAGTATTCTCTGGGTCAGCCAGCCATCCACCACTAAGGATAACAGGATATGTGAAAGCTTCTATGTGAAAATCGATGGCGGATATGCAGTAAAGAAACACATATTAACACTAAAAAAAAGAAATCACATACTGAAAATGGGCATACATCACTCAACTGAATGTATTTCAAAATATGATAATAATACAACAGACACAAGGAATCAAACCAGCAACACACTACACTTGTTACTGTTGAAAAGACTTGATACATTTGGTTCAAACCTTTCAGATACACAAGACAGGAGAGATGAAAAATACAACCAGATTATATAACAGAAGTCAAAACAAAACACTATGCAGAAGAGCAACACAGCAGAAAACATGCAAAATGGAATTGTGGAGAACATACTAAAAAATTTTTTGCCCATTCTGTGAACTGGCCTTTTGGGTAAATTTCTGAGATGGAGGGGTTAGTCTTTGTCTTCTCCAACATTAAGTTGGATGTCAATTTACAGCTGAGTAGACATGTGTCATTACCAGGGAGCAAACCTTTGCTGTGATAATCTAGCACACAAACCACTGAACGTAGAAGTTGCATGAGAAACCTAATGGAAGAAATATCTAAGTATTAAATATATAAAGTCATTTAGACATTGAAAGGGTACAAGATGCTGAGCTGCAGCGGTCAGAGACCCAAAGCTGCCAAGACCCTTCTACATCTCTATGTGGTGATCCTGGATAACAGGCTGCAACAGAACAGACTGGCTATGGAGAAGGGGTAAGGCTAACATGGCACCCAAAAATGTCTGCTGAAGTCGGATCGAATGGTGCAGTCAAGCGGTAAACTACAACGCACTCTGTTCTCTGGACTACATCCTACTACTTGCAAAACCCTTTTCAGGGATTGTTAGCGGGAGTTTGAAAATGAACGATGAAGACACTGAAAATAGAAAACCCCTGAATAGAACTAATGCAGGACATATCAGAAACTGAAAGAAATTAAAATATTTAAAAGGGTCACAAAATCTGGTTACACTCTGAAAGACAGAAGTTGGTCATTTCAATTACTGCACCAAACAAAGGATGCAAGAAAATAAATAGCAAAAACATGTGGGTAGAATCTCTGAACAAAAATGGGAATGATAGACATCAACAGTTGACAATTTCTCAAGGGAATGCAGTGAGAGGTGTAGATTACATGGCCAATTATCATCACTAATACGAGTTCGTGTGAGAATAGAGAATGTGTTTTTATTTTACCTCCAATAGAAGAAAAACTTAACCTTATGGAGGTTTCGAGCCATTGTCAACTAGGTCAAGAGACTGGCATCTAGTCTGATTAGCCACACACTCCCTCACTTAACATACAACAGTAACACCCCCCCCCCCCCCCCATTCACAAATCGTGATAGGTTTTTAACTTGCCTGAGTTAACTGGAAGCACATAAAATAAATGAACTCAAGTCTCAGCTAGAAACAAATATTTGTCTCATTACAAAATATAACATTTAAGAAGTAAATGTAATAAAAGTTATAATGTATAGTAAGAGAAGACATATTCACAAGAAGACATTTTCACAAGCATATCATATCAAAGTTTGTTTCGCAACAACTGTAACAAAAAAAAAAGAAAAGAGTGAGATGACCTATCATTACCTTGAAGTCTAGCAACTTAAAAGCATGTTTATGAAGTCTAGCAACTTAAAAGCATGGACCATGAAGTCTAGCAACTTAAAAGCATGGCTTTGAGTCTTGTAATTGGGATCAAGATGCTGAGCAGTCTCTGAGCTGTAGCTGTAACGATACAAAGTTCACTGCCAGCGACCCAGGGCTGCCAAAACCCTTTTCCACCTCTACATGGTGATCTCGGATAGGCTGAAACAGCAGGCTGGCTAAGGGGAAGGCGAGCCCGGTACCCAAAAATGACATGCTGAAGTCGGATGTATTGAACCAAAAGGTGCAGATATCACATTCAAGCTGTAAACTACAATACAATGCATTTCTTTCTCCAAACTATATCTTGCTACTTGTAAAGCCCTTTACAGGGCTTAGTAGCAGGAGTTTATAACAAAGCAGATAAATCCTGGATGCCAGATTGGCATGACACCTAGAAATGTTGCTGTGATGCCTAACATTTTAGGACAAGTGCCAGATTTTCTTGCACAATCCCCCAACCTTGAATATCGAAGGGTGGCCTTGAGGCCAGAGTGTCAGTTCTTTGATTGCTGCATGACCAGGACAGTAGATCCACACAAAATCCTGAAGGTTCGAGACCTCTATATGTGATATCCATCCTGACGGTACAAAGCCTCTATATGTGATATCCATCCTGAAGGTACAAAGCCTCTATATGTGATATCCATCCTGAAGGTTTGATCCCTCTATATGTGATATCCAACTTGCCATAACCAGGCATTTTGAAAGTCAGAAACAATGAATTGATCTCGGATAAGCACCTCAGAACCAAAGTCGCTACATTATTCATCATTCTCATACTGGACGTTGTTCTCATGTGCGACCCACTCTACTCAGCATTGATGTTGCCTCTTGTTCTAGCAGAAAAAGACCCAATCAGATTTCTCACTGCGCAGAACAGATAAATCAGTGTTATCATTTATTAGTTTGTTAAACTTGACGTCTGCTTTCCCATTGCACCACTCTCTGCATTCCCCACCAACGATGATGATGACAGTGGTAGTCTGTCATTTTATCTCCAGTGTGGATCCATTCTTTCCCTTGTCTATGGTCTCTGCAGTGATCACCCAAAACTGACAAACTAAAGTAATTAAAATTATGTATAAAATTAAAACAGAATACAATTGAAATACAATCTAGATCATTTGCAACCTATCTCAGTTGACAGCATAGAAAGCGAATGAGTTTCAGCAACATCTCTAGATCAGCATACGTGTGTAACTGAAATAAGCCTTATTTTGTGCCGTGTGACGAGATAGGGGATGCAAGGGCACATGCCTGAATACTTTCATAAATTGACACTTGGGAGACAGAACGTATGGCCTACATTATGTCTTGTTTAATTATTCAGGTTTTAGTCAGTGGAAGATGTCAGTAATAGGAGGCAGAATATTCCCAGGGATTAGACTGACATTGGAGCATGACCTTTTCAAACACAGACAAGTCATGCTAAACATATTAGGTAGGGGGGTTAGACTGACCTTGGAGCATGACCTTTTCAAACACAAACAACACATGCTATATGTATTACTACAGGAAAGGGGGAGGGAATGTGGTGTAGACTGACCTTGGAGCATGCGCTTTTCAAACAGACAATTCATGCTACACATATTATGTAGAGGAATTAGACTGACCTTTGACCATGACCCTTTCAAACTCAAAACAACACATATTATGTAGAGGGATTAGACTGACCTTTGACCATGACCCTTTCAAACACAAAACAACACATGCTGCACATATTATGAAGTTGTATCTTACAAAAAGTTTTCTCAACTAGCAATCAGTTCAACCCTACAAGTTGTTTGAATATAATGCAAGTTTAAAATGTAACTGGCAGCTGTGGACAGAGGCTGTTGTAAAAATGAATGGTAACCTTTTTCTAGTCTTTACATTCTGAACCACAGTTTTTAGTAGCTTGATTATTCACATTTTTCACCAAATTTGTATGTTTTTTTTATAGAATTTAATACAATCCCTGAGAATAGTTATATATATATATAATATAGAGATATTTTTGCGATCTGGAAAAATCTAGCGCCAACTGAGGGCTGAACCTCGATAACTCAGCAGGGAAGCTAGTATACTAACCACTACGCTACTTCTACTCCCTATTAAATTGGAACAGACAATTATTATGAGATGATTACACGGCAATGTGACAGGTCATGGCTGAAATCATTTCAAGGGTTCATTCAGGTTAAAATGAAAAAAAGTTGCATCAGAGTTTTGGTACTGGTCTCTTCAAACACAAACACGTATATGCAATAAGAGATATCTTCAAACTTTTTTTCTCCCTATACCATTTAATCCATATGTCAGGATGTCATCTTCCCCCTATCTGCTAGAATATCATCTTCCAACACCCCCACCCTATGTCAGAATATCATCTTTCCCATATGTCAGAATATCATCTTCTCCATATGTCAGAAAATCATCTTCTCCATGTCAGAATATCATCTTCCCCATACGTCAGAATACCATCTTCCCCTTCCCTGTCATGCCAAAATGTAATTTCCACCTTTCAAAGATTGTCTGACTAAAAAGTGCATTCCAAATGTCTTTTATTTCTTATATATTGATACATTTACTCAGATTATTTTTATATTGTTTTACAACTCACATGATAGAAAATGTTGATGAATTTTAAAATTTGAATAAATATTTAAAAAAAAAATATTCTTAACTAATTTCTAAACTAAAGTGAAGCATAATTCCTCCCTTGAAACTAAAAAAATACTCCATGAATTGAGGCCCATTGTGATATAAGTATTAGCTAGCTATGCATATCATTGACATTTGCCTATGAAATGTGTCTTGTTTGAAAAAATGTGCTATATTGAGAATGGCAGTGAGGACTTGTTGCACATCTTGGCTCAAGAACTATGCTGTGATATGTACAAGTTAAAATATGTCACCCAGTATTACAGGATGCTCTTCTAAACACAGCCATCAAGTCTGGAAATAAGTTTTAGCAGGTTTCACTTCAAGAGCAGAGACAAGAGGACAAGGGTTAGAAAGCTGACTCAATAGTTATCATTTTCTTGTTCTTCAGAGACAAGAGGACGAAGGTTAAAAAGCTGACTCAATAGTTATTTTCTTGTTCTTCAGAGACAAGAGGACGAAGGTTAAAAAGCTGACTCAATAGTTATCATTTTCTTGTTCTTCAGAGACAAGAGGACAAGGGTTAGAAAACTGACTATATAGTTCTTATGCCCTTGTTGTTCCCCAAGAGGATCCTGCGGAGGAGAAAATATTAGGACCACTGTACCCCATGGAAAATGGCTGGTAGAAATGACAGTAACTTGGTACCCTCATATGTGCTCAGTTCCTTTCATAGCTGAAAGTACCGATGACAGAGCTTGAACTCTGTAACCCTAGCAGCGGTTCAAATATTTTCACCTGGTGTTGTCAGGTACCCATTTACATCTGGGTCAACTGGGAAAAGTGGTCAAGCAATGAAAAAACCTGCTATATGTCGTCTGATATGAGCATGATGTGATTTGAGCCTCAAACATTGGGACTGTAAGCAAGGGCTCACATACCCTAGGCCACATGCTTCCCCATGTCATTGAAAAGACTTCTTCTTCTTCTGCGTTTGTTCTCACTTCTTCTGCGTTTGTTCTCAATCTCCTGCTACCGAGCTCTGAACAGAGCTTTGCAAGTAGCAGGATGTAGTCCGGAGAACGGAATGCGTTGTGTCGCTAGTTTACAGCTTGACTGCGATATTTGCACCTTTTGGTCCGACACATCCGTCTTCGGCAGGTGAAAAAGACTAAAGCAGCAACCTCATCTTGTAAAACCAATTGCTACAGAAACCACCACAGCATGAACGTACAAAGTACAGGTTTCCTACAAGAAGCCAGCTAGTGTTGATACCATGCTTCATTTGAAATGAAATGAAGAATAAAGAAAAGTTCTTTTACTATAACTGTTATGTAAATCCTGTTGTCCCTGACCGTCATCCATTGTCTAAAGTCTGACTTCAGAAAAACATGCTAGATTTCTGGTCCAAGTTCAGACACATTAAATGTTTGAATGCGGCAGGCCTAATGAAAAGCTTTTTTGTTGTATCCAAAAAACCGACGCGCCTTCCTAATAGTATTACTATGATAAATCTCTATCAGCAAAGTTTAAAGAACAATTTCTATGCTTAGTCCCATCCTACATTAATTTCAAAAACTAATCCTGGAACAAGAGCTGTCCTATTATATTAAGAGTTTAGAGTATTAGAGTGTTCATCATGCGTGTTTGTTCAGCTGTTACAATGTCAGACACATCAGGTTTTCACATTTTCCACAAAACCATCCACCTCCCCCAACATTAATAAATGAGTACAATTGAGAAAGCTAACTAAAAATGTCTGAGATACAAGGATTCAGAGATAAGGCAGGATATATATATATATATAGTTCTAACAGCCTGAGCTCAGCTCCACTGTTGACAATCAGAGATAATTGAATTAATATTGAATTTAGTCATGTAAATAAGATGGCATCATTTTGTTGTAGTGTCAAAAGTGACACAACACATCATCTTATTACAATATAATAATAAAGAAAAATAATTACAATAAGCAGCACATGGAAATAATGAGGGGATACAGTGTTAGACACTCTCTATATACTGGACTGACTCACCCTCCGATACTGCAGATAACATTTGGAACCAGTTCTCTAAACTGTAAAGCTGGAGTTCCTCGCTTGAGCATCGCAGGATTCCAAAGGAGGCGTTTAAAAACACCAGCTTTTATATTTCGCAAAGATCCTGATTGGAAAATAGAGCTGCATGTTTCAGCAATGCTGATCAAGGAAATAAAACAACATAGCTTCAATTTGTGGCTGACGATCTAAGCATGCGCTTATCAAACGTATGGGCCATCAACTGAAAAGTTGGTTCACAGCAACAAACTCTTCATAAACAGGTAATTGTTGAAGATGTAGACTGAAAAATTATTTGATATTTAAAAGACAAACCAAACATTTATTAAAAAATAAGGTTGAATCATTTTTTTTTCAAGTTCTGTTTACAGGATGTCATGCAACCATTGTAAAAAAAAACCCATGATAAACACTAAGAAGAAGAAGAAGACTGAATGCTGTATCAATAAACACAAAATTGTACAGATTAGGTCAGATGTTGCCATTATAAGGATCGCTTTGCAGAATGGCTGTATCAAGGAGGACAGCGGTTGGAATCCCCTGTAAGGCATATGTTGTTTTTCTGTTGGGGGTGAAATAAACAAACATAGCCAGCACACGACGTGGTGACAGCAGTGACAAAGTGGCCTGTAGTCCTCAGTCTGAAGAACCTATTGACTACCTCAGCAATGAGAATAAAGTCGTACAACAGTTGCCATTTGACAAAATACCATCGATGCCGACATACCTTCTAGAGATGATTGTGGGGAGACGCCCAGTAGCAAGACCTCACACAATGACAGCTTAATGACTACCAGCACCACCAAAGCCAGAGTGCAGGTACTATACTGCTGGGTAAGCTATATGTCAACAGGAAAAAGTGAACCACAAGAAGGAATCCACCCACAAACTTTCTACTAATAGTAAAATGTGAAGGTCGCTGTGGTCTAGAGGTAAGGCACTCACCTCTCAAAGCAATGAACGTTAACAACGTGGGTTCGAGTCCAGCAGGTTTCAAGCGACTCCTGGTCTCAAAGGAGGTGGAACCGGAGTGCCTGCATCCTGAGTTACCTCTAGTTGTCTTGACTTATGTCTTGCCACTGGCCCAAGATAGCTCGGGACCAGAGAGTGAGGTTGATGACCAGCACAGCTTCTTCCTCACTTTAATCCAAATACAGGGCGAGTTACATCATCAAGACAAAATCATCCGATGGTGTCGCCATCATCACTTGCGATGGGCAACTAACTTTTAAAAAAGTCAAATTTGAGTATGAAAGGCAAACCAAGGAAGACATTGGATGGCACATTCTAAGGACAGACGATGCATTTTCAGAACAAAATGATAGTTTTTGACTACCTGCTTTTGCATTGAACTGCCCGATTGAATACTAGGATTCCAGAATAAACAACACCTGCTACAAAGTATATACCAGGGCCTACATCTCCATCTGCAGGATAAATGAAGGAACTATTTTTATAACAAAAGATTTGCTGTACTGGATACAAGAACTCTGTAATCAGGACTTCTTTGAGGATGAGCTGGTTCATTTCTGTGAATACCTGTACCAAGGGCTCACATCCTTGACCTGAGATCGATGGTCATCTATTGACCAACCAATCAATTAATCGATCAATCAAAGCCCATTAACCACATCCCGCCAGCAAACACGATCCTCTACTACTCTTTCTGTTTTTCTCCAGGTGTAACCACTTAATCCTAGTTTCCTCTTACATTCTCTTCTCCATGTATTTGTTTGGTCTACCTATCTTTCTTTTCCCTTAAGGATTCCATGTAAGAGCCTGCCTAGTTAAGTTTGATGGTGCCTTCCTCAGTGCATGTTCTATCCAGCCCCATTTTCTTCGCTTAATTTGTTTTTCCACAGGGGCTATTGCTGGCTCCTTCCCAACAGGTCTTCATTCTTCCCAAAAGAACAGAGAAGTTTCCATCCTGTCCACTTTAGGTGATCACTGATAAGCTTGTCATGTGTTTTCTTTATGTTATCCAAGCCCACATTGACTTTCTTATACAAGAGAGCCTGTCTTTATTACAGTACCTGGTGTATGTTTCATAATGCAGACATAAGATTCTGCGATAATGACTTTGGGACATTTGTGGAAACCATAAAAACCCTGAAATTTATAAATTCACTTAATTTCGCCTCTACTGCCATAAGCTTTTTCTTATGTCCTAGTATCTACAAGATCAAGTAGCAGGCCCCATGCCCAACCTTTTCTAATATTATTGGTTGTAGAGATATTTCCTTTTTCTTGTGTCATAGTATATACATGATCAAGTAGCAGGCCCCATGCCCAACCTTTTCTACTACTATTGGTTGTAGAGACATTTCCTTTTTCTTGTGTCATAGTATATACATGATCAAGTAGCTGGCCCATGCCTAACCATCTCCATTATTATTGGTTGTAGAGGCATTTCCTTTTTCTTGTGTCATAGTATCTACAGGATCAAGTAGCAGGTCCCATGACCAGACCTCCTTAGTCCCCTCTTATGATATGCCTGGCAGGTTAAGGTGATGCTAGTCTTTGTTCCCCTTTCAGGCTCTGCTAATACACAAGTGTGTCATGAAATAATTTCAGTCACTGCTGGGAAAGTGCTACTCACTGACCACTTGTTCCCATACCATACTAGGCTATTTACTTCCTCTCTATGGCAGCTTAAACCACTGCAGATCTTACTACTGCCTGAGCCATTAGAACCCTGTCTTCACATCATAGAAAAATCACAAAATTTATTTGTATAAATGTATCAAAATCTGTGTAAATAAGCCCACAATTATAGTACAGAGGAAGAAGTAGATTAGAGGGGCAGAGATAAGTAAAATATTTAGTTATCATGGTACGGCTGCATACACAAATCTTGGAGAGAAAGGCAACAGAAGAAAAGTTAGTGCTGGTGATAACAAAGAAAACAGAAAGAGGAAAGATAGCTTTGACTAAAGTAATGAGGACAACAGAGATGTAAGATAGCTTTGATGTCCTAATAAAAGCAAAGGGAGGAAAGATAGCATTAATAATCTATTAAAAGCAGAGAACAGAGAGATAAAAGATAACTTTGATGTACTAATGACAACAGTAGAAATATGATATCTATCTATCTATCTATCTATCTATCCATCCATCCATCTATCTTCAGTCCACTTTTAGACATCATGGAGAGGTGTGACGTATTTGGTTTGATATGTTTTGGCAGGCAAAAATCCACTGGTGACTTGAATCTGTTACCAACCTAATAGTTGGTAGCTCCTGGAACATACAATCACCTTTTTATTGGGACTGGTGGCAGTGGAAGCAGAGCAAGGTAGACCGACAGCCTGTTAGGCGCCATCTATACCACTTCGCTAACCACATAACCAAGACCTGATGTTATAGCCACACAGTCCCCTATTTGCGACATATTCTCAGTGGGGTGAGAATCCTTAGAATAATTTGAGTAGATTTTTAATTTTAATTTTGCCAAAGCAGCGGTCTACTGTTTTTGATTTCCCACTGCCAAGGGATTTTTTTAACGTGCGTGCCACTGCACATGGATGTCTGATCTCCCTACTCAGAGATCAAGGGATATTTCTACTGGGTGACCGAACAAAAAAATCCCGGTCTCCGCCATAATTTGAACTTTAGAACTCTAGCACCCGAGGCGCACCTTATCTTGAGATAACTAGGACTGCTAACAAAATCAGATTGATAAAAGATAACTTTGATAAGCTAAAAAAAAAGCAGATATATAAAAGACAGTTTTCATGTTAACAAAAGTAGAATGATGAAAGACAGCTTTGATAAGCTAAAAAATGCAGCAGATCTATTTAATAAATCACAAGTCGTCTGTTTGTTTTAAGGTTAACCTTTCCTTCTGCCAAGGTTTACTCTTTCAATCAGCCATTTGGGTTATATCAGTACCTTGTAGCACCAGTTTGCTGAGCTGATATGCTTATATGGTAGTGATATACTTATATGGTAGTGGATACTAGAAATAAACTTGAAGGAAACTGGAGACAGCAGTTAGTACAGAAGCAGGGTATTAAGAGAACCAGGGGGTATTAAGAGAAGCAGGGGGCATTAACGTTAGTTCATTTACACGACTATTGAGATCAGTTTATTATGTTAACTATTGAGTAGTGATCAGAGATTAATACAGCGTGAGATCAGAGAAAGATGGAATACAGCAATAATGGGAATGTTTCCACTAACATTAACAGACAAAGTTATGGTCAGAAATACAAGATGTTTGCTTTAATTATTTCTCCACATTGGCCATAAAGAACTCTCAAAGTACAAACTGCATTTTGTGTGGACTAATGATACTACTGACAGTTAGTACTGCCACAGCCTCGATTCAGTTTTACTATATGATGAGACCAAATGTTAGTAAGTCTGCAGCTTCGATTCAGTTTTACTATGAAACGATACTCGATACTGACTGTTATATAGTTTTCTAGGTTTGTCCCAATGAGAAAAGTCTATCTTTTGTGACGGACCAGTGCCAAATATGTTATAGATTATTGTGGATTACTCTCAGAACTAACTTTCATGAAATGTCAACATTGCATAGTAGTGGTGTGGTGTCACTGAGTAACATGTAGTCTCGATGCAGGATTTGCAGTCAGCCCAGTTGCTTCCATTGGACATTTAATAATTAGCGAACCCAGCAAAAGCGGCGCTTATTCGGCTGAAACCTATATGGCAAGACAAGCGGCTCGCCCTCTGCATAAAAGTAGAGAGTTAAAGATGCTATTAGTCCTTTTCAAGATCTGTTCACAACAATCAAAAGACGAAAGATGGCCTGGTACGGGCACGTCACGAGGTCCAATGGAATTACCAACTCGATACTCTTTGGTTCCGTACCAGTACAGAGAAGGCGAGGACGTCCAAGGAAGAGGTTGGGTGGACAACATCACTGAGTGGTCAGGCCTTCGTCCCGGTGAGATACGACAGGCGGCGACAGACAGAGAAGGATGGCGTGGGATTTTGGGAGTGTCTTCAAGTGTGCCCCAACGACCTGATGGGTTACGGGATGAACTGAACTGAAACCAGCATTCTTGAAACCTCAAAACGTAAACAGAGCTTCTTCCTTGTGGAGTTGTTTTCCACCTGGACTTGTTATTTCCTTCTTTTTTTGTGATTTCTTCAATCCGTTTATCCTGGTCTGGACGCCGGCTGAATGGCACTACGCTTATACCTGTGTCGTATTTCACGGGTTAGTTCTGCCGGATCAACTTCACGAATTTGGCGTGTGGGGATTTAAGATGCTACTATGATGAGCTGAATACAGCTGGAGAGAGATGCCAGACTCACTCACGCGCTGTGTTGTTATCGAAAAGGCACGACAAACACCGTTAGATGCCATCCCACCTTTTCTGCCCTGCGGGTTACCTGTTTACGGAAAGGCTTCGGTGGTAACCCTGAGGCAAAATCTGCATCCAAAGCTATCTCCAGTCGTCTCGATGAATGTCTTGCCACTGACAAAAGGTAGCTTAGGCTCTGTGAGTGAGGTTGACAAAAGGCGCAGTTTCTTCCTCACTTTAATCCAAATCACCGCGCACGTCACCCATTTCAGCGGAAACAGCAAGAGATACGACTGTCCACACGGCTGAACAAAGAGAGTGGTCTTTCTCACTTGTGATGGACAACTATAAGTACCTTAGTAGACTCAATTAATTGTTATTATATAATGATGTTAAGTACCTTAGTAGACTCAATTAATTGCTATTATATAATGATGTTAGTACCTTAGTAGACTCAATTTTTATTATATAATGATGTTAATTAGTAACTTAGTAGACAATTTTTATTATATAATGTTACTTAGTACCTCAAGAGACCTAATTTTAACTATATAATGATGCATGTCAGTACCTCAGCAGACTCAATTAAATTGACTATATGTTTGTTAGTTAGTTAGTACCTCATTAGACTCAGTTTTGATTATATAAAGATAATATCAGTTAGTACCTCCGTAGCCTCAACTCATTTTTATATTTCATAACTCATTTAATATATACAGCAATACGTTGGCCTTTGCAACTTCCGCTTTGTTGGCTTGCAAAAATAATATTAACAAATTGCTTACTTTGCATTTTGTCATCACTTCGTGCCATCTTGTTGTTTTGTTATTCAGCGTTTGAACAGAAGCCATTCGGTGTACACTTCTTCTTGTCCCTTTTTCAATCCAGCTAGAGTATAGGGTCACTACTACATGAGATCTCTCTTAGAAAGCTTGCACAAAAGTACTCGATGTGCTTTTGCCATGGTGGCTTCTGTAGCAACCTATCATACATGATGAGGTTGCTAGCCTCATGCACAACTCTCTTTAGTCACTTTTTATGACATGCATGGATGTGCAGTGGTCCTATTCATTCTTGCCAAGTAGAGGACTCAGGGATGCGTTCAGCAAGCACTGTTTTTAACAATTATTTCCACTGATTATCATATATTTGTAATTAACTCTTTCCAGATTGTATGCGTTGTCGCTGGCTGCAGTAATAACATAAATTGCCACCCTCTAAAACCAATTCAAACTTCTGAAATATTTGGATATGTTTAGTCATTTTTATTACGAAATTTCATTTTTTGATGGCACTAAATGATGTTGTTGATCACACACACACGCAAATGACATTTAACTGTAAAGTTATTTCCGATAGGTAGGTATTTGAGAAAGTTGATTCATTTCATAGGCGACAGATTTAGTGCGACGAAAGTTTGGCTTCAAGATCTGAGCAATGATTTATTATTTTATCATACCGATGATCACTCATTTGGATTACTCGTGGATATTCAACACACGTCTGATCCAGACTTTGACTGGGACACAATAAGAAAGGTATATGTAACGGAATTGACAGATATATCGCAGAAACATACAATCAACCTGGTGATTTAAAAATTGTTTTTTAATCTCCTTATTCTGTGTTCGTTCTCAATCTCCAGCTACCAAGTCCTGAACAAGGCTTTGCAAGTAGCAGAATGTAGCCCAGTGAACGGAATGCGTTATGACACAAGTTTACAGTTTGACTGCGATATTTGCATCTTTCGGTCCAATACATCCGTCTTCGCCAGATTTTAATCTCTAATTTCTACCTCCTCATAAACAAAATTTAACGCTCTATACTAATATGTGATTGTTATTATGAATACTTCATGTCATAGATAGTTTAGATATGTGTCTTACGATATTTAGATAATAATTTTAGCTCGATTCGTGGAATATTAAATCAATTCAATTTTGAATGAAACTTTTACCATTATAAATTGCGGTATTTGGTCCTGACAGAAAGACACAAATTGACAAAATAAGCATAGACTGAAAAGGCTTAAACATATTATATACGAGTTATGAGTGTGTGTGAAAAATAAATCCTTGTTTGCATACTGCATGGTGGCTGCAGAGACAAGTGTCCTTTATTCCTCTTGGTGGGCTCCAGCAATGGAAATAACAATTTTTCTGTAAATATCACAATGTAATGTACAGCATATTTGTACAGTATATTTATGTTTTGGTCCTCGATTTGAGAAGATAAAAAACAAAACACACACAAGGCACAGGCAAACATTACCACCCTAAAAAAATATTCAACATTGAATGTCTGTATCCAGATACTCTGAAGTAGATTATATGTTTCAGTTATCACATTCAAGTGTACGTGAGCATTGATTTGATATGAAGAGAAGGGATTATATCTTTTTTTGTTAATGGTTAAATTACAAATGATGAAGATGCCAATTTGTGTCCTCACGGAAAGGATCTAGTTTCTGTATGGCTCATCCAAAGAGAAGAAAACAGCCAACGTTATGCAGTAGAATATCAAGTCTTCCCAAACGAGTTAGTAAGAACGAAAGACTTGCAGTAACTTCATAAGAAGATCCACAGTCCTCAAAGAGAACTCACTTCAATCTCGGCATCGTCCACAGCGTCCAGCAAACTCCTGTGGTCTGGTGAGGGAGGTACCTTGATCTTGAGCCAGCTGAGTTTGGAATTGTTGCTGTTCTGTCTTGGCAGGCGCTTTGGGTTTTCCCAGTCATCTCCTCTGTGTAGGGAAATGTCATCCGTTTCTTGGTCATGTTGGTACACCTTGTAGTACTCTGGTGTAAGAAGTGTTTCTTTCTTTGGCTTTCGGAATCTGTCACAGAGAATGAAAATACATGTACAACTTTTACATCAATGTTAGAGAGAGTAACGTCCAGTTATCCCTTACTTTTAACCTTTAACATTCCATTTTCCGATCCCTTCTAACCAACTCGGCCTACAAAAACCTATTTACACAAAAAAAAATTTTTTTTTTGGAACGGAGTCACTCCCGACAGCCATTTTTTACTGCTGACTACGCCCTCCATATATACACAATATTTTGCCGGTTAAAGTATCGTATGTTCGATTACAAATGGCTTTTGAACAGTTTTAATTTTGTATACACCGTTTGGAGCAAGCCGACATTTTGGAAGGGGAAGTAGGTTGTTGGGAAAGATCTTTATCGAGTAGATCTGTTTATTTTTGTTTGTTTAAATGAAAGAACTACGTTTGAATTGGAAACTAACAGTTGTGGCGATATTGTAAACACAGTATCGATACGTTGTTGTGGTTTCCATGGTTTTCTATCGAAGCGACTAGGCCTAGTGGTCGAGTCAAAATTTTCCCCGAGATTTTCATAAATTTTCAACTTCATCTTTTTAAATCTCAAAAACTAACAAACACACAACAAAAACAATAACACCCACATGTTCGTTATGCTAATGTGTATCTACACGCCAGAAAATCATATTTATTGACAAACAAACATAAAAGTTACAAATTTTGAAAGACGACGCCCACAGCGACTAATTAAGAAAATTAATTAGGTCAAATTTTTTTCAAAAATATATTGGAGTGCTTAAGGTTAAAGAATCTGCTGCCACTGTCTCAATTTGCCTGATGATGATGTTGATTCAAATGCTCACAATGAGTAGGTTCACTTTTTTGTGTGTTTCCTTACAATTCCAGCGTGCTGATGAAGGTGGACCACGTTCCTTCAGGTAGTTGTGCTATGCTTGGCTTCATCTGTGTAACACTTACTACTACGAGGATTATGTCGATTCACATCTCATCAGCCAGGCTACCTTGAAGCAGCCCGTTTCCAGGGACAGCTACATAGAGAGATAGTGGTCTTGGTTAGTATATCGTGGATGACTCTGATGCCATGTCCTAGCCAGTATGTTCTGCCTGACATGAATAGCGTCTCAGTTCCCCTTTACCCGATGTAAATAAATAAAATAAAATGTGGGATCAAGATGCTGAGCAGCGCATGAGCTGCAGTGGTCAGCGACCCATAGCTGACTGCTAGCGTCAGGGCCAGCGAACCAGAGCTGCCACGACCCTTCTACACCTCCACACTGTGATCCTGGATAACAGGCTGCAGCAGGTCAGACTGGCTAAGGAGAAGGGATCGAAGAGGGAATGCTAACCCGGTACTTTAAAATGCTTGCTGAAGTTGGATGTGTTGGATCAAAAGGTGCAAATATCGCAGTCAAGCTGTAAACTACGACACAACGCATTCTGTTCTCTGGACTACATTCTGCTACTTTAAGCCCTTTCAGGGTTTGGTAGTGGGAGATTGAGAACGAGCGAAGCCAAGACAAATACAAAGTGATGACAGCTTCAAATGTCTGTAAGTCAAATATTAATTTTGGAATCAAGATGCTGAGCAGTTCATGAGCTGCAGCGGTCAGTGATCCAAACTGACTGCTAGCGTCAGGACCAGCGAACCAGAGCTGCCAAGACCCTTCTACACCTCCATGCGGTGATCCTGGATAACAGGCTGCAACAAAACAGACTAGCTAAGGAGAAGAGATCAAAAGAGGAAGGGCTAGCCCGGTTATCAAAAATGCTTGCTGAAGTTAGATGTGTACGAACGAAAGGTGCAAATATCGCAGTCAAGCTGTAAACTATGACACAGTGCATTCCTTTCTCTGGACAACATCCTGCTAGTTGCAAAGTCCATTTTAGGGCTTGGTAGCGAGATATTGAGAACAAACGAAAAATACAAATTTTAATTGATGTTCTACCTTGTTCATTCCAACTCCAGCCAGAGTATCTGTCCACTATTTATTCTCTCCTATGCTCCCTGCCATCTATAAACTCTTGTTCCATTAATTCAGTCTGTTGTTACAATAATGTTACACTCCTCTTTACATATCATGGTAAAAAGCCCAATGTGAAGGACCTAAAGTTAAATACTGAAAGAGGATACTCACGTTTTCAGAAGCAAAGATGCAGCCACTACAGAAACTGATGATAAGGCCATTGCTGCTGACGCCATCCAAGGTCGAAGAGACACACCAATGGGCATGAAAACACCTGGAGTTGACAGAATTAAGTTACATTGAAGATGTCTGTAGAGCTATGGAATGTATATGATTGAATGAAGATTGTCTGTGGTAAACTACAGTGTGTGTCTGATAATGATGAGCTATATATGTCTGTTTAACTACGAGTGGAACTACAATATGTGGAGCTACAATATTTAGAGCTACAATATGTGGAACTACAATATGTGGAGCTACAATATCTGGAATTGCAATATGTGGAGCTACAATATGTGGAACTAACACGAGTGGAGCTACAATATGTGGAACTACAATATGTGGAACTACAATATGTGGAGCTAACACGAATGGAACTACAATATGTGGAGCTAACACGAATGGAACTACAATATGTGGAACTACAATATGTGGACCTACAATATGTGAATGAAACATCACAAATAGATGACTGACTAAATACTGATGCTATTAACCCAGTTCAATACACCAATACTAGCCAACTGTCGACACTATCCCAGCACTATTCTTCTTCTGACCAATAAGAAAATAAGATTTCTCCCATTTACTTCTAATATCTTCCATTTGATTCTTGGGATAGTTTCTTTTACTTCTTCAGCGTTAGTCCTGAAAAGGACATTGTTCCATCAGCCAAGCTGCAGCACATATTGTTTCAGCTGGTATTTTTGGTACTGGGTTATCCTTTTCTCTGTGACCCTATTCTCTTAGTACAGACTGCACTAGTGTAGCCTGTTTCCAGCGCTGCCACTTGGAGGTGGAATAGGGTCTTGGTCAGATCTGGTTTGCTGAACTTGATGGCAATCAGCCATTTATGAGTCTATGGCTGAGCAGTGCATGAGCTGCAGCGGTCAGCGACCCATAGCTGACTGCTAGCGCCAGGGTCAGCGAACCGGAGCTGCCAAGACCCTTCTACACCTCCACACGGGGATTCTGGATAACAGGCTGCAACAGAGCAGACCGGCTAAGGAGAAGGGATCGAAGCAAGAAGGCTAACCCGGTACTCATAAAATGCCTGTTTAAGTCAAATGTGTTGGACAGAAAGGTGCAAATATCACAGTCAAGCTGTAAACTATGACACAACGCATTCCATTCTCTGGACTAGATTCTGCTAATTATGTCCTTTTCAGGACTAGGTAGCGTGAGATTGAGAATGAACAATGTCAAGACAAACCTAATTGAACTCCACATTCAGCAGGCTTCTGACCTGTGTAAATTGTGGAATGCTATAAGCAAGTCAACTCTTACCACTTACTCTCAGTGTGGTAGTGGGCTTATTCTAGTCTCTGTCACACACAAAGTTCTCACGGAACCTACTTGGACATCTGTTACAGTGATGAGTCAAGTGACAATATGCGGCTGGACTGGACTGCACTTACCAGCAGCAATAGGAATACCAAGCAAGTTGTAAATGCAAGCGGACAACAAGTTGATGTGGATCCTCCTAACGGTCATTCTGGACAGTTTGATGGCATAATAGACATCAAGGAGATCACTCTGTGGTTAGAAAGCACGAGTTATTGTTAATTAATAGTGTTAACTGTTTATGTCTATATATGCTGGGGTACATTGTGGCAAGCTGACATTTGTTCTTGCTTCAAGTGTGTAGCATAGATTGTTCTTGCTTCAAGTGTGTAGCATAGATCGTTGTAGTTTATAGTTTCTGTTACATAACATCTATGCCAGCGAACTAGTTGCTGCTGCCCACTAGTGGGTGATTTTAGCTTTCAGTTGGGTGGTAGCAGAATAATTACGTGGTGTATTAAAACACCTGAGAAATCTATCGCAGAATACCAGTAAACCAACAAAAGAGAAAATTTTGAAAACATGTGGTTTTTCCTGTGGCAGCAAACGGCTGCAAAACATGGACAGTTACCCAACCTCGAGTCCTTCGAGTTGAAATGTTATAGAACTGTCCTCAGTATACTGTACACAGAAAAAAATGAATGCAGACATTCGACAAGAGCTGGGCATAGAGGAGAACTTGATTATGAATTTCATTATGAACAGAAAATTGAAAACCTTGGCCACATTAAAAGACATAATGGTCTTGAGAAAACGGTAATGGAAGGTACGGTGTAGGGGAATAGGGGAAGAGAGGCAGAGGCAGGCCAAGAAGGCGATGGCACCAAGGAATGCTTGAGCATGACTCTGGAGCAAGCTTGAGATTTGGCAAGAGATTGAGTCTAAAAGTCTGTAAGAGAAAGATCTGGTTACAAGTAATGGGCAAGACTACATAGTTAAGTACATAGATCAGTGCTCTTCAGCCTTTTTATACCTGTCACCCATTTTTATAACTTTCGCGAGGGTTGTTGTTGTTGTATGCCCACAATGAGTAGGATAACTCTTTTGTGCGCCCTGAAAAGGACGTTAGGTGGTGGGTTGCAGTAGCTTTCCTCAAATCCTGAGCGTGCCGATGAAGGTAGACCGGGATCCTCCAGGCAGTTGTACTATTCTTAGCTTTATCTGCGTGTCACTCACTACTACATGGATCACATCGGTCCCTCACTTCGTTAGCCAGGTTGCCATGAAAACAGCCAATTTCCAGAGAGGGCTACTAGGATACCGAGGTGAGCGTCTTGGCCAGTATGTTTTACCTGACACTGACTAATGTGTCTGATCAGTATATTTTGCCTGAGACGTTAGTCTTCCTCCCCTCACAAAAGGGGACTGACTCATTGTGGGCATTCATCAACAACAAAAACATCAACAAGACCAAGCAGAAGTGACAGTTAGTAATTTACTGCCGAGGCTTATTGGTATCTCATTGTAATGGATTAATACTGACTACAAGTGTGTGATTATCTTACACTCGATATCAGAAACGCTGAATTCAAAATTATTTTATTTTAAACCTTCAAACATGTAACATTTTCTTGCATAAAGACACAATATTCAAATAAAATTGGACAACAATAAAAAAATTAAATTACATTCCTAATTACTTTTAAAACTTAATAACATATATGATGTTGATAAAGAAAAATATATGGAGACTTCTAGACAAAGAATCGAATCCTTCGAGTTAAAATGTTACAGAAAGATCCTCAGAATACCATGGAAGAGAAAAAGACAAATATTGACATTCTGCAAGAGTTGAACATAGAGGATAATTGGTTTATCAATTCCATTTTGGCCAGAAAATGTAAATACTTTGATTACATCAAGAGACACAATGGTCTTGATAGAACAGTGAAGGAAAGTTTGGTGAGATAAAGCAAAAGAGGAAGGGGTAAACCAAGAAGACAATAGCACCAAGATATCCAGATGTGTCTGGGTACGACTGTGGTGGAGGCTGGAGTTTTTGCAAGGGAAAGAGTTTCTTTCAGACAGTCTGTGATGTGAGAAATGCTCTATAAGGGACATGCTACATGATGATGATGGAGACCAGTTTTTCATTGTTGAATGTCTAGTCACTTTACATAAGGGGTGTCCAAATTACAGCACATAGGCCAGATTTCGGCCCTCGAGGATGTTTTAATGCATGCCATTGCACACTTTAAAAAATGCAAGTCCAATCAGTAAAATGTGACAATGATTCCGCCAGGGTTTAGTAAGTGTCTGGACGATGTACACAATGAGACAAACATATTTGGTGCAGTTAGTACTTATTTTTTGTTGTTGGTTCAGTGCAAAAATTTTGTCTTAATAATATGGTTATGTGTGTGGATCAACACTTTTAATTGGTCTGGCATTTTTTTTCTCCAAAATTGACAGTACAGCTCATGATTTTAAATGCTTGGACGGGGGACGGCGTGGGCTAGTGGTTAAGTGACACGATTCACAACCAGAAGGTGCTGGGTTCGATCCCCATCACAGCACCGGCCGTTACCCCGGGGAAGCAAACCCTTAGAAAATGCAGGAGGTAGGAGACCCTTACATAAAATGCATGTTGAAGTCGGATGCACTGGGTCGACAGGCGCAAAATAAAAACCACAGTGCAACGCACACTGCCTTGGGGAATAGATAAATAAGGCGCACAAAAAATTTTTTTTTAAATGCTTGGACTACTATTTTAATTATATTTTCATTATTGGTTCAATTCAATTCAAAATTATATTACAGTCATCAGACTCATTAGTTATATCACTGTTTAAAATACAACTTTGCTCAAGCAACAATTCCTTGATCGGCATAGCTACAACATCTACAGAAAAAGAAGTTTCTGTGATCTAAACAATATACAACAACAGAAATTAAAACTACCACCAAATTAAAAATCTTCACCCCAATGTGAAGTCCATTCTATTATATTACTCTGACACATGGAGGACAACAAAGGTACTTACGAAAAGGGTACAGACTTTCGTTAACGATTGCCTGCGCAGAATACAAGGGTGGAAATAGTACGATCAGATCAAGAATGTGGAAATATTGGACAGACCGGGACAGATACCCGCGGAGCTTGACATACAGAGAAGGCTTTGATGCTGGATAGGCCACACATTACAGATGCCAGTTGATAATATTAAAAGACAGTCTCTGTTCTGGAGTCCCCAGGGTAGGAGAAATAGCGGACGACTGAGACACTCGTGGAAATAAACATCTGCTGTGAACAGATACACATTTCAAGCAAAGCGAGTTAGTCAAGAGTTGACTGGAGCTGACTTCCTTGACAAGGTCAGTCAGTAGCTGTTGTAGAAGCTACTCTTCTTCTTGTGTGTCCGTTCTCAACCTTCCACTACCAAACCCTGAATTTTGCAAGTGAGAAAAAATAGACAGAAACCTTTGCATGTAGCAAGAAGATGTTCGGAGAACGGAATGCGTTGTGTCGCTAGTTTACAGCTTGGCTGCAATATTTGCACCTTTTGGTCCGACACATCCGTCTTTGGCAGGACTAGAAGCTACTCATATTCAATTATTCCCTTATGATGATTCTTCTATGGTTACAGTGGCTCTTTTTATATCCCAAGGCATACTGAAGAAGGTGGGATGGATCTCCAAGCTGCAGTGCAACGCTAGGCAGGCTTTTCATTAGGCCAACCACTATGAAGATCATAGTGTTGATCCTCACCTCATAGACTAGGTAGCTGTAACACAGCCTGTTTTCAGGAGCAAAGCCTGGACACAGCCTGTTTTCAGGTGCAAAGCCTGGATGTGAGGTTCGAGTTTTTGTCAGTATCTTGTACCTGAAATGAAGAATAAATTCAGATATATTTATGTCGACTCTGTGTATTTGTCAAGGGCGAGTGAGAGCAGAATTTTGATGTGTGAAATGGAGTGTTTAACCTTTACCGTGCCCGAGGCTGTGATTATTGCCAACAAAAAAAAACCCAGTTTGCGCAACGGAGACTGACATTTTTGAACGACGACATTCATAGTGTGGTCGACACTACTTCTTGTGCCGAATACATTTCCAGACAGAAAACAAGTTTTCTTGGTTAATGACCCTCATCAACTTCCACTGATGGCTTACAGCGCTGGTAGATCTAGCTACAGGGCAAGGGGGCGGCCGTGATGCAGGTGGATAGATGACAGCGACAAAGGCTCACATTGACTGATGCAACGCATTTGGCACAGGACAGACAACTTGATCTTCCCATGACACTCAACGGCACAAGTGCAAAGAAAACTAACTAACTATTCAGATATCCAGCTCATACTTCATGAAACAGAACTTTTATCGTGTCACTGACAGAAACTATCTTTACCTTGATGAGAACAATGTCCGCAGCCTCTACTGCCACATCTGTTCCTGTCCCTATTGCGATCCCAACATCGGCCTGGGCCAAGGCCGGAGAATCATTGACCCCATCCCCAACCATAGCAACCTTGATCCCAGTTGCCTGCAGATGTTTGATCTTCTTGACTTTGTGAGATGGGAGGACCTCAGCATACACTTTCTTTATTCCAACCTGCGGAGAAAATGATTGAGCAAGACAATGAAAGTTTGTTACTCTTCTCTCAAAGTACAACAGTGTTGTTTTCAAGTTCTAACTTTCAAGAGTAAGTCAAATCTCAAGACATTTTTAACAAGACTGAGTTGAGTCTCAAGTCTTCTGTGAAATCTAGTTCCTTTATGTTGTTGTTTGCATGTTCGCCCAATGAGTAGGTCAAATTCGCCCAATGAGTAGGTTACACTTAAAGGACGCTAAGTGGCGGCAGGTTGCAATAGCTTTCTTCTCATCTCAATCACCCTGATTAAGGTAGATTGGGGTTCTCCAGGCAGTTGTGCTATGCTTGGCTTAATCTGTATGTCACTCACTACTACGGGGATCACGCTGATCCCTCACCTCATTAGCCAGACTGCCATAAAAACAGCCCGTTTCCAGGGAAGGCGACAAGGAAGCCGAGGCGAGGGTATTGATAAGTATGTTTTGCCTGACGCTGACTAACATGTCTGCAGTATGTTGTGCCTGACCAGAAATTAGTCTTCTTCCGCCTAGTTCCTTTAAGACTTAAATCACCATGACATCAAAAATGTTTTAAAATTCTATAATATCGTATTCAGTCAATAATGATTATCACATTCATATATTATCTTTGCAATCAGTCAGGCAAGTACACCGTATGCAAGGAAGCAAACTATATTCTGCATGCATCCTGATCTTTTGCAGTGTTGTACCAATGTGGACCAAGGTGCTTGGTTAGTCCATCTTGCTACCACATAG
The DNA here is from genome assembly GCA_036924085.1 of Ariolimax columbianus. NCBI lineage: Eukaryota > Metazoa > Mollusca > Gastropoda > Stylommatophora > Arionidae > Ariolimax > Ariolimax columbianus. The sequence continues at coordinate 60,808,365 of JAVGWX010000018.1, forward strand.
GTGGACATCCCCTTGGAGGCTGTGATATCTGCCCCTTTTGGCCCAAAACAACCAGTTTTAGCAAACTTTTCTTTGGATACATAGTTTGGCTTCACACTGCGATCCCTATTCTCTTAGCAAGACTTCACTAGTGCAGTCTGTTTCCAGGGCTGTCACTTGGAGGCGGAATAGGGTCTATTCTTTGCTCCCTTACCAGGCCCCAGTAGCACATAGAAACCATCATAGATAACAATGGTTAAGTGGTACAAAAACTCAGAAAGTAATATACGAGGGACAGTCCTTAAGTAACAGTTATTTAATGAATAACTTTTTCACAACATAACGAACCAGAAATTTTGTGTATCTTATTTTTCTACATGGAAAACTGATTTCAAGCATGTAAAGGATGCTAGAGTGTTCAGAGGACCAGAGATAGGAAGCGACCACTACCTAGTTAAAATAAAGAGAGAAATTGAAAAACACTATCCAGCCAGGCAACACCCATCAGCAAGCATGAAACATAATACACAAGGAGAAAATAAAATTAAGGCTTACAAACTACGAGAACCAGATGTTAAGAGGAGATACCAAGGGCTCATAACAACAGCAATAGAAAGGATTGAGGAATCTGAAGAAGATTTGGAAATGCTCTGGGTAAAATTCAAAGACATCCTCAAAGAGGCTGCAGCAGAGGCATGCGGTCAAACCAAAGAAGGGTGGAAGAGAAAGAGTACACCATGGTGGACAGAAGAAGTGAAAACAATAATACGAGAAAAGAAAAAGGTATGGAAGCAATACCTAGGGGCTAGGAATACAGAAGAACAAACAAAGAAAAATAAAGAATATGTAAATTTTAGAACAGAAGCAAAGAAGACTGTGCTCAAGGCCAAACAGAAATCCTGGGAAGAATTTGGAGAGAAACTGGAAAATAATGCTGGAGAAAACCAGAAACTGTTCTACAGGACCTTAAAGAACATGAGGAAGGAAAAAGAATGCCCCCTGAAATTTGTTAAAGATAAACAAGGTGCGCTGTTGACTGTCCCAGAAGAGGTAAGGAACAGATGGAAAGAACATTTCTCAGATCTTCTTGGAGTGGAGGAAAACCAAGCTCTGGAAGTGACAGTTCCAATTCAAGAAGAGGGAGACATGGAGGGAAACGATAATATCACAATGGAAGAACTAAATGTAGCATTGGAGTAAATTAAGATTGGTAAAGCAGCAGGACATAATGGTATAACACCAGAAATGGTTAAATACATGGGAACAGCAGGAGAGATGCTATTCGTGAAGATTCTTAAGGCACAAGAAGATACCAAGAGACTGGGAGGTTGCAATAATAATACCAATATTTAAAAAGGGCGACAACCGACAATGTGAAAATCACAGAGGTATTTCCCTTCTCAGTGTCCCAGGGAAAGTCTATTCTAGGATTCTAGAACAGCGATTAAGAGGTCTAGCAGAGCCAAACATGGATGAAACTCAATGCGGGTTTAGGGCAAACAGAAGTACTCAAGACCTTATCTTTACACTCAGACAGCTAAGTGAAAAGGCTCTTGAATATGATAAAGAGATGCATCTCTGCTTTTTGGATTTGGAGAAAGCATTTGATAAAGTTCCTTGGGACAAACTCTGGGAGTGCCTGACAAGGAAGAACATCCCAGGACCCCTGATCTCTGCCATACAGAGTTTCTATAAAACATGCAGAAATTATGTGCGGACATCAAATCAAAAGTCAGGAGAGTTCAAGACCACTAGCGGAGTAAGACAGGGGGACATTCTATCACCGTACCTTTTCCTACTCCTCATGGATGAAGTCATCAAAGCCTGCAAGGAACGGACAAAAAAGTAGGAAGTAGGGTACTGGAAGATGAGACCAAGTTACATATCGGAACTAGCATTTGCAGACGATGTGGCCCTGATCACGAAAACCGAAGCACATCTCCAGATCAACTTGCAGGTCTGGGAAGAAGAGTTGAAGAAGAGAGGAATGCACATCAGCAACTCCAAAACAAAAACCATGGTGATCGCCAGAGATGAAAAGAGACATCAGATAACCCTGGGAACACGAGCACTAGAGCAGGTCAGCAACTTTAAATATCTAGGAGTGGTAATGGACAGCAGGGGAGGAATCAAAGAGGAGTTAACTGCACGAAGGGCAGCAGCAGGTAGACTGTTCCATGCAATAAACAGAGGTTTCCTCAGTAGAAGAGAAATAAGCAGGAAAACAAAGATGGATGTATACTGCTCGACCTATGTGCCTGTCCTGACATATGGATGTGAGTCATGGGCAATGACTACAGCCCAAGAAAGGCAATTACAAACTTCAGAAATGAGGTACCTAAGAAAGGCGGTTCAGGTGACGAAAAGGGACAAGATCCGTAACCAGACAATACGTAGCAATCTTGAAGTTCAACCCCTGCAGACACGAGTGGAGCAGTCCCAACTACAGTGGTTTGGCCATGTCTGTAGAATGGAAGAAGATCGGATACCAAAGCGGTCATGGGAGATCAAAAGTCAAGGACGCAGACCCCGAGGACGTCCCAAAGTACGTTGGGAAGACAACATACGACAGTCCCAGAGGGATAGAGGGCTGGATTGGAAAGAGGCCAGGAAAAAGACGGCGGATAGAGCAGTGTGGCGTTCTCTTTGGCAAACCTCTACACCTCACGGGCGACTAAGTAAGTAAGTAATTTTTATACATAGTTCCGCTGCCTGACAACACATTTGGTACACCTGTCCACTAGCTTGTGGATGATCGTCCACCGGTCCACTAGCTTGTGGATGACTGTCCACCTGCCATTAGCTTGTGGGTGTCCAAGTCTACCTGTCCACTAGCTGGTGGGTGTCCAACACATTTCGTACATCAGTCCACTAGCTTGTGGATACCCTTTAGAAAAACGTTTTTTGGTGTGACCTTCAACTAATTTTGCATTGTCTCCATTACCTCATTGTTAGCTACCTTTTGACTTATCTGCTACCCACTTTTCTATAACCGAGGCAGTCATGGACAACTATGTGCACAGCGCTGTGACTCATGTTTAAATCTACGACTATTTCATTAATATTGACTTGCCTATTTCCTCGGATTAGCTGGTTGATCTGCTGTTTCACTGTGTTGGTTATCACGCTTGCTAGTCTTCAACTCCGCGATTCATCAATGACATTTTTGTCTTCCGTTTTGAAATTTTTCTACCCATTGATCCACTCTCCCCTGACTCAAACAACTTTCTCCATATTGAACCTTCATTCTTCTGTAGATTTCAGGTTTCCCACCCTCTGATCACAACAAACGAATAACGCCTCGTTGTTCTTCTACTGTGCGAGCCAGGAGTGGTGCGGTCATGTTCTATGTTATACTATACATGTGCATTCAGCTCAAACATGATGACCCCTACATGGGGTATGCTAAAGAGCCAGTTTGTGTCCTCAAATAAGATTTTCCACTTATACATACTCATTCATTCACTTTAGAATAAAATTCCAGTTACTTAATGACTGTCCCTCGTAATAAATATGAAACTTGATTTCCAAAATTGGAGACATTATTACTGCCAGTGATGACAAGGAGTGTCCTTTTCTAAAACTGTCTCCTGCCGAAGATGGATGTGTCGGACCAAAAGGTGCAAACATCACATTCAAACTGTAAACTAGCGACACAATAAATTCCGTTCTCCGGACTACATCGTGCAACTTACAAAGCCTTGTCCAGGGCTTGGTAGCGGGAGATTGAGAACCAACGCAGAAGAATAAAGCTGTTTAGAAACAGGCTGCATGAAACTTCGCAGTTTAGAAACAGAATATTTCATGTCTGAAATGTGTGATAAAAACCTGCTAATAAAAGTGTTATGAAAGGTGCAGTAAACAGCAAGCAAATGGAGCAATACAACAAGACAGCTGCATTAGTGAAAAGACAATAAGTTTGTGTTTAACTAGTTTTATTAAAGTGTGAAAAGGCAATAAGTTTGTGTTTAACTAGTTTTATTAAAGTGTGAAAAGACAATAAGTTTGTGTTTAACTAGTTTTAAAGTGTGAAAAGGCAATAAGTTTGTGTTTAACTAGTTTTAAAGTGTGAAAAGGCAATAAGTTTGTGTTTAACTAGTTTTAAAGTGTGAAAAGGCAATAAGTTTGTGTTTAACTAGTTTTAAAGTGTGAAAAGGCAATAAGTTTGTGTTTAACTAGTTTTATTAAAGTGTGAAAAGACAATAAGTTTGTGTTTAACTAGTTTTATTAAACTGTGTGAAAAGACAATAAGTTTGTGTTTAACAAGTTTTATTAAAGTGTGAAAAGGCAATAAGTTTGTGTTTAACTAGTTTTATTAAAGTGTGAAAAGGCAATAAGTTTGTGTTTAACTAGTTTTAAAGTGTGAAAAGGCAATAAGTTTGTGTTTAACTAGTTTTATTAAACTGTGTGAAAAGACAATAAGTTTGTGTTTAACAAGTTTTATTAAAGTGTGAAAAGGCAATAAGTTTGTGTTTAACTAGTTTTATTAAAGTGTGAAAAGGCAATAAGTTTGTGTTTAACTAGTTTTATTAAAATGTGAAGACAATAAGTTTGTGTTTAACTACTTTTATTAAAGTGTGAAAAGACAATAAGTTTGTGTTTAACTAGTTTTATTAAAGTGTGAAAAGACAATAAGTTTGTGTTTAACTAGTTTTATTAAAGTGTGAAAAGGCAATAAGTTTGTGTTTAACTAGTTTTATTAAAATGTGAAGACAATAAGTTTGTGTTTAACTAGTTTTATTAAAGTGTGAAAAGACAATAAGTTTGTGTTTAACTAGTTTTATTAAAGTGTGAAAAGACAATAAGTTTGTGTTTAACTAGTTTTATTAAAGTGTGAAAAGGCAATAAGTTTGTGTTTAACTAGTTTTAAAGTGTGAAAAGACAATAAGTTTGTGTTTAACTAGTTTTAAAGTGTGAAAAGGCAATAAGTTTGTGTTTAACTAGTTTTATTAAAGTGTGAAAAGGCAATAAGTTTGTGTTTAACTAGTTTTATTAAAGTGTGAAAAGACAATAAGTTTGTGTTTAACTAGTTTTATTAAAGTGTGAAAAGGCAATAAGTGTGTGTTTTACTAGTTTTATTAAAGTGTGACACATGTAATAGAGCTCAGACAATACAACTATAACATACAAGGTGGGTAATGCCTCCTATTTTATTCTATGAAAACCATAACAGATAAATAGAGCACAATAAAAGCATTAGATAGAGCAATGCTGTGCCTTCAAATAACTATTTTTCAACAGTCACCACACTTGGTAATATATTTTCTCCAACATTAAATAAGAGCATACAAGCTGTGCTCATAAAAAATGTCATCAGTGGAGGTGATCCACAGTTTCACAGCTACTATGACGGCATCATTGCTATGATGGAAAATGTTGCCTATGCAGTCCATCTTTCATTTGCTCAAACAGATGGAAGTCAGAAGGTGCCAAATCCAGACTATATGGTGGATGTGGTAGGACAGTCCAGCCAAGACGGACAATATGCTCAACGGACTTGAAACTGGTATGGGACCTGGCATTATCCTGTTGCAAAAGACAGGTTGTATTGTTCACTGGCCTGACCTTGGAAATTTGAGCCTTCAGCTTAGTCAGCGTTGTAATGTAATGGTCGAGTTGATGGTTTGTCCAGGTTCCAGGAAATCAAGAAAGATTACCCCTTTCCTATCCAAAAAGACTGCACATCGTTTTACCCGCTGAGGGCTGCATATTGAACATTTTCCTCGATGAGGAATTCATATATCGCTTCTCTGTTTTGACTCAGGATCGTAGTGGTGGCACCACGTCTCATCAGCAGTTATGATGCGATCCAGGAAACTGTCACCTTCATCCTCATAATGGTTCTTCTTCTTCGTACGCTGTCAGACGTCAACCTGTATTTGTTAGAAGAAAGCAGCGGTCATCCTGAGGCTGTCGACACTGCCATAGAGCTTGTCTAGTGTTGCCACTGGTGATGGCCACATGTGCTTTCTCTGGTCCTCGTATATCGGGCAGTTTTGCAGCAGATGTTCAGTGGTAATTTTCCCTGTACCACAAGTGCAATCGTCAGTGCCACTTATCTTCAGTTTATTGAATAGGTGGTACCTCAGTCTGTTGTGGCCTGTGTGGAGTCTGAAGATCACGACCTGCTCTCTTCTGTTCAAAAGTGCATGCAATGTTCTTTTTGTTCCTGTGTGAGCATTCATGGGATCCACCTGGCGCAAGCTTTGAGATATTCCAATGTTTGCCACAATCGTTTCCAATGCATTGAAGCCGATATCCAGCTCTGTAGACAGTTCCCTAGTTATAATCCTCCGATTTGCACGGATGAGCTGATCGAGACTTTTTTAATTGCGTGGTTAAACAGCTGTCCACAGCTGTCCGGAACACAGCTTGTCCTTCATGTCACTTTCGCCACTGCTGAAACGCTCAACCCACCGCCTAACTGTGCTATCGTCCATTGTTTGGTCTTCGTAAACATTCAGCAAGCGTAGATGAATGTCAACTGGTGGAACTTTTTCCGCATGGAGGAATTTGATAACGCATCTCTGTAATAACGCAGTTCCACGACAGATGCTATTTTGTCAGACTACTACTACTCCACTGCCACCTGTCGGACGAAAACAAAATTTGATAGATAATTGTGGGAAGGTTCAAGCTTTACTGCCATAATCCACTTCTAACGTCGTGAGACATCATAATAAAATAGGAGGCATTATTTTCAGAGTGCTTCTCGTACATAACAAAAATATATTTCTGGACACTTAAGACAAGAAAGTAAATTTGATAGTACAATAAACAAAGAAAAATGTGACAAGCACTGTGACTAAACAGAAAACTTGTGACACAATACAAGAAAATGTGAAGACATAGAAAGAAGCATGTTTCAGTGAAAAGGTAACGGTTGCCCATAGCAGACACTGCCATCAATCATTGACGTCCAAATATGTCATCAATGATGAAGTATTAGCATACATATTTCCCATATTTTTGTTAGGTGGGGTGGCTAATTTCCTTTCTAGCTGCCTTGCTTTCCTTAACTGTATAAGCCAGGCACCTCATTAATGGCTGGGTAGACTGCAGCATGTGGAGACCAGGGATCAAACCCAATTACTTTGCCATGAGAAAGAAGTTCTCTAACAACTTGCTACTCAGAATCTCCAGTACTGGAAACTTAAAAACTACTACAAAAGCTGAAAATTTGTGATAACAAGTTCCTACCTGCTTAGCTATAGCTTTTGCAGTTTTCCGATTGTCTCCCGTCAACAAGATGACCTGTAATCCCATCTTCTTGAGCTCATAAATGGCGAGGTGAGCCTCTGGCTTTACTGTGTCTGCCACAGCCATCATTCCAATAACTGCACCTGGCAAGGTCAAAGAGCAATAATGAACATACTCTTTTCTTATCTTTCACCTTCCATATGAAGCTTAAAGGGCACACAAAACACAGCAAATCGCCTTTGGAGACATGGTGAATGATCCCCGGGACAACTACTTGTTCCCTCTTTTAGTCCTGTATCATATATGAGCAGCAAAGATGGCGCCATAACTGGCTAAGGGTCTAAATTACTCTTCAGTTTTAGCTCATTATAGATGCCGCCAGACCATGGATTTGCCGGGAATTCACACTAGTCAACAACTTACTTTTTTTCATGGAAACGTGTTGTTGTTTTCCATTGGACTGGTTAATCTGTTCGTTTTGTGTGTTTTCTTCCGTCCGATTATCCTGGAATGGACATCGGCTATATGAATAGCACTACGCTTAAACATGTGTCATATATATGATAGTCTAGTTCACACGGCTGAACTTCACGAGATTGGTGCTCTTCGCCGTTGCTGAAGACAGTGTCAGCTTTGTTGTATGAAATTTAGACACAACTATAATGAACTGCCACCTGGAGAGAGATAGGTGTGTAGCGGCCCAAGACACACCGGTGTTGTATGGCGGGAGCTGGTACTACAAACTGCAATCATGGTGCCTCAACGACCTAGGTTATGGGACTGATGATGATCATATTTGAGGTATGCTCCTGAAGCTACTTTTCTAACAGTCCACAGATTTTTGGCTTGAATGAATGGTTGGCGAGTCTTCTACCACAGACGAGTTAGACCGTACTGTTAGTTGCCTCATGACATCTTTTCAGAGCAACAGAGGTCATGTTTCCACCTCAATCACATGCAGAGCACTCCTGGACAACTATTCTGATGGATTGTCTGGAACTTATAACTATCACTAAGCAAAGGACAACTATATTTTAAATTCAGTTGTGAATGTTGTTTATGAGGGTTACAAAGTTATTATTATTCTTCTTCTTTGATGAACTGATGCTATGTTTCTAGTCTGTGTATTTCAGGTCTTCGCTGATCCACAAGAGCTTTTCGAGCATGATCAGTCCCCTCGGGTCAGACTGTCTCTCTTCGGTCTGCATAAGTGGGGCAGTCCTGTAGGATATGTTCTCGTATTTTCTTGGGTGCTCTGCAACAGCATGTGATGGTGTCTGTAAGGCCCACTCTGTGGAGGTGGGCCTTGAGTCTGCAATGTCCAGTTCTGAGTCTGAAGATCGTTGTCTGCCTATCTCTGACAAGTTTGTCTATGTTGTCTGGTTTGTTTTCTTTGTGCTGATCTCTCCATTCTATCTTCATGGATCATTTTATAAGTGTCTTTCTTTCTTTACAGATCGTGGATGGCGATTCAGTGTGCCGCAACTTCTAGCATTTGCAAGCTCATCTACCTTCTCGTTTCAAATTGTAGGCTGAAACCCCCTGTAGGACTAAATCTGTCTTTTTTGGGACAGCCACCCGATGTTATATTTTATTTTGTGTAAGGTTCATTTGATTAAGTCTCAGCTTTTTTATGAAGCTGGTGACCAGCTCCCTTCATCGCTGTCTTTTTTTCTCTAATACCAAAACTAGTAACCAATTCACAGCTGGGTAATTGCGACTGAGTGTATAATGGGGATGTTACTGTTTGAAGCTACCGGCTTTAAGTTGAATCAAGTCTGTAATGATGTTTCTTTGCTACTGGGTTACAGTGGCTCTTCTTACATACTGAGGTGGATTGGGGTCCTCTTGGATGTAGTGTACTGCGAGGCTCATCAGTAAGCTCACCACTATGGGGATTACAGTTATGCTCCCCACCTCATTGGCCAAACTGCTGTTACAGTCTGTTTGCACGAAAACAAATGAAGACGAGAGGTGGGGATCTTGATCAGTATGATTCACCTGACCCTGATTAATCTTCACTGCAGGATAACAAGGATATCACCTGATATCTTTGATGTGGCAAAGCAGCATCAACCCTTTTTCTATTCAAACACTTTATTTAAGAGAGCTACTGTACAAACTGAAACATGAGTAGCAATGAACTGACCATCAGGGTTGAAGAAGCAGCAACGACACATAGCTAGTTGCTTGCATTAGGGTCAGTGATCCATAACTACTCCTAACTGATCAACGCTCTATTCTGTCTTCAAATAGCAGTCCTGGAAACAGACTACAGTCAAGCAGTCTCACTAAGAGATTAGGTATCAAAGACGGAAAGAAAACCTGGTCCCAAAAATGCTGTGCTGAGATCAGATGTGTTGGGTGGAAAGGTGCATATATCACAGCCTCGCTGTAAACTATAACACAACGTAACAAACACCCTTTTCAGGACAGCTGTCAAAGAAAAAGAACTGACCATCAATAGCACAGAGTACTGCTGTGTGTCCCTGCATCTCATGCTCTGTCATCACCTCATCCATAGTATCATTAACACTCAGGCCATTCCTGTGCATCCACTCACGGTTGCCAATCAACACGTCATAGCTCTGCGAGGCCTGTGCTCCTGTTGGCAGTGCTAAGATTCAGACATAAACATACACAATAGGATCAGAAAATCAGTTTAATTTAATCATAATTATGTTGCTCTTTGCTCACTCCTTAAGGAGAAATCTTCTGTTGGTTTCTTTGCAGCCTGCATTTGATATAATATTTCATATGCTCTTGCAAAAGTGTTTTCTGTAACATTTTCTTCTTCTTATCTCAGGGAAAACAAATTATTCACTCTTTTGTTCCTGTATCTTATATTAGTGCCGGAGTGATATCAGGGACCAAACGGGGAGCAAAGAATAGTAACACTGCAAACTGGCAGGCATGTCACAAGAGAAGACTAAGGAGGATTGAGTTAACCCATACTACAGAGATTATAAGCCACAAGAAATAATTGACATGCACAAGGTTTGACGAGCAACAGCTCTATAAAGTAACATCCTACACAAGAAAATAAGTCAGTAAGTAGGTTACAAACTAATACGGGATAGCTGAAGAACATAGCTGGTAGTTTCTAAGGGTGCCATTAAGTGGCAGCAACATCCAGCTTTGTAATTCCTGTAGGTAGCAGAGGCAAGGTGTCACATGCAAGTGTGCAGCCTAGTTCAAAATGGCATTCGCGCTAACAGTGTGTTATCAAAGAAAAGCATGCTGTTTTGTGTGATTTTGGGGGACATAGACTTTCTGCAAAGGATATTCATAAGGTAATGTATCCTGTTTACGGTGAGAAGTGTTTGTTGCGTAAAGTAGTGCATAATTGGGTCGATAAATTTTCTCAAAATTACTAATGAAGTAGGACCTTATTGTCCTATTCAGATTGCAACAAAACGCATTTGTGCAGTGGGTAGGTGAGATGATTCAAGCTGACATGTGAGTAGCAACAGTCAGTGTAGCAACTGCAACAGGGTTTCCTTTAGCACGCCCTTGTAACACCCTAGCGGACCAACTCGGCCTACAAAAACGGTGTGCGGAATAAAAATGTTTTTTTAAAAACTCCCGACAGCCATTTTTTAAATGCTGAATACGTCATCCATATATATATACATGATATTTCGCCATTTAAAGTATTGTATGTTAGATTACAAATGGCTTTTGAATAATTTTAATTTGTATACGCCGTTTGGAGCAAGCCGACTGCGAAAGGGGAAGTAGGTTGTTGGGAACGATCTTTATCGAGTAGATCTGTTTATTTTGTTTGTTTAGATGAAAGAACGTTTAAATTAGAAACTAACAGTTGTGTCGATATTGTAAACACAGTATCGATACATTGTTGTGGTTTCCATGGTTTTCTATCGGAGCGACTAGGCCTAGTGGTCGAATACAAATTTTTTCCAAGATTTTCAGAAATTTTCAACTTCATCTTTTTGTATCTCAGAAACTAACAAACACACAACAAAAACAATAACACCCACATGTCCATTATTCAATTGTGTCTCTACACACAAGAAAATCATATTTGTTGACAAACAAACGGAAAAGTTACAAATTTTAAAATTCGACTACCATAGCAATAAATTAAGTTAATTAATTAGGTCAAATTTTCGTCATAAATTGTGTGGTGTGCTAAAGGGTATTTGCATAGCTTAACCTACAGCATAATCCCACCTTGGTGTGAGATGTTTTGTGAATGACTAGCAAATGAAGCTGAAAAAACAGACCAAAGACTTCTACGTTGAAGGTTCTAACTTAACTTAAAGTCTTTATACTGGTTTAGAAGACTCTGCAGAGTCTGTATACAACCAGTTACATTTACATCACCTTGCTCTAAAAGCTATGCGCATCCAGTTTATTCTTAAATGCATTAACTGTCCCTGCCTCCACTACCTCCTCTGGCAATGCATTCCAAGCAGACACCACTCTCTGGCTAAAAAAATATTTCCTAATATCTAACCTGGACCTCTCTTTAGTCAGCTTGTAGCTATACCCTCGTATTATTGTAGGTGGCTGTATTTAAAAAGAAACTTGTTATAGTCTAATTTATCGATTCCTCTGATCATCTTATAAACCTGTATTAAGTCACCACGAATTCTTCTCTCTTCGAGACACTGTAGGCCGGTTTTTCTGAGTCGTTCCTCATAACTGTAATTCTGGAATCCCACTATCATCTTTGTCATTCTTTTTTGTATTCTTTCTAGCATGTTTATGTCCCCTCTATGATAAGGACTCCACACCTGTACACAGTACTCCAATCTAGGTCTAACTAAAGCTTTATACAGTTTGACGATCACTTCCTTGCTCCTATGTTTAATATTTCTTTTTATCATACCTAACATTGCATTTGCCTTTTTCACTGCCACCTGGACTTGCTCACTTCTGCAAGCGAAGGGATAAGTGTATCAATGTTAGTAGAAATTATTATGAGAAATAGGAACAAATATAAGTGCAAATGGTGGATTCATACTCTGGCTGGAGCGAAAAAAGGGACAAGAAGACGGGAACACCGAAATCAGACGCCAAATCTCTTCTATTAATATCATTGATGCTGCGATGTTAAGAAAATACAGATGGGCCATGCCTAACAATTGATGGACATAAGTGATATTCTGGTGAATTTTACAATAATTAATTTCCACTTGGTCATCCATGTATGAGATGTGGAGGTGAACTGAGTACTTGGTCATCCATGTATGAGATGTGGAGGTGAACTGAGTACTTGGTCATCCATGTATGAGATGTGGAGGTGAACTGAGTACTTGGCCATCCATGTATGAGATGTAGAGGTGAACTGAGTACTTGGCCATCCATGTATGAGATGTGGAGGTGAACTGAGTACTTGGTTCTCCATGTATGAGATGTAGAGGTGAACTGAGTACTTGGCCATCCATGTATGAGATGTAGAGGTGAACTGAGTACTTGGTCATCCATGTATGAGATGCAGAATGAATTGAGAAAAGCACTTGGTGCATCATGTCACTCCAAGACAAAGGATTTAAAATATTTTAACAACTTTTGACTACCTGGCATTAGGCACAAAATGTGCCTGACTGAAGATGAGGATTACAGATTGGACAACAATATAGTCCCATGCAATGACAAAAGGAAATGATAGGTCCACAGTACCCCATTTTGTATCTGATAAACAGTAACTAAGAAGTGTTAATAATAGGTTCACAAGTGCCCATTATGTATCTCATAAACTAAGAAGTGTTAATGATAGGTTCACAAGCCCCCAATCTCATAAACAGTAAATAAGAAAAGTGTTAAGGATGTGTTCACAATTCCCCACTTTGTATCTCATAAACGGTGATTAAGAAGTGTTAAGGATATGCTTTAGTGTTAAAAATAATTAGACACTTTGGCGGCACTGAAGGTCAAACGTTGATAAAAACATATATAGGAATGGTGCAGTTTCCGCGTCACAACAGAAAGAAAATTAAATCAAAAGAACAAACAAGATACTTAAAGAAAATAATGGACTCGACAACAAATACATTATGTAAGGCTGCAGCCATTAACCAGAGAATGGCAGAGGATGTGTTGAACCGAAAGGTGCAAATATTGCAGTCAAGCTGTAAACTAGCGACACAACACATTCCGTTCTCCGGACTACATCCTGCTACTTGCGAAACCCTGTTCAGGGCTTGGTAGATTTTTTTTTTTTTTGGTGTTCGCCTTATTTATCTATTCCCCAAGGCGGTGTGCGTTGCACTGTGGTTTTTATTTTGCGCCTGTCAACCCAGTGAATCCGACTTCAGCATGCATTTTATGTAAGGGTCTGCGTCCTCCTGCATTTTCTAAAGATTTGCTTCCCAGGGGTAACGGCTGGTGCTGTGATGGGGATCGAACCCAGCACCTTCGGTTGTGAGCCGTGTCACTTAACCACTAGCCCACGCCGTCCCCAGCAGGAGATTGAGAACAAACGCAGAAGAAGGACAAGGTAAGCCAAACAAGAAATTATCAATATGTACACAAATAATATAAATGTGTGCATATGAATAAGTGCCTTCGTTCATAAATACAAAAATGTATAATACAAGGGGCGTTCCAATCAAACCGGGACTTTTTGTTCTAATTTTACCTGAATGGGTTGTAACGAGCTGGAACTACTACAATTTGTTATGGGCACTTGTATCATATTACTGCTATGTGGCCCACTTGTGTCATATTACCGCTATGTGGCCCACTTGTGTCATATTACTGCTATGTGGCCCACTTGTGTCATATTACCGCTATGTGGCCCACTTGTGTCATATTACCGCTATGTGGCCCACTTGTGTCATATTACTGCTATGTGGCCCACTTGTGTCATATTACCGCTATGTGGCCCACTTGTGTCATATTACCGCTATGTGGCCCACTTGTGTCATATTACCGCTATGTGGCCCACTTGTGTCATATTACCGCTATGTGGCCCACTTGTGTCATATTACTGCTATGTGGCCCACTTGTGTCATATTATATATACTTGCCATGGGCCAATCACGTGACAGATAAATAAAAATGGCAGACAACACGGTTAGTGCTTGCATGGAACAGCGTGTTGTGTGACAGTTTCTTGTAAAACAAACCTGCAGAAGTTTACAGAGGCCTGCAATCATAATACAGTGATGAGACACTCAGCCGCAGTAAGACATTTGAATGGTGTAAACATTTTAGAGAAAGCCGTACATCCGTGAGTGATGATCCCGGCTGTGGTGGTTCTCAACCCACCAGTCATTCCTGTGAAAATCCAGATTGTGGAATGCCTTATCCTGAAAAATCAACGCATAATCTGGCGTGGAATTGCACTAGAGGCATGCTTTCTCTGGTTATGGTGTGCACTATTATTCATGAACGTTTGCATTTTTAGAAGGTTAGTGCACGTTGGGTTTGATCACAAAGGGCGTCCTGCTCCTGCAAGATAAATGCTCGACCTCATACTGCTCACTATATTATGTCCCATCTGCAGAAACTCGACTGGGAGGTATTGCCATATCCACCTTACAGCCCAGACCTCGCTCCAAGCAATTTCCACCTGTTTAGACCCATACAAAAATTCTTGGGAGGTCAGCACTGATGACGAAGTTCAGACATACTGACAAATCTTTCTACTCTGAAGCTTTCCAAGTATTACTTAAATGCTGGGTTAAGTGCATAAACATTGCACAAGATTATATTAATAAAAATAATAAGGCATTTCAACTATCTGAAAAACTTGTTTTTTCCTCGTACAAAAAAAAAAGTTCCAGTTTGACTTAAACACCACTCATACATGAACCAATGAGTATACACACTAACACAATACCACTAAACGTACATATATATCAAGACACATACATATATAAAACGTGCTTAAGTATTATCAAAGTAAAAGTGCGCTTGATAAAACCTGGCACTTACCAACACCTGCACTGTTGATCTCCTGGTCTCCAAATATCAAATTGTCGATGCGTATCCTCAGACTGCCCACCTGGTTCATCCGGTTGTTGACTCCTTCCATGTCTACCCCTATGATGAGATTTTCCATGTGGGACACCTTACATTTGATGCCACACCCCGGAACAGCGGAAAAGTCAGACACTTTGCCCATGCTCTCTGTGGCGAGTGTCTGAAGGACATACCAAAATCATACATCAAGTTATTTCCCCCGTTCCACCACTTAAAAAAGGGCATTAGGTTGTAATAGATCTTTATCAAAGCACTTTGCATACTCTTCTAATAGATCTTTATCAAAGGACTTTGCATACTCTTCTAATAGATCTTCATCAAACCACTTTGCATACTCTTCTAATAGATCTTTATCAAACCACTTTGCATACTCTTCTAATAGATCTTTATCAAACCACTTTGCATACTCTTCTAATAGATCTTAACTTAACGTCTTTATACTGGTTTAGAAGACCCTGCAGAGTCTGTATACAACCAGTTACATTCACATCACCCTGCTCTAAAATCTATGCGCATCCAGTCTATTCTTAAACGCATTAACTGTCCCTGCCTCCACCACTTCCCCTGGCAATGCATTCCAAGCAGACACCACTCTCTGACTAAAAAAATATTTCCTAATATCTAACCTGGACCTCTCTTTAATCAGCTTGTAGCTATGCCCTCGTGTTATTGTAGGTGGCTGTATTTTAAAAAACTTGTTATAGTCTAATTTATCGATTCCTCTGATCATCTTATAAACCTGTATTAAGTCACCACGAATTCTTCTCTCTTCGAGACACTGTAGGCCCGTTTTTCTGAGCCGTTCCTCATAACTGTAATTCTGGAATCCAACTATCATCTTTGTCGCTCTTTTTTGTATTCTTTCTAGCATGTTTATGTCCCCTCTATGATAAGGACTCCACACCTGTACACAGTACTCCAATCTAGGTCTAACTAAAGCTTTATACAGTTTGACGATCACTTCCTTGCTCCTATGTTTAATATTTCTTTTTATCATACCTAACATTGCATTTGCCTTTTTCACTGCTACCTTAACTTGCTCACTCACCTTTCCTGTATGATCTATTATAACCCCTAGGTCCCTTTCCCTATCTATCTTTCTAATATTGTTTTCTCCCATTCTGTATTTATGTTCCATATTGGATCTACCCATGTGGATGACTGTACATTTATCTACATTAAACTCCATTTGCCAGCTTACAGACCATTCTCGAATTTTATCTAAATCCGACATCAATATATCCACTTCCGCTTTAGATGAGACACTACTGCATAGTTTTGTGTCATCAGCAAATTTTGCAATCATGGATCTCATATCAATGTCCAAATCATTTATATATATCAAGAACAAAATTGGTCCCAAAACCGAGCCCTGTGGCACACCACTTTTCACTTCACTCCACTCAGAGTACTCCTTATTTATGCCCACCCTCTGCCTTCTTTCCGTTAACCAATTTTCAATCCATTTGGCAACTTCGCCACCTATTCCATGTGATTTTAACTTTCGAAATAATCTTTGATGAGGTACTCTATCAAAGGCCTTTGCAAAGTCTAGATAAATAACATCCACTGGCTCCCCTTTATCTATGATTTTAGTAACCTCCTCCATGAATTCTAATAGATTTGTTAAGCATGATCTCCCTCTAGTAAACCCATGCTGACTATTTCTAATTAGATTAAATTTTTCTAAATGCATTACAATGTTTTCTTTGATTATTGACTCTAACAATTTACAGACTATGCTCGTTAAACTCACCGGTCTATAATTTGCCGGATCTGATTTTTTGCCTTTTTTGAATAAGGGGATCACTCCTGCATCTTTCCAATCCCGTGGAACAATCCCTTTTGTAAGTGATTGAGAACATAATATAGCCAATGGTTTTGCTAGTTGGTTTCTAATTTCATACAGCAATTTTGGGTGAATACCATCTTGACCTGGACATTTATTCACTTTCAACCCCTCCAATTTTTTAAAAACCATTTCCTCTGTAATACAGATTGATCTTAATCCCGCTGTATCCATGTCTCTTTGAAAAATATCTATAGGCTCTGGGATCTCGGAGCAGTCCTCCTTTGTGAAGACTGTGCCAAAGTACTGATTAAGCAGATTAGCAGCCTCCCTATTCTCACTATCTTCATCAAAGGACTTTGCATACTCATCTAATAGATCTTCATCAAAGCACTTTGCATACTCTTCTAATAGATCTTTATCAAAGCACTTTGCATACTCTTCTAATAGATCTTTATCAAACCACTTTGCATACTCTTCTAATAGATCTTCATCAAAGGACTTTGCATACTCTTCTAATAGATCTTCATCAAAGCACTTTGCATACTCTTCTAATAGATCTTTATCAAAGGACTTTGCATACTCTTCTAATAGATCTTTATCAAAGGACTTTGCATACTCTTCTAATAGATCTTCATCAAAGGACTTTGCATACTCTTCTAATAGATCTTCATCAAACCACTTTGCATACTCTTCTAATAGATCTTCATCAAACCACTTTGCATACTCTTCTAATAGATCTTTATCAAACCACTTTGCATACTCTTCTAATAGATCTTTATCAAACCACTTTGCATACTCTTAATATTTAACACTTCATTCAATATATATTTATTATGAATGTTTATTTCATTAATAATTTAATTATGTGTCTTTAGAATTACAAATAATTTGAGCTCAGTTTGAGTAATAAATGGTGACTGAACACTTGGATTACGGAGATTGACATTCCACGATAACTTTGGCTTTTTTATAAGTGAAAGTTACAAGCCACAAAGACAATGATGTGATTACTTTGGCTTTTTTATAAGTGAAAGTTACAAGCCACAAAGAAAATGATGTGATAACTTTGGCTCTTTTAAAAAGTGACAGTTATAAGCCACAACAAAAATGACGACATTACAACAACATATCAAACACTAGAATTAAATTCTGCATATGGGGCTCATTTTTGCCGCTGCAAACTTCAAATACATCTGGTATTATATTACCCACCTCCTTCACATATTTTAGGATAGCAGATGCTATTGGATGTTCACTGCTGGTCTCGGCCGTGCCTGCAATAGCAATGAACTTGATGAAGGAGCAGACCTTGTCCTTGACGAAGAGAGACACTCGTGCTACTTTGGGCACACCATATGTGATTGTTCCAGTCTTGTCAAACACAATCACTTTGATCTGGAAGTAATGATGACCATAGTTCAAATGTAAAACACATGTCAAGGAATACAAGAACATAATGCCCAAATAAATACAAATTTATAGTAAGTTATTTATAAGTATTTATTATTATAATAATTTTTCTTGTTGTTATTCGCCTTATTTCTGCATTCCCCAAGGTGGTGTGCGTTGCACTATGTTTTTATTTTGCGCCTGTTGACCCAGTGCATCTGACTTCGACACTTAACCACTGGTCCACGCTGTCTCCGTTTATAAGTATCACCTTGAACACGTACTTCAAGAATGCCCGGCCCACGAAGAATTAAGATGCCAGACCTGGCCAGAGGGAGTAGAACTGAGGCAAAAGCTATTGGGACACCGCTCAGAGCTGGAAAGGACTGGACTTCATCCTGGATCACCCTGTTATACAATCAGCATAAAATGAACTCAGGCTAATTATGAAAAACCCTCCATAGAAGAAATTAGGAAAGCCATTTTGTAGCTGAAAGATGGTACATCCACTGGTCCAAATGGCATCTTTGCAGAGGAAGTTAAGACAGACATGGACACTTCAATGAAGATGTTATCAATATTACTTGGTAAAGTTTAAGACATTGAGGTAATGCTGGCTGATTAGAAGGGCTATATAGTCAAGTTGCCTAATTATAGATGCGTAATATTATCTGTGCCTGGACAAATATTAAACAGGTTCATACTAGAGAGACTAAAGGAAGCCATAGACAAGCAAGAAGGACAAACATGTCTGCTTTAACCATAATAGGTCTTAAGAATAATAACAGGGAAATCTGGGTGACCAAGTGGGTAAAGGGAACTACAAGTGGCAGTGTATTTAGCGAAAAGTCAAAGCCAAAAGGTAATGGTGACATAAATAAACTACATAGAAGAGATAAAAAAACTGTTTATATCCATTCACTCCCTTTCTTATTAGTTCGATATGACCTGTTTGTCACATGACACTTTTTTACACTAAACATATGGATACAACTGACCATGCTGCTACACAAAACTATTTATAACAATGGTCAAAAATTCAATATTTTCTGATCTAAAATTGTTAATAAAATTAATATGCCTGCACAGAATTAAACGAAGTGGGCAAATCAGACAAGAGCATTTTCATAAATGAACATCTGATTAGCAGAGTGCTTCTCACGGCAAATGTAGCTGGTTCGATCCCCATTATTGACACTTTAGTCAACCAAGCTGTAATTGGGCACCTTGGCGTATACTTGGGGAAGGGAACTGGTCACCCCACCTTGCATAAAAAAAAAACTGAGACCTAGTACAATGAAGTCTCTAACACTTCATCCCCGACAGCAGGGCTATGTAGTGGACTACCGTTTAATTGTTTTTTTCATGAACATTTAAAAAATGTATATTTTCTGATCTGAAGTCATATAAAACTGACAAGTCTGAACATAATTAGGTAAGGAAACAAAAAAGGCACACATGTTTTCATCAGAATTATGTTATGATCGAAAGATTATCTTTTTCTTCGATGTTCGTTCCAAAGTTTACAGCGTGGCTGCGATAGCTGCGCCATTTGAGCCAACATATCCCACTGCAATCCCTATTCTCTTAGCCAGACAACACTACCGCAGCTTGTTTATGGGCTGTCACTTGAAAGTAGTATAGGTTCTTGGTCAGCTATGGTTCGATGACTCTGATTCACAGTGCTACATCTTTGGATTATCTAAAACTCATTTAGACCAAGTCTTTTCATTCTAAAGGGAAGCACATGGCCACCACAACAGCTGACCCTCCCCCCATACATGAAGTCTGTGTCTAAGCATTCGCAGGGGTGGTTTCGCTTGCAATGAATATACATGAAGTGCTAGTCCCATGCACACTCCTCTTTACTCACATTTTATGGTACGCTTGGAAGGTAACAGTGGCCTATATCCTTTCCACCCTGGGCACCACTGACATAAAGTAAGTCACATGTCCTTTTACAGAACGTAGCTTCTTACAACCACCACCTATTTGGCTGTTATAAGTTTCTTGGCAAGTGTGCAGTACGGTAGGTTGGCAAGTGTGCAGTACGGTAGGTTGCCATTACTTTCCGTACGCGGAGGAGCATTAGCCCGAGAAAAAAACCCAGTGTCTGCCAAACTGGACACAAGTGGGAATCGAACCTTGAACGTTGGGATTGTGAAAACTGAGCCAGTTTCACCCTGAACATAATTAGATAGAAGATATGGGATCAAGATCCTGAGCAGCAGCTGCAGTGGTCAGTGACCCACAGCTGACTGCTAGCGTCAGGGCCAGCGAACCATAGCTGTCAAGACCCTTCTACACCTCCACGCGGTGATCCTGGATAACAGGCTGCAGCAGGGCAGACTGGCTAAGGAGAAGGGATCGAAGAGGGAATGCTAACCCTATACTAAAAAAATGCTTGCTGAAGTCGGATGTGTTGGACCGAAAGGTGCAAATATCGCAGCCAAGCTGTAAACTACGACACAACACATTCCGTTCTCTGGACTACATTCGGCTACTTAAGCCCTTTCATGGTTTGGTAGTGGGAGACTGAGAACGGACGAAGAAGAAGAAGATAGAAGATATAAATCAGTTAAGAGCAAAGAACAAAAATGATTGATTCATCCTTACCTTATGTGTGAGCTCCAGTGGCTCTCCCCCTTTAATGAGAATGCCATTAATTGCCCCTACACCTGTGCCTACCATTACCGCTGTAGGTGTTGCTAGCCCCAAGGCACAGGGGCAGGCAATACTCAACACGGTAATGGCATACTGAAATGCTTTTTGAAAGATGATCTCTGCTATAGGGGTTGTATCATTCGGCTGAGAAATAATGAAGGAGAATTTTGATTTAACATGAGTGTCAAATTATTTTTTTGAAAAGTATAATTTGCAACACTGAAAACAATATAAAAGTAATTGGTTGCATTAACTGTAAAACAGCTGAGTATAGAATGGAAACATTAATTGGTCAGATAATAAAAAAAGTCCTGAGTCTGCCGGGGTATTTGTGTACAACAAGGACAAGAATTGCACTACTGCCTGACAGAGAGCATGTCGTAAGAGGCGACTAACTGTGTGACATGGCATTACACCGGCCATGGTTAGGTGGTTTGTTTAGAGCAGCATAAATGGCACCTAACAGGCTGCGGATCTACTTTGCTCTAGTGTTTGAGTCTATTAAGATGGACTTGTACATTGATTGGCACTTGTCTCAATGCAGCAAAGTAATAAACTGCTTGAGCCTAGTCCGCTAAGCAGAAAATCCTTCTCCTGGTTACATCCAGCTCATACCAGAGCTGGGACTTGCACAGAGGCATCTGCCCTGTAGAAGTACAGGTCGTGTAAGACAATAAAATAACATCTTATGTGGTAGAGCACTTGTTTTTCATTATAAAAGTATGTGGAGTTCAACTGCCACAACCGTCACACCCCAGCTGTAATTGAGCACCTGACTTACAGATAGGAAAGTACTGAAGTTTCTAACACTTCATTCCTGACCAACACTTAAATCCGATGAAGGACTCCCTTTACAATACAACCATGTAATATAGAATAAATGTAAGAGACAATTGTGAGCAAAATATAACTTTTTTTTCAGTTTCTTAAGAAAAAAAAGAAAAGCAATTTAAGTGTTCTCTTTTTTTAAATATTTTTTGGCATGGGTGTGTAAATGGTTTGCATCTCTGTATTACTGATGGAGGCACGTCCTTTTCCATGCATAGTCTTTTAGGGGATATCACGACGTATTAACCAGTGTTTGGATGCATGTGTGCATGTGTTTCAAAATACAACCACCAACAAGAACAAGAGAGCATAGCTACAAATTAACTAAAGAAAGGTCCAGATTAGATATTAGGAAATATTTTTTTAGTCAGAGAGTGGTGAATGCTTGGAATGCATTGCCACAGGAAGTAGTGGAGGCAGGGACAATCAATGCACTTAAGAATAGATTGGATGTGCATATATTTTTACAGCAAGGAAATGGAAATGAAAATGAAACTGGTTGTGCACAGACTCTTCTAAACTAGTATAAAGACGTTAAGTCTGTATGTACCTATGATAGTTAGCACGATCTCAGAGGATCAACCCAACCAAAGTGAAAGGTTTATAGGACTGATCTCTTATCCCTGCAGTCCTCATGCAGTGTGGAGACTAGGTCTTTATTTTACCTACAATAGAATTAAAAATGCCGTACCAAGATTCTAAACCCATGTCCCTTTAGTCAGGCAAGCCGCTCAGCCACACAAGCCTCTCATCATATAATAATGTAACTGAAGTGTTTGGTTTGGTCAAAACTATGTCAGGTCTCACCAGTGCCATCAACAATTGCTTTAATTTTCTCCAGAACCCTTTTCTGTATTTACAGTAGAGAAAGCAAAGACTGATCAGAGTATTAAATCAAACATTTTTGTTTCATAGCTGTTGTCAAGACCCCAGCTCACATCCATTCATGATCCTGGAAAAAGGTTGCGTCACACATCGTGGCCAAAAAAGCTAGGGATCGACACTGTAATCTCCATAGCAGTGAGCTTACTCAGGAGCATTGCATCACATTGTACTCCAGCCAGGAGGGCTACGGTCCATGTTTAATAAAATGCGACAGTCCATGTTTTCAAAAATGCATTGGAATATAAGAAAAGCCACTGTAACCTCCTAGCAGATGTTATCAAGAGTTAACTCAGCATGAAGTTTTGAGCAACAACAACATTTTCAGTGGACTGCTCAGACATAAAGGATGAAGTGTTAATCATATCTGACACTTACGTTAAAGTCTGGTTCAATGAGTTTGATATCCGAGTATCCAATTCCGACCCATACTATTAGCGTCACAAGTGAGAGTATGATCACTGCTGGTACAAAGTATCCGGCTACCTTGTCAGCCAAGTTCTGTATAGGAGCCTGTGGGTACAAGAAATCCTTATAATGAATTATCATAAATGTTAAATGTGAAGCTGTGAAGACAGAAGTTGCTGGCAAGTAATATTAATGAGTATATCCGACTACACAGAACAACATGAAGTCGAAGATCGCAACGGGCCGATGAGCGAGTTGGGCCGCCTTCAACTCCATCAAGATAGCGGCAGGTGCCATAAAAAACACCAAACTGCGTCAGACTTATTCGGCTCAACTGTCTTGGCACTATTATGGCAGCGAAACGTGGCAACTAACAAAAGCACTAGAGAACCAATTACGGCTCACTTGAATGTCGTCTTGTGGGACTGTCAATCAGGCAACAGCGACAGAGGGGCCTTCACAACAGCAACATCAGAAGAATGTTACAAGTCAAAGACATTCAGCGGGGACGGTGTGGGCTAGTGGTTAAGTGACACGGCTCACAACTCGAAGGTGCTGGGTTCGATCCCCTTTACAGCACCGGCCGTTACCCCGGGGAAGCAAACCCTTAGAAAATGCAGGAGGAAGCAGACCCTTAAACACAAATGCATGCTGAAGTCGGATGCACTGGGCCAACAGGCGCAAAATGAAAACCACAGTACAACGCACCTCGATTTGGGGAATGGAGAAATAAGGCTAACGCAAAAAAAAAAAGAAAAAGAAAAGAAAAGACATTCAGCAGCACATAAACCATTCAAAACACCGATGGGCTGGTCACATCACAAGAAGGTAAGATGAGTGCCTCAAGTTACAGAACTGCTATTAGGTATCCTCGTGAAAAGAAGAGACGCTGCGGTCGACCACCCATCCAGATAACAAGACTCGATAAAGAGGAACAACAGCATTTGCAACCCATTTAGAATAAATTGCTAATTCACTGGTCAACTCGTTCCCACGATTGGAAACAGAGTTGAGATCCGCGCAAGGCCAACCACCTTGTTGAAGAATGGGTTGATTAAGATATCCGACTACATGTTTCCTGTGTAGTCATAAGTGCCGCTTACTGGAGAGAAAAGAATACAATCATTGAAGTATCACATATTATATACAGAACTGGGGATGGCGTGTGCTAGTGGTTAAGTGTGACACGGCTCACAATCTGAAGGTGCTGGGTTCGCTCCCCATCACAGCACCGGCTGTTACCACGGGGAAGCTAACCCTTAGAAAATTCAGGAGGAAAATGCATGACAAACTCGGATGCACTGAGCCGACAGGCGCAAAATAAAAACATTGTGCGCACACTGCCCTAGGGAATAGAGAAATAACGGCGAATGCCAAAAAGAAACTGAAATATTCCTATATATGGGCTCGGCATAACGAGAACCTCAGTTCAAACAGGTAGAACCATATGCCCTCAGCAACCTGTATCTACAAGTCATATTAGCTTCTCGCCAGCATCAAAAATAGCCAGCAAACAACCCTTGTGTAAAATAATGCAGACACACACACAACTTGAGGACAAGAAGAACGTGACATAGAAACAAACCTTGGATGTCTGAGCTTCCTCCACCAGTTTGACAATCTGGCTTAAAGTTGTGTCAGCACCAACAAATGTGGCCTCGATCAGCAGCATCCCATTCTGGTTAATGGTGCCACCAATCACGGAACTGCCTGTATGAAATAAGCATACAACATTCTTAAAAGTGCTGCTTCACTGAGGTGCCTGTATGAAATAAGCATACAACATTCTTAAAAGTGCTGCTTCACTGAGGTGCCTGTATGAAATAAGCATACAACATTCTTAAAAGTGCTGCTTCACTGAGGTGCCTGTATGAAATAAGTATACAACATTCTTAAAAGTGCTGCTTCACTGAGGTGCCTGTATGAAATAAGTATACAACATTCTTAAAAGTGCTGCTTCACTGAGGTGCCTGTATGAAATAAGCATACAACATTCTTAAAAGTGCTGCTTCACTGAGGTGCATTTATGAAATAAGTATACAACATTCTTAAAAGTGCTGCTTCACTGAGGTGCATATATGAAATAAGTGTACAACATTCTTAAAATTACTGCTTCACTGAGGTGCATATATGAAATAAGTGTACAACATTCTTAAAAGTGCTGCTTCACTGAACTGCCTGTATGAAATAAGCATACAACATTCTTAAAAGTGCTGCTTCACTGAACTGCCTGTATGAAATAAGCATACAACATTCTTAAAAGTGCTGCTTCACTGAGGTGCCTGTATGAAATAAGCATACAACATTCTTAAAAGTGCTGCTTCACTGAGGTGCCTGTATGAAATAAGCATACAACATTCTTAAAAGTGCTGCTTCACTGAAGTGCCTGTATGAAATAAGCATACAACATTCTTAAAAGTGCTGCTTCACTGAGGTGCCTGTATGAAATAAGCATACAACATTCTTAAAAGTGCTGCTTCACTGAGGTGCCTGTATGAAATAAGCATACAACATTCTTAAAAGTGCTGCTTCACTGAGGTGCCTGTATGAAATAAGCATACAACATTCTTAAAAGTGCTGCTTCACTGAAGTACCTGTATGAAATAAGCATACAACATTCTTAAAAGTGCTGCTTCACTGAGGTGCCTGTATGAAATAAGCATACAACATTCTTAAAAGTGCTGCTTCACTGAGGTGCCTGTATGAAATAAGCATACAACATTCTTAAAAGTGCTGCTTCACTGAGGTGCCTGTATGAAATAAGCATACAACATTCTTAAAAGTGCTGCTTCACTGAAGTGCCTGTATGAAATAAGCATACAACATTCTTAAAAGTGCTGCTTCACTGAGGTGCCTGTATGAAATAAGCATACAACATTCTTAAAAGTGCTGCTTCACTGAGGTGCCTGTATGAAATAAGCATACAACATTCTTAAAAGTGCTGCTTCACTGAGGTGCCTGTATGAAATAAGCATACAACATTCTTAAAAGTGCTGCTTCACTGAGGTGCCTGTATGAAATAAGCATACAACAAAAAACATTCTTAAAAGTGCTGCTTCTTTAGCTTGCTAAATACTTACTATAATAATTATTTTTATATTGTAAATATTTCATTATAATATTTTAATTATTTATCTCAGATTATGTCCATGTGTTTATGAGCCAGAATGGGGAGCACAGAAAAGTAACACTGTAACCTGCCAGATATGTAGTAAATGGCAACTAAGGGGAATTGGGCATATGATTGGCTTCTCTATCCTGTAGAAACTATAAGGCGATAACACCGGCCATGGTTAGGTGGTTTGTTAAGAGCAGCATAATAGATGGTGCCTAACAGGCTGCGGTCTATTTTGCTTTAGTGTTTGATTCTATTAAGTTGGACCCGCACATCGGTTAACCACCCTCCGTAAGCGCTTGTCCCAATGCAGCGGCGAATTAAGCTGCTCGAGCCTAGCCTGCTAAGCAGGAAACCCTTCTCCCGGACTACATCCAGCTCATACCAGAGCTGGGACCTGCACAGGGGCATCTGCCCTTGTAGAGGTACAGGTCGACTAAGACTAAGACTTAGTAAGTTGAGTATCTCAGATTTTTTAAAGTGCTATGAAAATTAAATGTGGTCGCTGTAAATGAGAGCTAAGGTGATCACATCTCAAGTAACGAACGAACAAAACGTCAGATTGTGGGTGTTTGAATTCTGCATGTTTCAAGGGAAGTGATATTGGTGCCTAGTCCTATTGCAGATGGATGATAAATTCAGGGGTCCGATGTACATGATGTGCATATTATTGTTTAACCATAATTACCCACAATGAGTTGTACACCCTGAAAAGGGTGTTAAGTGGCAGGTTATAGTAGCTTTCCTCACATCCCGAGCGTGCTGATGAAGGTGGACAGCAGTCCTCCAGGCGGTTGTGCTATATTTGGCTTCATCTGCTTCTCGCTCACTGCTACAGGGATTGCGTCGATCCACATCTCGTCAGCCAGACTGGCTTGAAAACAGCCTGTTTCCTGGGATTACTACATGTAAGAGAGATAGTGGTCTTGGTCAGTATATTGTGTCTGGCACTGACGTGATGTCCTGGACAGTATGTTGTGCCTGACTGGACTAGCCTCTTAGTTCCCCGGCTGTGCACGCAAAAAAACCCTTGGGAGTTAAATATTGAAAAGAGCAGGCTTTGTTACCACTGTTATGTCTTTGCATGATGGAGGGGCTGCCTCCTTTTGGCTTTCATGCAGGCCACTTTTGAGTAGAAATTACATCACTTTTAGAATTTCTACGCAGACAGCTGATAACAGCCTGCTCTTATCTATTTTTAACTACGAAGGGTTCTTTTATGTGAACATGTTACCTACAAATTTAACATTATGTGAACATGTTACCTACAAATTTATCTTTATGTGAACATGTTACCTACAAATTTATCATTCGCCTCCAATAGAACTGGGCACAGATTTCACTACCCTTGAGACCAGGGCACACTTGAAACTTGTGGGATTCGAATTCCCAATGTTTTTTGCATCTGCCCATTTTTTTAAATGCTAGCATCTTATCTCTCCGTTATAGGACACCAACAAAATGCTACTAAGTGTGACTAAAGAGTTATAGGACACCAACTAAATGCTACTAAGTGTGACTAAAGAGGAACTCACCCACTGATTTAGGGACAGGCATGCTCTCCCCTGTAATCAAAGATTCATCGCAGGAAGAGTAACCTTCAATAACTTTAGCATCCACAGGAATCTTTCCTCCAGGAACCACTTTCAGAATGTCACCTCTCTGGACAAGGTCAAGGCTGATCACCTTCTCAGACAGAATCTGAAACTGCTTGTCCACCTCCACAAGTACTGCTTCCTTTGGTTGAAGCGAGATCAGTTTGGCCAGAGCCTCACTAGTTTTACCCTAAATAAAACAGACAAACAATAAAACGAATTAAACAAATAAACGGGGACGGCGTGGCCTAGTGGTTAAGTGGCACGGCTCACAACCAGAAGGTGCTGGGTTCGATCCCCATCACAGCACCGGCCGTTACCCCGGGGAAGCAAACCCTTAGAAAATGCAGGAGGAAGCAAACCCTTACATAAATGCATGCTGAAGTCGGATACACTGGGTCGACAGGCGCAAAATGAAAACCACAGTGTAACGCACACACGCCTTGGGGAATAGATAAATAAGGCGAATGCAAAAAAAAAAAAAAACAATAAATGAAAGATCAATGAACAGAACTATTTGTTTCTGCTCGTTCAATCACACCACGATCAACACAAACCAGAACATACGTCATTCACCCCCTTTAGTTGTTGAACACCTAGCACAACATATCTGTTACTATTTTGTTCCCCAGGGAACAAAGAATACAACTACTTCTGATCATCCATCTTCTATTCTAGACAATCTACATTAGTTCTTTCTACAGGCTTCCAGCTGCTAGGCCTTTTTCATCCACCATTCTTCTCAAGATTCTTTCTTACACACTTCCTCCCAGCAGATTTCAGTCATCGAGATGTCTGGATATTTTAGCTAATTATTTCCTAAGTTTTCTTTCTATTAATCTCAACTTTAACAAATTCAGGCCAGAATTTGTTTTTCCCCCGAAAAGTAAATTCCACTCAACATTTTCTCGAGACCAATTTATCTTCAGTAATGTTTCATTAATATGTCACTTATTACATACTAAACTATTCACAATTGAATGATGAAAGAGGGGACGGCGTGGCCTAGTGGTTAAGTGGCACGGCTCACAACCAGAAGGTGCTGGGTTCGATCCCAATCACAGCACCGGCCGTTACCCCGGGGAAGCAAACCCTTAGAAAATGCAGGAGGAAGCAGACCCTTACATAAAATGCATGCTGAAGTCGGATGCACTGGGCCGACAGGCGCAAAATAAAAACCACAGTGTAACGCACACACGCCTTGGGGAATAGATAAATGAGGCGAACGCGAAAAAAAAAAAAAAACGATGAAAGGAATGAAAAACAGAAGTCTTATATGTGGGGATGCAGATTAGTTTAATATACATTTTTTAAGAACAAAAATGCATAAATATTATAACAAGAAAATATTTTTACTTCCAAGTCAATAAATCTGCATATA
Source organism: Ariolimax columbianus (assembly GCA_036924085.1). NCBI lineage: Eukaryota > Metazoa > Mollusca > Gastropoda > Stylommatophora > Arionidae > Ariolimax > Ariolimax columbianus. Next base: position 60,837,554 of record JAVGWX010000018.1, read on the forward strand.
CGAATAAAATAATGGCTTTCCATCGAGGATAATCCATGCGAATAATGTTCTCAAAATTCCATTTTTTTAGTTGAAATTCCTGCCGAAGATGAATGTGTTGGACAGAAAGGTGAAAATATCGCAGTCAAGCTGTAAACTAGCGAGACAATGCATTCCGTCCTCTGGACTACATCCTGCTACTTGCGAAGCCCTGTTCAGGGCTTGGTAGCGAGAGATTGAGAACAAACAAAGAAGAAGAAGTAGATGAGATCATTTCACAATATTCACATTTTACTGAAAGCTGGTGAAGTTGAAAATTTCATGTTTTTTTGCCCCTTACAAAATCACAATTTTTCTGCATGTATTTACAAAGAACACACATCGAACGTATTTAATCTTTCTTCTTGGTTTTAGTCGACCTGTGTTTCTACAGGGGCATAAGACCCTATGCAGGTCCCATCTCTGGTGTGAGATGGAAGTAAGCCAGGAGGAGGATTTCTGCTTAGCGGGCTAGGCTCGAGTAGTTTATTACTCCACTATGGAGGGTAGTTAACTGATGTGTTAGTCTATCTTAAAACACTAGAGCAAAGTAGACTCGCAGCCTGTTGGGCGCCAACTATGCTGCTCTGCTGCTTTTAACAAACCACCTAACCATGGCCGGTGTTATGCCATGTCACACAGTTAGTCGTCTCTTGTGACATGCTCTGTATGAGACAGTGGCCTTATTCTTGTCCTTGTCATTTAACAACAAAATTAAGTGTCATCACTTTCAGGACACAAATTTATTAATTTAAAAAAAAAAAACTTGGAATGCAAAAAAGGTGTATTTTTGTATAAAATGTGCCCTAAATCACCAAAATATTTTGTTAAGTTATTTCTTCTTTGTTTTTCTCAAACTCTCGCTATCAAGCCCTGAAAAGGGCTTGGCAGGTAGCAGGATGTTGTTTGGAGAACGGGATGTGCTGTGTTGTAGTTTAAAACTTGACTGCGATATTTGTACTTTTAGGTCTGACACATCCGACATCAGCAGGCCTTTTTGAGTACCGGGTTAGCCTTCCCTCTTCGATCCTCTCTAATTAGCCAGTCTGCCCAGCTGCAGGCTATTATCCAGGATCACCGCATGGAGGTGTAGAAGGTCTTGGCAGCTCTGTTTCGCTATCCCTGATGCTTGCAGTCAGCTATGTGTTGCTGAGCACTACTCAGTATATCGATCTTTTGTAAAGTAATGTCAAGATGGTCTTTTCTCTCCTGTGATAATTTTTGTATTACTACATTACTCCCATTCATGGCTGGGAAGAAGCCAGATACATTTCTAGTTTCTGCCCAGAGTGAGAAAGATCCCCAACACTATTAACTAGAATCTTCAAGAGTTAATCACTTGGGTAAGCTAATAAGAAGATATATTATTACTACATTAGGGGAGGAAGACTAACATCTGGTCAGGCAAAATATACTGGCCAAGACCCTTATCTTGGCTTCCTAGTAGCCCTCCCTAGAAACGGGCTGTTTTCATGGCAGCCTGGCTAACGGGGTGAGATATGGATGTGATCCCTGTAGTAGTTAGCAACACGCAGTTGAAGCCCAAGCATAGCACAACCGCCTGGAGGACCACCTTCATCAACACGCTCGGGATGTGAGGAAAGCTACTGCAACCCGCCACTTAACGTCCTTTTCAGGATGCACAAAATAGTGAACTTACTCATTGTGGGCATTTGCAAACAACTACATTTGATACACATAACACAAAGTGACAGCTGCTGGTTAATACGCTAACTATACCAAACTCTCAGCCTCCATAATTTTCCATCAACATACTCACCTTTGCTATATGCTCTAGCCATCGGCCCAGAGAGATGAACACCATGAGCATAGGTGTTGTCTCAAAGAAGGTCGGAGGGCTGAACTGCTCCATCATGACCATGGCAGCCACCACCACAGCAACAGAGTATGCATAGGCGATGGTTGTTGCCATGACAACCAGCACATCCATGTTGGTGGAGCCATGCTTCAGGATCTTGTAGGCTTGAACATAGAAGTACCGACCCCCAATAAACTGCCAAAGAACAAACAGGCACAAATATTGTTAGTTGCAACCATCCTAAGATTGACATGATACTAACTGTCTAGATCCTCTAACAGTCTATAGTTGCAACCATCCTAAGATTGACATGATACTAACTGTCTAGATCCTCTAACAGTCTATAGTTGCAACCATCCTAAGATTGACATGATACTAACTGTCTAGATCCTCTAACAGTCTATAGTTGCAACCATCCTAAGATTGACATGATACTAACTGTCTAGATCCTCTAACAGTCTATAGTTGCAACCATCCTAAGATTGACATGATACTAACTGTCTAGATCCTCTAACAGTCTATAGTTGCAACCATCCTAAGATTGACATGATACTAACTGTCTAGATCCTCTAACAGTCTATAGTTGCAACCATCCTAAGATTGACATGATACTAACTGTCTAGATCCTCTAACAGTCTATAGTTGCAACCATCCTAAGATTGACATGATACTAACTGTCTAGATCCTCTAACAGTCTATAGTTGCAACCATCCTAAGATTGACATGATACTAACTGTCTAGATCCTCTAACAGTCTATAGTTGCAACCATCCTAAGATTGACATGATACTAACTGTCTAGATCCTCTAACAGTCTATAGACAAAACAGAGTGTAAAAACTAGCATCGAGGTCGGGTGAAACATACTGGCCAAAACTATAGCTCATGTCCACGCAGTGTGCATGGAAACAGGCTGCATCTTAGCAGCCAGCGACACTGTGATCACTATAGTAGTGAGCTTGCTGACAAACCTTGCATCTTAGCAGCCAGCGACACTGTGATAACTATGGTAGTGAGCTTACTGACAAACCTTGCATCTTAGCAGCCAGCGACACTGTGATCACTATAGTAGTGAGCTTGCTGACAAACCTTGCATCTTAGCAGCCAGCGACACTGTGATCACTATAGTAGTGAGCTTGCTGACAAACCTTGCATCTTAGCAGCCAGCGACACTGTGATCACTATAGTAGTGAGCTTGCTGACAAACCTTGCATCTTAGCAGCCAGCGACACTGTGATCACTATAGTAGTGAGCTTGCTGACAAACCTTGCATCTTAGCATCCAGCGACACTGTGATCACTATAGTAGTGAGCTTGCTGACAAACCTTGCATCTTAGCAGCCAGCGACACTGTGATCACTATAGTAGTGAGGTTGCTGACAAACCATGCATCTTAGCAGCCAGCGACACTGTGATCACTATAGTAGTGAGCTTGCTGACAAACCTTGCATTTTAGCAGCCAGCGACACTGTGATCACTATAGTTGTGGGCTTGCTGACAAACCTTGCATCTTAGCAGCCAGCGACACTGTGATCACTATAGTAGTGAGCTTGCTGACAAACCTTGCATCTTAGCAGCCAGCGACACTGTGATCACTATAGTAGTGAGCTTGCTGACAAACCTTGCATTTCACTATAATGTAGAGAACCCACGTCCACCTTCTTTAGTATGTCCTTCTTCTACGTTCATCCTGAAAAGGACGTTGTAACATTTACAGCAAGGCTGCGATATCTATGCCTTTCAGCCAACATCTGGTTTCAGCTGACTCTTTTGGGTTTGTCTTCCTACTGTGATTCCTATTCTTTTAGCCAGACTACACCAGCGCAACCTGTTTCCAGAGCTGCTTCTTGGAGGTGGAATAGGGTCTTGGTCACCTCTGGTTCTTTCACCCTTATGCAATCAGCCAGCTATGAGTCGCTGGTTGCTGTCACCTCACTCACATATGCCACAGAATGCTTGAAGAGCCGTTGCAACTTGCTATCAGAAACAATTTGTGAAGAGTGAAAAAAATTAAGCATGACTAGCTTTGAAATCAAACACATAGGACAGAACCATAGCTTTGTTTTCGTCACAGAACAAACAAATCTGATATACAATTTGTCTCCCAATTCAGAATGACTAAGCTGCAAATACTTGCAAATGTGCAACAAAGGCTTTTTCCAGCATAAACACACAATTTAACCTGTTCTCCAAAAGTCTGCTACATCCACAAGAGGAGCAGGGTGACAGTATGGCTTTTTCAACTAAACTGTGTGATGATGAGAGTGTCTAGGACAGGCTGCTAAGTTTATGAGAGATATAAAAGTTTGTTTTTAGTTCTACAAAGTAATGATGCCAGATTCACAATAGGGATCAAGATGCTGAGCAGCACATGAGCTGCAGTGATCAGCGACCCATAGCTGACTGCTAGGGTCAGGGCCAGCAAACCAGAGCTGCCAAGACCTTCTACACCTCCACGTGGTGATCCTGAATAACAGGCTGCAACAGAGCAGACTGGCTAAGGAGAAGGGATCGAAGAGGGAATGCTAACCCAGTACTAAAAAAATACTTGCTGAAGTCGGATGTGTTGGACCGAAAGGTGCAAATATCGCAGTCAAGCTGTAAACTATGACATAACGCATTCTGTTCTCTGGACTACATTCTGCTACTTAGGCCTGTGTCAGGGTTTGGTAGCGGGAGATTGAGAATGAACGAAGCCAAGCCAAGATTCACAATAAATTTACCACTGCAGGTTGTGCATGGGACTAGCAACCTCATCATGTAAAACCATTGCTACTGAAACTACCACTGCAAGTGCTCAGTCAGTTACAGGCTTCCTTAACTGCCGAAGACGGATGTGTCGGACCGAAAGGTGCAAATATCGCAGTCAAGCTTTAAACTAGGTGCATTCCGTTCTTCGGACTACATCCTGCTACTTGCAAAGCTCTGCTCAGGGCTTGGTAGCGAGAGATTGAGAGCAAACGCAAAAGGAAAAAAAAAAAAGACTTCCTGTAACAGGGCCGGCTGTAGTGGTGACCCTATGACTCCGTTGGAGCGATAATGTTTGACTGCCAGGAAAATAGAGGACAATCAAGAAAGATTTTTAAAATGTATTTGACTAATTGTAGAAAAAAACAAGGCATTACCTGTACAGGTGTAGCAAGGATAAACATGATAAGGTTAAGCACATCTAGGCCAGGCGTGATCATGATTTGATTGTAATGGATATGTGAGCTTGTTGTCTTCTTCATCGTGTTGTTATGGTCCATGCCGCCATGTTGATCTTTTATGCCAAACATCAGGTACAACATGGCGATCATTGACGGGGCACCAAACACCAGCGACCAGAGGAAGGACGTTCTCCATCTGTGATTATGGGAATAAGTATAATAAATCTTTACATTCACAAAAACAATAGAATACAGATTCTTGTTGTTCTTTGTTTCTTGGTCAATGACAAGCAGTGACCTTAATGGCTGGTAGAGTCCTTAATGGCTACAACAATAATCTTACACTCTATTTGGTCCGCTGTCATCTTCCGTATGGTGACCTGCTCTGGTTCCCAATCTTCATTTGGGGTTGGGGATCTAGCACCAGTAACTGAACTGACAGCAGTCAGCAACTCATAGCTGACTGCTTGCATCAGGTTCAGCGGCGGCCCTGGAAACATGCTGCACGTGTGTAGTCTGGCTAATAGAATAGGGATCGCAGTGGAAAGGAGAACCTGGTATACAAAAACCCCAGCTAAATTTGAATGTGTCGCACCAAAAGTCACATATATCGCAGCCTCGTTGCAAACCCCCACACGTTATTTTCAGGACAAACGCAGTAGAAGAGGATCTTCATTTTTGCGTCTATACTTGTGTGCCAAATTGAAAGTTCGACCTCCATCTTGTCTAATTTAAAAACAATGGTGATTTTTACATTTGTTTTAGACTTTTAGAAATGATTTCTTCTGCTTTTCACTTGGATTTGAAGACTCACCCATTATTGAGAATGGGGAAGTTAAATTTTTGCAACAGACTTTTCTGAGTTAGATCTGTTTAGTTTTGTTTATGTACAAACAAAAATAATTAGGTTTATAGTGTAAACTGACAAATATGGCCATTTTCTGTGGAATTTTTTCTTTAAAACAAAAGAAAAAGCTAGGGATGCCTGTGAGTCTATATGTTAGTGCTCTTTTTCAATACTATCACCTTTATCTTCTTGTATCTCAGAAATTAACACACACACAACAAAAACATTAACACCAACAAGTTCTTTGTTCATTTATGTCTCTACACACAATCAAATCATATATATAGACAGACAAATGAAAAAGTTAGTCTCTCAAAGTCAACAAAATAGTAAAATGTGACGTATTGAAAAATAATGTGGCTGCATGGAAAATAATGTATATTTTTTATGTAGTGCAATAAAGGTTAACAGAATAACCTTCAATATATATATATATATATATTTATATATATATATATATATATATATATATATATATATATCGCTCAATCACATGAAAGACAGACAATGTCTCAAACCTTTTTATTTCATCTCTGTGATCATATCGAGAGGCTCTCTGATCGTCATCTGACTTCAGGTAGGCATCAAATCCCATGTCCTGGGGACACAAAAATCACATGTAGTTACAGCAGCTTGTGTGCAGAGATTTTAATGGGAGCAACTCAAGTGTATCACTAATAAAATCACAACTTAAATTATGTATTGTGTTTATAACCATTATTTGAATCAATGCTGTTTATTATTGTATGAGTGAGTGAGTAGCAGAGTGGTTTTTAATTCATTTAGTCTGAAGAGCTGACATGTCAACTTGGCAAAAATGTCACTGATTTGACTGACGATTTTTGTACACAAATGCTGCACTGATTCACAATTCAAAGTTAAAACCTATAAATCTGGTTCCTCCTGTAAATGATAATTTAAATTAACTTAACGTCTTTATACTGGTTTCGAAGTCTCTACAGAGTCTGTATATGACAGTTTCTTGGAGGATGGTTTAACCGATGTGCGAGCCCATCTTAATAGACTCAAACACTAGAGCTAAGTAGACCCACAGCCAGTTAGGTGCCATCTATAGCTGCTCTTAACAAGCCACCTGGGAAAAGATACAAATATCTTGGGAAGATTTTTAACATGAATTTTTGTCTGGGCAGCGGCCGTTAAGCCTACTCTTTTCAATTTCCAACTGCCAAGGAATTTTTAACGTGCTCAACACTGAAAACGGGAGTCCAATTTCACTACCCAGAGATCAGGGGAATTTTTACCAGAAGATATATGTGAAAAAAATCCCGGTCTTCACTGTGATTCGAACCAGCGACCTCCGGTACCCGAGGCGGACGCGTTACCTCAAGACCACTGAGTACCCCCCGATGACATTGAGCTTTCTAGTTAAGAGAGATTAAGTACACGCTGATTGTGTTCTTTATTAAAACATGCCAAAACATGTGGTCATTTTGTAGAAAACAATTTGAATTTTTAACTTCACATGTGTTCAATTAAATGTGAATATTGAGAAAATTTTTTCGCCCAATAAGCTGAAACTTTTAGAACATTTTTCTTTGAATTATCTTTGATATAAAGTTTTGTTGATGTATGGATAAATAACTGAATTATTAAGTTGTGAGTAACAATATCTTGACAAGTTTTTGTTGTTAATAAAAAAAAATTATGTGACTGCAATATTTATTACACTAATCTACTCCTCAACATATGAGACATCTTTATTCCATTCTATTCATCATTCTTCTTCTTCATCGTACGCTGTTTACAGCGATATTTACGTTGCACTGATTTAATTTGTTAGCCAGTGGCTCAGTGCGTCCGATTTCAACAGGCGTTTCTGTAGGGTTGCCCTCCTTAGCCTTTGGCTGTCCCCAGCCTAACTGCAAGGCAGCAGTTGTTTTTGGTCAGAGTTGTCTCTCTTGGGAAGTTGTCTTGCAGGACTATCGAGTCTTCCCTACTCGTGTCTATAGGGTTTGGCAATGATATGATGGACTATGTACTAGTTTGTACTATCCCAGAAGAGAGGCAGTCCAGTGTGACTTTTTCCCAGGATCGTCACGTCCTGCCAGAAACGTAGCATATGCATATGAGTGAGGTATCTTTTTGCTCGCTTTATTTTCTCGGCTCATCTGCAGTGATGGTACGCCTAGCATTCCCCGCCACCCGGGAGCTTGTCACCATAGGACAGGAGGTGCAATGTCCGCTGGACTGCATCTCTTCTGCGTCCATTGGAATGACTGATAGCAGACAGATGCAAAGAGCGAGGAAGGAGTGCATTTTACCAGGTGCATTCCTGCGGCTCGATCGGGCCGGGACACAAGCCCCAGCCATGTCGTAGCCTCCCATCTCAGCAGCGCTGAGATTTTGGGCGGGATTCTGGCTTAGAGGCGTTCGGCCGTAATCCCTCAGATGGTAGCTTATCAGCCAAGCACGTGGACCAAATGTCAGCGACCCGTGATTCCTCTCGAAATAGTGCATTTGACCAGGTGACAAGCCTAGTCTTGCACGGAGATGTTGTCCGCCTAGGGAGCGGACATATCTCATGGTCAAGGGTTGAGTCTCAGCAGTTCGCAGTGAGGTAGCTGATCTACTGCTTAGGGCACCCGACCGAGAACTAAGTCTTCTACAAATGATTTCATTCCTCATCGCCGTATGGGGTGAATATCGAGCAGCTTCCCGCCCGCTTTTATCAGCCGACGGCAGAGACCTCATTCTGCGGCTTGACCGGGCGGGGCTGGAGCGTGGCCCCCAGGTCCCCACCATATCGAAGCCTCCCTTTGCATTCGTGCTGGGCTGCTTTTGGGCGGGATTTTTGGCTTAGAGGCGTTCGGCCGTAATCCCTCACCTTGCACCGTTGGCTTATCCGCCTAGTACGTGAACCAAGTGTCTGCGGCTCCTCTCGGGCTTAGCAGGATTACCGTAGCAAAGCCCTGTCATTAGTAGGGTAAAACTGACCTGTCTTCAGAGGGTCTATTTCCAGCACCCGTTCAATATTTGCCAGACAGTATCAATAGAGGGCTTTTAGTTTGTCAATGGCCAAGTTGCTTGAGCCTGCGATTTCTGCAGGGTGAAGACTAGATTACCGTAGCAGGCGCTCTTTCATTTGGGGGTTTGGAGACTGACCTGTCTTCCGTGGGTCTAATACCAGCACATGTTCACTATTAGACCCATCGAAGGTGCTCTCTTTTGACAGTCATTCTACATTATTGGCGTGTTTAGTCAATTTAAGCCTCAGGCTCCACTCCTGATAGTGCTCTTCCGTCAATTCCTTTATCAAACACTGGATGCAGACCAACCGAGCCTCAGAGGGCATAACCCCAGATTTCTGAGGGTCTAAATCCAGCACCAGTTCCATATTAGACCCCAGAGAAGTGGTCTCGGCATGTCAGTCATTTCAGTGTTGGCCGTGTTGAGTCAAATTAAGCCGCAGGCTCCACTCCTGGTGGTGCCCTTCCGTCAATTCCTTTAAGTTTCAGCTTTGCAACCATACTTCCCCCGGAACTCAAACACTTTGGTTTCCCGGAAGCTGCCCGCAGAGTCATCGAAGCAACTCCTGCGGATCGCTAGTCGGTATCGTTTATGGTCAGAACTACGACGGTATCTGATCATCTTCGCGCCTCTGACTTTCGTTCTTGATTAATGAAAACATTCTTGACAAATGCTTTCGCAGTAGCTCGTCTTGCGGCGATCCAAGAATTTCACCTCTAACGCCGCAATATGAATGCCCCCGTTTGTCCCTGTTAATCATTACCTCCAGTTCCGAAAACCAACAAAATAGAACCAAGGTCCTATTCCATTATTCCATGCACCATTATTCAGGCAGCCGAGGCCTGCTTTGAACACTCTAATTTTTTCAAAGTAAACGCGCCGGCCACCCAGGACGCTCAGCGAAGAGCACCCGTGGGAGAGAGCCGGCAGACGGTAGGGCAGGAGACAACGGGCAGTGAACCGGCGCGAGCCGGACCGCCCGCCTGCGCCTGAGATCCAACTACGAGCTTTTTAACTGCAACAACTTTAATATACGCTATTGGAGCTGGAATTACCGCGGCTGCTGGCACCAGACTTGCCCTCCAATAGATCCTCGTTAAAGGGTTTAAAGTGTACTCATTCCAATTACGGGGCCTCGAAAGAGTCCCGTATTGTTATTTTTCGTCACTACCTCCCCGTGCCGGGAGTGGGTAAGTTGCGCGCCTGCTGCCTTCCTTGGATGTGGTAGCCGTTTCTCATGCTCCCTCTCCGGAATCGAACCCTGATTCCCCGTTACCCGTTACAAACATGGTAGGCATGTCACGTACCATCGACATTTGATAGGGCAGACATTTGAAAGATGCGTCGCCGGCACATGAGGCCATGCGATCAGCACAAAGTTATCCAGAGTCACCAGTGGGGACGCCGCAACCCCGCGAGGGGAAACGACGATTGGTTTTGAACTAATAAAAGCGCTCTTTCCGCGAGGGTCGGAGCTTGGTAAGCATGTATTAGCTCTAGAATTGCCACAGTTATCCAAGTAGGATCGTGTCATCTAAGGAACCTCGACTGATTTAATGAGCCATTCGCGGTTTCACCGTGAGACAGTGTGAACTTAGACATGCATGGCTTAATCTTTGAGACAAGCATATGACTACTGGCAGGATCAACCAGATATCTGTCGGAGACGTACGTACAGCACACACCGGTCGGCGGAGGAAGGGTGTGTAAAAAGCCTCGCTGGGACGACGGCCGCAGGGACCGACTGACGGGACGGACGGTTTGTTCCACCCGTCCCTCACTCCGTCGACCTAGGACCGCCTGACAGGGGCCTCCCACACGCACCAGACGACCGACCGACCGGGCTCGCTCGAGGAGGGATGGCAGCGCTCTGTGCAGAACGGATCCCAACGACCTCGGCGATGAATTTCACTGGGACTAGAGACAATTTGGCCTGCCGGCCTGCCCTTCTCCGTAGGAGAACGCAGGGCCTCGAGGCAACGATTCCTGCTTTCCATTTGCCGGTCACAAGCTCTTTGCGAGAGTCGGACCACCAGCGAGACGTACTGTCGAGCTCTGCTATAAGCCTTAGATAAATCACCACGGACGGACCACGTTTCCTGATACGGACCAGACCAGCGCACCTCGGTGGAGGAGCCGCTGCAACAAACCGCACCCAATTCGCTCTACGGGGAAAGGCAGGCGAGCGTTTCCCGCAAGCCCGCGCTATCGCTCCGCCTGGCGGGACTGAGATCGCTTTACGAACACTGGTTGAAATTGAGTCGCTGCGGCGAGACAACTACCCCAGATATTCATCATTCAATTGTGTATAAATATTTGACGTGTTAATGAATAGGTCTCAAGCGAGGCATAATGTGTCGGAGTTTTACATCCTGGACTGAATGAGTTAAAGTGCTTGCTCCGTATGGTAATGGTACCAGGTACAATACCTGGTCTTGGAACACTCAAGTCTACCTAGCTGAAAATTGAAACCTTACTTACTGTTACCAAGAAAGAACAGAAAGAAATGAAACAGAGGAGAGAGATGGAAGACAACACAGAGGGATAGTACAATGAAGGCTCTAACACTTCACCATCAATGGCTGTGTCTGCTATGGGACAACCTTTACCTTTCCTAAGACAAAAAGTGTTTTTGTTGTCCTTCTTAGACGTGCTTGCCTTCTACTTTTCCTTTCGGAATGGTTTTCAGCAAGGTCTAAAGTAAGGCAGATAATCTGCTACAAATTTCCTTAAGCAGCTGTGCTTGAAATCAGCTACAAATTGTACTCACCTTTATAGCCTCAATAATGTCCCTTGGTCCAGTGATCTCTGAGTTGAAAGTGAACTTTCCTGTATTGGTAGCCAAAGCCACAGAGGCTGAAAGAATGCCTTTTCTTTTCTTGATATTACTTTCAATTTGGTTCACACAAGAGCTGCAGGTCATCCCCGTTATCTGGGCGTTCGACAAAGAAGTCAAGTTACTTTATGAAGGCAAGAACTCTGGCATAAATTTACTACTGACTGCATGGCACAGCAGGACCAAAACTTCCAACACATCTCACAAACTTACAGAGAAACAAGTTTAATGTGTATGTAACACACATGACTCAATCTAGCTCGTTGTATTATATACCAATAGTTACGTGTGACATTACATTACATTATCCTCGACGTCAGTCCGGCAGATGTGCCATATGTGAGGAAGCCAACAATATTCTGTATGCATCCCAAACTTTTACAGTGCTGTACCAATGCGGGTCTAGGTCTTTGATTAGTACTTCTTGCCATCGCATAGGTGGGCGACCCCGTGAACGTGTACAGGCACATGGCAACCAAACCGTTCTACGTGTCCATCTCTTGTCAGGCATGCATACCACATGTCCAGTCCAACGAGATGTTTGCGTGATATCGCTGCTTTCACAACATCTCAAAACAAAGTTTGATGTAGAATTTCTTCGTTCCGGATCTTATCCTGTATCAACATTTTTAGTATTAGTACGTGCCGTTCCATTTCTCTCTAAGAGACTCGCTTCTCAGCATCTGTTTTGCGCAAGTTCCACACTTCACATCTGTAAATCATTGCTGGATTGACCATGGAATTGAGTGTTCTTTCCGTAGTGTCTTTCATCTCTTGGAGCATTGGCTTAACGGAGTGAAAGGAATACCAAGCTGATTTTTGTCGTCTAGAGATTTCGTGATCGATTATGTGTTGGTATTTATCTCTTGGCCTAGGTAGATATAGGAGTTGACATCCTCAACGGTTTCCTCTCCTCGCTTGATGTCTTGCTTTGGGCAGTAAGGGTTTATGAAACCCCATGGGTGACAAACAAGAAAACAAACTAGAATCTATCTTCTTCTACTTCGGCTTTCGTCCTGAATGACATTTGTGATGTGTCGCAATTTACAGATAGGCTGCGATATATGCAGTCAATTTCAGCACGACATTTTTAGGACCGGTTTTTGCCTTCCCTCTTCTTCCCTTTTGAATATCTAATCTCTTAGCTAGGCTGCAAGGTTGCAGCCTGTGTCTAGGGCTGCCCTTGAAAGTGGAATAGGGTCTTGATCAATTATGGATCACTGACCCTGATGCAAGCAGTCAGCTGTGAGTCATTGGCTAATGTCAGCTTATTCAATATTGCATCTTCAATCCCAGAATATATTTTCATTGTCAATCAAGACCTTTTCAGCTCCGTATAGAGCACATCCAAACACACATCCAGTCATCAAATGTTAACCTGTTTATATCTATTGAAGATTGTTTAACTTCAAGTTTCTACAGGATGAGGTAGCTAGCTCCATGCACAGAAATCCTTAGTCATCTCTTACAACGTACCTGGCAGGTTACTGTGTTACTATTCTTTGCTTCCCCAGTAAGAACAAAAAACTAAAACTATCACTACAGTGTTTATTCCTATTGCTGAGGTTCACAGGGAGGACTTAACAAGGCTGAGGAATGAAGGTCGCTTGCCCCTGCAGTCCCCACACACTGTACAGACTAGGTTAATATTTTACCTTTGATAGAAAATATCCTATGCGGCATTTGGATTTGAATGCACGTCATTGCAGTAAGAGATAACATCCAAACCATTTGGCCAGGCACTCCATACAGGTGGGTTTTCATTGTTTTTGAAGAGTATTAATTTTGTTACAAATATTATTATTAGAAGATTCCCCACATTTAATGCAATAAGAAATTGTGAGGAAAAAGTAATGCATGCTTAATAGTAGAAAGTAAAGGACCCTGTTGATGGTCAATATGGCATATTACGCCACATGCGTAAATATTGCAGGAGATTATACTGAAAAAATAAATGGCATTTTGACTACTTGAGAACATATTTTTTTTTCTTTAAAAAAAAAAGTGCCGGTTTGACTTGAACGCCCTCGTAGTTTGCTATTTAATAGCAGAGCAGTTTAATTGTATTTGAGTATTTCAAAACACAGAGGGATTTCAATTTAAAAAACTTTATTTCAAAAGCAGACTTAGCCAGCCGTAAGACAAACAACCATTTATGTAGCCTAGCTTCAGTTTTTGAAACTTCTCTATGTTGAGAAAGCAAATAAAGATTGGTGGTACACGACACATGATCATAAAGTTAGTTTTTGTTTAGCATTTGCGAATCCCCACAATGATTATGCTACTATTTTGTGCGCCCTGAAAAGGACATTAAGTGGCGGATTGCAGTAGCTTTCTTCCCATTCCGAGTGTGCTGATGAAGGTGGACCGGGGTCGTCCAGGTGGTTGTGCCATGCTTGGCTTCATCTGCGTGTCACTCACTACTCTTGGTGATCCCTCACCCCGTTAGCCAGGCTGCAATTAAAACAGCCCATTTTCAGAGAGGGCTTCTAGGAAGCCGAGCTGAGGGTCTTGGCCAGTATGTTTTGCCTGACCCTGACTAACATGTCTGATCAATGTATTTTTCCTGACCAGACGTTAATCTTCCTCCTCCATAAAGTTAGTAGATTTAATGATATGTGCAACAAGCAATTGATAAACTTTGTGTGTTTTTGTTCTGAGTAGACAATAAACAGAACTCACTGTTAAGTCCACAGTTCCCTGGCCTGAGACATCCCCTTCCATAACGGAAGCATTATAACCAAGATCTTCAATCTTATTGGCTATCTGGCTTGGTAATACATAGGCAGGGTCGTACACTACTTCAGCTTTTTGTGCCATCAAGGAGACCATGATGTTGTGAACACCTGGGACCAAAAATATATATTAAAACAAACAGTTAAGAGAGTTCAGGTAAAACACAAATTAATAATAGTATATAATAAAGTAGTATCTGGGAGGAAAATAATAGGACCATCGTCACCTTTAATGTTGTAAAAGGTGACTAATGAGGATTGTGCTTGTCTGGCAACCCTATTGTGTAAAATAAAAACGTCAATATAATCAGCTCGGACACGGACTTCCAATAAAGGGATTAGATGCATTTTGTTGCCGAAAATGGATGTGTAGGATCAAAAGGTGCAGATATCGCAGTCAAGCTGTAAACTAGCGACACAATGCATTCCGTTCTCCGGACTACATCTTGCTACTTGCAAAGCCCGGTTTAGGGCTTGGTAGCGGGAGATTCATAACGAACGCAGAAGATGTATTTTAAACCTATACTTTACATTGGAGCAAAAAGGTGATTGATTGCAAGTGTTTAATAACAGGCTTCCTTTAATAAAAGTGACCAGTAGTGATCTATTAATAGAGCAAAATGGTGAATGAATGAATACAAATTTCCCAAAGTTATGTAGAAATCCTATGGGTCAATCTATATCTCTGGCTTTTAGCTGTCCATGATTTTCATGGTGTCTGGGTTGTTAAACTTTTTACATACTGTAGAACTAGTGAAGGGAATAATGCTCCATGTGGGTCAACTGGGGCTGGGTTAAGAAAATGTGTGATGTCAAGCAACCAAATGTTGTTAATATTATTGCAGTTGTCTGCCTTGGAGTATCATGTTAGACCAAGGGAACTTACACAAGAAATTATGCTTATTACTAGTTGAACAGACGAGAGCAGGCTGTGGTCTTCAGACTCAGTACAGGCCACAACAAACTGAGATAACATGCATAGACATAATTTCAGCATAGCAGATAATTATAATAACATAAAAATATGGCCTTTAGCTCAAGTATATATTTCTGCAAACCAAGATGACTCTTCAGCAGCAACAAGATCAAATAAACGAGCACAGGAGGCTGTGTGGCCTAGGGATGAAGTGTCCGTTTCACAATCCCAACCCACCCGGGCTTTGACTTTCGTGAAACAGTCTTACGAATTCACAAAAATAGAGAAGAAGACAACTGCTGTCTTAACTTGAATCTTTTTGACCTGCTGTCTTACCTTGAATCTTTTTGACCAACTGTCTTACCTTGAATCTTTTTGACCTACTGTCTTACCTTGAATCTTTTTGACCTGCTGTCTTACCTTGAATCTTTTTGACCTGCTGTCTTACCTTGAATCTTTTTGACCTGCTGTCTTACCTTGAATCTTTTTAACCTTCTGTCTCACCTTGAATCTTTTTTTACCTGCTGTCTTACCTTGAATCTTTTTAACCTGCTGTCTTACCGTGAATATTTTTAACCTTCTGTCTTACCTTGAATCTTTTTAACCTGCTGTCTTACCGTGAATCTTTTTGACCTGCTGTCTTACCTTGAATCTTTTTGACATTCTTCTCTATAGTGGCCACACAAGAAGCGCATGTCATGCCAGTGACTTGCAGGTAGCACTTCTCATTGTCTATGTTTTCAGGCTCGTCCATGTTTGTGTTCTGATTGGAAGAGAAGTTCACCATCGTCTGGCTGATTGAACGAGCAATAATTGCCTTTCCTGGTTGTTCAGACAGTATAGATACAATGATAATATTTGAATGCAAGAATACGTTTCTGACATACATTTTGAACTTTAGACTAAGCTTATTGTCACATACGTGTTGTAATTTCAAAAAAGATAAATAAAATTTGACAAATATAATAAATTCATAATTATCATATGTCCATATGGACACATAAATGCAATGGAGAACAATATATGAGTGACCCAGGCATTTCTGTCTAAACATTGTCAACCTTACTCTATGCAACTAGCTCATGCAAATCTCAACAATTCCGACCTACAGCAAATTATCGAGTGATACAGCTGTTCCCACAAACAAGGCAAAATATTGATTGGCAGGCCACATGCCAAGATAGAAGAAAGGATGAATGTTAGAGCACGCTGAGAGCAGTCTGCTACCACTAAGGGGGGAAAAGACAAAGAGGAAAATTTTCAATGCATTGGTCAAACTCCCTTGCAACCCACTACACCACCCATGCTACATTATAGACTCCTTTGCAATCCACTACACCATCCAAGATACATAATAGACTACCTTTCACTCCACTATACCACCCATGTTATAATAGACTACCTTTCACTCCACTTCAACATCCACAATACATAATAGACTACCTTTCACTCCACTACAACATCCACAATACATAATAGACAACCTTTCCCTCCACAACATCCACGATACATAATAGACTATCTTTCACTCCACTACAACATCCATGATACATAATAGACTACCTTTCCCTCCACAACATCCACGATACATAATAGACTATCTTTCACTCCACTACAACATCCAAGATACATAATAGAGTACCTTTCACTCCACTACAACATCCACAATACATAATAGACTACCTTTCCCTCCACAACATCCATGATACATAATAGACTACCTTTCACTCCACTACAACATCCACGATACATAATAGACTACCTTTCACTCCACTACAACATCATAATACATAATAGACAACCTTTCGCTCCACTACAACATACATAATACATAATAGACTACCTTTCCCTCCACAACATCCACAATACATAACAGACTACCTATCAAGCCACTACAACATCCACAATACATAATAGACTACCTTTCCCTCCACAACATCCACAATACATAACAGACTACCTATCAAGCCACTACAACATCCACAATACATAATAGACTACCTATCACGCCACTACAACATCCACAATACAAAATAGACTACCTTTCACTCCACTACAACATACATAATACATAATAGACTACCTTTCCCTCCACAACATCCACAATACATAACAGACTACCTATCAAGCCACTACAACATCCACAATACATAATAGACTACCTTTCCCTCCACAACATACACAATACATAACAGACTACCTTTCCCTCCACAACATCCACAATACATAACAGACTACCTATCAAGCCACTACAACATCCACAATACATAATAGACTACCTATCACACCACAACAACATCCACAATACATAATAAACTACCTATCACTCCACTTTTGTTTTATTTATGTTTATTTAAAAAAAAATGGACAAAAATAAAACAAAGATAATGACCACCGACAAAACACAATGTCAGCATAAATTTACAGTGGGTGGTGAAGAAATAGATCAGGTCACACATTTTGAATATATGGGCTCCAGAATTGACAAAATTTGGCGGCTGCTCGAAAGAAATCGGAAGACAGCTATGACAAGAGACACAATGGTCTTGAGAGAACGGTGATGGAAGGTATGGTGCCAGGAAAAAGAGGAAGGGGTAGACCAAGAAGACGATGGCACCAAGATATCCAGGAATGCCTGGGTATGACTGTGGCGGAGGCTAGAGATTTGGCAAGAGAACGAGTTTCTTTCGGACAGACTGTCATGGGAGCGACGTTCTACAAAGGACATGCTACATGATGATGATGATCACTCCACTACAACATCCACAATACATAATAGACTCCCTTTCACTCCACTACAACATCCATGATACACAGTAAGGAAATCTGATTGCTCTCTGGACCTCCACAGCCCTGGATAGATATTGTTGGATATGAAGTTCTGACCTGCAGCCGCACATTTGCCATTTAGGAATGGGTCACCAAGTAATCAAAAAAGTAAATCTATCAAAATTTCTTACACTACAGTAGGGACATGGAGCCAATAACCAGTTGACTTCTTTATAGGAAGCCTGTAACAAAGGATGCATGTGCTCTTATGGAGGTGGTTTTTGTGGTACTTTGTTTTACACAAATCATGTTGCCTCCCCCGTTCACAACCCTATTGAACGCAAGTAAAGTTAGCTGTAGTGGTTCTATTCTTTCCTCCCCAGTAAAGGATACCAGGATTGACATATGAATTATTAAATGGTGCGTGTAGCCTAGTCGACAGTGAGTTGGCTTGCTAGACTGGGATTATAGCGTTCCAGGGTTCTAAATCACGGACGGACACAAGAAATCTGGGACTTGGTTGGTATGACCGCTTCTCCAGTCGACCCAGTTGTAAATGGGTACCTGACATATGAATTGGAGAAGGTAAAAAAAAACAGCATGGAAAGGGAACTGGCCACACCCCCTTACATAAACTGCGACTTAGAACGGAGTTATGGTCATCCCCAACAGCAATTGTTGCCATGGGACCGACTTTTACCTTTATTAAGTTAAGAGATTGTTACTATTGCAATCTTCACCCATTCCAACAAGATACAATACATCACATTTTCATTCTAGTTCTGGCTGCCAAAATTTAATTATGTCGCTTTTTTCATTGCTAGGCTGTGCTGGGCGACATCTCAAAATCATGGTATTTAATCAGGCACGTGTGGCTGATATCAGGTAGAAAAATGTTGAGTATAACTCATTTCGTTCTTTTTGCCTCGGTGTACCATGTTGGGCCAAGGGCATCCATTGCCATCTCTCCACCTTAGCCTCGGTCGCCCGCAAAGGGCGGCTAAAGTTGTATAGCCACCATCACATCCCTCTACGTGTCCATCTGTTATCCGGCAAGCGCACAACATGGCCAGCCCATCTGTCTTTACATAACAGCGCGACATCTATGATGTCAGAGAAGGGAAGAAAGTTCAACGTCTGATTTCTGCGCTGCGGATTTGGTCTCATTAGGAGATCTTCAATGTTCTTCGTTCCATTGCTTGTCTATCTGCATCAGCTTTCCGTAGGTTGCACACCTCGCAACCATATACCATGGCTGCAATAACCGCCATGTTGAAGGTGTGAGTCATAGCGTTGTCATTTCACATCTGTTGCAGTATGGGTTTAATACAGTTGAAGCTGAGCCAACCCGCTGTTATCCTTTGTGAGATCTCCCGATTTCTTAAATGGGAGTTCGTGATTTCTTGGCCCAAGTAGATATACAAATTTACTTTTTCAAGGTGACAATCTCCAAGGCGGATATCTCCTTTTGGGCAGATGGTGTTGAGCATGAACTCGGTGTTGAGCATGAACTTGGTTTTCTTTCTATTGATTTGTTGGCCAACTGCAACGCTTGCTCTGCAGAGTTCATCCAGGCTTTCTACGCTTATTTGGCTTTGTGACTGAGGATAACTATGTCATCAGCGAACCTCAGATGATTAAGAATTTCTCCGTCTATGTTTATGCCTCTATCCTCCCAGTCTATGTTTTGAAAGACCACCTCAAGGGCTGGTGTAAAGAGATTTGGTGAGATTGTATCGCCCTGTCAGACGCCATGTTGTATTGGTATGGTGATCAAGCTATAGAAGATGGTGATATCTGTTGTGCATCCGCTGATTATTTCCTCTATCAGTTGAGCGTATTTTTCTGCAATTCCCTGATGCTATCGAAAGCCTTCTCATAATCCATAAACACAATGCGTAAAGGCATATATACGTCATGTGCCCTTTCCATTAATTGATTAATTGTGTGGAGATAGTCATAAACATAAATAAAACAAAGATAATGACCACCGACAAAACACAATGTCAGCATAAATTTACAGTGGGTGGTGAGGAAATAGATCAGGTCACATATTTGGAATATCTGGGCTCCAGAATTGACAAAAATGGCGACTGCTCGAAAGAAATCAGAAGAAGACTAGCTATGGCAATGCAAAGATCGAACAGCCTCAAGAAATTATGGCAGGGCACCAACAAAATGATAAAAGTAAAAGTCTTGAGAGCCTGTGTTCTTCCTGTGGCAGCTTATGGCTGTGAAGCATGGACGATTACCTAAACTTCTAGACAAAGAATCAAATCCTTCGAGACAAAATGTTACAGAAAGATCCTCAGAATACCATGGACAGAGAAAAAAACAAATGTAGACATTCGGCAAGAGTTGAGCATAGAGAAAAATGGTTTATCAATTTCATTTTGGATAGAAAATGCAAATACTTTGGTCACATCAAGAGACACAACGGTCTCGAGAGAACGGTGATGGAAGGTATGGTGCCAGGCAAAAGAGGAAGGGGTAGACCAAGAAGACGATGGCACCAAGATTTCCAGGAATGCTTGAGTATGACTGTGGCGGAGGCTGGGGAACGAGTTTCTTTCAGACAGACTGTCATGGGAGCGACATTCTACAAAGGACATGCTACATGATGATGGTCAGAAGTTGAGAAGCCTTTCTTGAAACCTGCCTGCTCTCGTGGTTGGTTCTCATCTAGTAGCTTCTCTATGACGATCACTCTAGTGAAGAGTTTATGAAAGGAGAAAAAACAGATTGGACGGTATTTGCCAGGTTTTCCTTGTCCCCCTTTTTATGGATTAGAATGGTTTTTTGATGTTTCCCATTGGTTGGGGGTTTGGCACTCGTTCAGACAGATGTTGAACAAAGTAGTTGAATGCCTCGCTTGTGTGTCCCCACCTTTCTGGATTATGTCATTTATGATTCCATCTTGTCCTGGGGCTCTACCAGGTTTAAGTTGTTTGATTGCATGTGCCACCTCACTAGAGTGATTCGATCTTTGGTACTGGCACAGTATCATTGTTGGGTGTCAATTTAGTGCAAAGAGATCGGTGTAGTGCCTCTGACATTTTGCCTCTACATTTGCTCTATCCATCACGCTGACATCGTCTGCATTTTTTAGGGTGGTCATAATAATCTTTGATTGGAGAAGGCTTTTTCAGCATTTGATTATGCTGTCTCTTGTCTCAGCTGCTCTGATCACCTTGTTCAGACTATGATGTTCATTGTCCTCTTTTAGTCTGCATTTGATAGCTCGAATTTATTGTGCATGCCATTTATTTTCAGTCTTCACATATGTAGAAATTGTAAGGTGTTTTCGCTAATCCAACTGCCTTTTGCCGCAGTGATGCACTATTTCAGCATTTCTGTCAGCTGTTTCATGTGACATGTAGAAGACTCCTCACACCACCAATCCTCATGTCGGATTTTCTCTGACAGCCTCGTAGCATTGTTGGAATATGAAAACATTTTTTGTGCATTGGTGAATCCATGTTTAAGGTTGCCCTATTGGGTCTGTGGTCATTGTTTATATCTAGTGGATGCAGCACCTCCACATTTGTAACAAACTAGATGTCATCACTTAGTACGGTCTATTTTTTTATTTGATTTCCCAGTTTGGGGAGTGCCAGGTCCATCTCTTCCCAGCCGACTTTTGTAGGAAGGTGTTCATTACATGAAGCTTCCATATTTGGACAAAGACAGCCAGACACTCATCTCATGTATGTCGTCGGTGAAGACGCCAATTTAACGTTCGCATGTCTGCCTACGCCCTACTTTCGCATTAAAGTCCTCAATGACGACCATTTTTATATGCTGGTTGTCGTAGTTGAACTTCAAGCAGCTCATAGAAATACTCAATGTCCGTCATCTGTATATCCGCTGTGGGGCGCATAGCGCTGTACGTCAATGAGTGGCTTATCCTGGTCATGTACTTCAGATTGTTGCTCTTCTGAAGCTGATAATCTCAACAGATTGAAGAAATGGTGGGTGTCGTTTAGCAATAATAAAGCCTACTCCACCAACATGATATTGTCCCACCTCAGCACCAACGTGAATCTCCCCTAATGTTTTGCACTAGGTGAAGTGTGAATAAAAAATGAGTGTAAAATTCAGATATTCAGATGACGTCATATTTTACATTTTTTAGGCTGACCATTAAATGGCTTTGTTTATGTTTGCCAAAACCACTTTGTAGGTTGCAGGATTTCACTTGAAATGTATGTCTCAAATGCATGATCAAGGGGGTCTGTTTAATTATAGATGAGACAAAAAAATAAAACCTGAGGTCTGATTGCAGCTAGAATGAACCAGTAGTTTGACTTGATTTGTTTGGCTATAAATTAGTGGTGAAAAGGTTGATTTCCATTGTGTGTCTCCATTTCCACTGTGTGTCTCGATTTCCAATGTGTGTCTCCATTTCCACTGTGTGTCTACCTAGGGGCATGTATAGGGCTGAGAAATATAGATCACTTGCTCCAGGAGTCACTGCACAGATTTTTATTTCACCTCTAACAGAAAAAAACAACAACAAAGTCCTGACCTGGGCTAAAACCAGTGTTCTTCTGACTACAAAACATGTGTTCTAACAACTCTGCCTGGTCACAATCAACAAAATAATGTATATAATTATGCACTGTTCCATTCCTGACCCATCAGTATAAAATCCAGAACAATTGCAATCTCCAAAAAGAAGGTAAGTCAGCTCCAATGGATCTTCAATGTCTTCTATCTCCAATGGATCTTCAATGCCTTCTATCTCCAATGGATCTTCAATGCCTTCTATCTCCAATGGATCTTCAATGCTTTCTATCTCCAATGATCTTCAATGCCTTCTATCTCCAATGGATCTTCAATGCCTTCTATCTCCAATGGATCTTCAATGCTTTCTATCTCCAATGATCTTCAATGCCTTCTATCTCCAATGGATCTTCAATGTCTTCTATCTCCAATGGATCTTCAATGCCTTCTATCTCCAATGGATCTTCAATGCCTTCTATCTCCAATGGATCTTCAATGCTTTCTATCTCCAATGATCTTCAATGCCTTCTATCTCCAATGGATCTTCAATGCTTTCTATCTCCAATGGATCTTCAATGCCTTCTATCTCCAATGGATCTTCAATGCCTTCTATCTCCAATGGATCTTCAATGATCTTCAATGCCTTCTATCTCCAATGGATCTTCAATGCTTTCTATCTCCAATGGATCTTCAATGCCTTCTATCTCCAATGGATCTTCAATGCCTTCTATCTCCAATGGATCTTCAATGCCTTCTATCTCCAATGGATCTTCAATGCTTTCTATCTCCAATGATCTTCAATGCCTTCTATCTCCAATGGATCTTCAATGCTTTCTATCTCCAATGGATCTTCAATGCCTTCTATCTCCAATGGATCTTCAATGCCTTCTATCTCCAATAGATCTTCAATGCCTTCTATCTCCAATGGATCTTCAATGCTTTCTATCTCCAATGGATCTTCAATGCCTTCTATCTCCAATGGATCTTCAATGCCTTCTATCTCCAATAGATCTTCAATGCTTTCTATCTCCAATGGATCTTCAATGCCTTCTATCTCCAATGGATCTTCAATGCCTTCTATCTCCAATGGATCTTCAATGCTTTCTATCTCCAATGGATCTTCAATGCCTTCTATCTCCAATGGATCTTCAATGCCTTCTATCTCCAATGGATCTTCAATGCCTTCTATCTCCAATGGATCTTCAATGCTTTCTATCTCCAATGATCTTCAATGCCTTCTATCTCCAATGGATCTTCAATGCTTTCTATCTCCAATGGATCTTCAATGCCTTCTATCTCCAATGGATCTTCAATGCCTTCTATCTCCAATAGATCTTCAATGCCTTCTATCTCCAATGGATCTTCAATGCTTTCTATCTCCAATGGATCTTCAATGCCTTCTATCTCCAATGGATCTTCAATGCCTTCTATCTCCAATAGATCTTCAATGCTTTCTATCTCCAATGGATCTTCAATGCCTTCTATCTCCAATGGATCTTCAATGCTTTCTATCTCCAATGGATCTTCAATGCCTTCTATCTCCAATGGATCTTCAATGCCTTCTATCTCCAATGGATCTTCAATGCTTTCTATCTCCAATGGATCTTCAATGCCTTCTATCTCCAATGGATCTTCAATGATCTTCAATGCCTTCTATCTCCAATGGATCTTCAATGCTTTCTATCTCCAATGGATCTTCAATACCTTCTATCTCCAATGGATCTTCAATGCCTTCTATCTCCAATGGATCTTCAATGCCTTCTATCTCCAATGGATCTTCAATGCTTTCTATCTCCAATGATCTTCAATGCCTTCTATCTCCAATGGATCTTCAATGCTTTCTATCTCCAATGGATCTTCAATGCCTTCTATCTCCAATGGATCTTCAATGCCTTCTATCTCCAATAGATCTTCAATGCCTTCTATCTCCAATGGATCTTCAATGCTTTCTATCTCCAATGGATCTTCAATGCCTTCTATCTCCAATGGATCTTCAATGCCTTCTATCTCCAATAGATCTTCAATGCTTTCTATCTCCAATGGATCTTCAATGCCTTCTATCTCCAATGGATCTTCAATGCTTTCTATCTCCAATGGATCTTCAATGCCTTCTATCTCCAATGGATCTTCAATGCCTTCTATCTCCAATGGATCTTCAATGCTTTCTATCTCCAATGGATCTTCAATGCCTTCTATCTCCAATGGATCTTCAATGCTTTCTATCTCCAATGATCTTCAATGCCTTCTATCTCCAATGGATCTTCAATGCTTTCTATCTCCAATGGATCTTCAATGCCTTCTATCTCCAATGGATCTTCAATGCCTTCTATCTCCAATGGATCTTCAATGCCTTCTATCTCCAATAGATCTTCAATGCCTTCTATCTCCAATGGATCTTCAATGCCTTCTATCTCCAATAGATCTTCCATGCCTTCTATCTCCAATGGATCTTCAATGCTTTCTATCTCCAATGGATCTTCAATGCCTTCTATCTCCAATGGATCTTCAATGCCTTCTATCTCCAATGGATCTTCAATGTCTTCTATCTCCAATGGATCTTCAATGCTTTCTATCTCCAATAGATCTTCAATGCTTTCTATCTCTTATCTTTATGGTGTAATCTGACAGACAATCATTTGCTTATCTCTCAATGTTATTACCTCTTATTTTGATGTTTTATTCGTTTGCTTTATACTTTTGCTTCCAGAATAGTTTCCAGCAAGCTCTTATGTAATATTAATATCAATTTATGCAGTGTGATTCTTTTCTTCTTGTGATCACTTTGAAGATTACACCAATCGGGAAGTTCCCTTGATGAACACAAGTTGGATTTCCTTTTAATTTCGTTCCAGGTTTAAGTTTAATGTTGAATTGTTGGGCTACTGTATCTTCTTAATTGGCCGTACAAGAGACAGTCCTGTATAAATATCCATCAGTCTGTTTGTTTAGTTCACATGCCCACAGTGATGAAGCAGACAGTCGGAGCTTGTACATGTGTTTATTCTTTTTCTTCTTGGTTCGTTTTCAAACTCCTGCTACCAAGCCCCGAAAAGGACTTTGCTCTGTAACGAAGGGCTAAACAGACTACAATAGTTATCATCTCCATACATAGACATCAACATATTGAAGCACCTGGATTCTGTAACTAAAACACCAAACAGACTAAAGTAGTTGCATTACCCATACACAGATATAGAAAATATTGTAACAGCAAAATTTCACTAGAAGGAATACTAAAGTTTTCCAATAACTACAAACTGTAACCATGGATACCAAAGTACTATAATAACTGCAAACTGTAACCATGGATACCAAAGTACTATAATTACAAACTGTAGCCATGGATACCAAAGTACTATCATAACTACAAACTGTAACCATGGATACCAAATTACTATCATAACTACAAACTGTAACCATGGATACCAAAGCATTACAATAACTACAAACTGTAACCAGGAATACCAAAGTATTAACATTTTTTTCTGTGCTGTGTCGTAGATTACAGCTTGACTGCAACATTTGCAACTTTCGTTCCAACACATCTGACTTCAGCATAGCATTTCTGGGTACAGGATTAGTCATCCCTCTTCGATCCCTTCTCCTTAGCCAGTCTGGGTACAGGATTAGTCATCCCTCTTCGATCCCTTCTCCTTAGCCAGTCTGGGTACAGGATTAGTCATCCCTCTTCGATCCCTGCCGTTGCAGCATGTTATCCAGGATCACCATGTGGAGGTGGGGAAGAGTCTTGGCAGCTCTGGGTAGATGGTACTGATGCTAGCAGTCAGCTTTCGGTCGCTGACTGCTACAGTTAAAATGCTGCTTATCAACTTTAAATGAGGGACACTGAAGTATTACTATATTCTGTAAGAGGGATATCAAAGTGTTACAATATTCTGTACACCAAGGACACCAAAGTATTACAATATTCTGTAACCAGGGACATCAAAGTGTTACAATATTCTGTAACCAGGGACATCAAAGTGTTACAATATTCTGTAACTGTTGACATCAAATACAACAATATTCTGTAAACATGAGCACCAAACACTAGCAGAATCAATTTTTAAACACGAATTATCATCCATAGTCTCTTCATGGCACCTATAACCTTAATCCCATCATATCACCTTTAATCTTAGTCCCATCATATCACCTTTAACCTTAGTCCCATCATATCACCTTTAACCTTAGTCCCATCATATCACATTTAACCTTAGTCCCATCATATCACCTTTAACCTTAGTCCCATCATATCACCTTTAGCCTTAGTCCCATCATATCACCTTTAACCGTAGTCCCATCATATCACCTTTAACCTTAGTCCCATCATATCACCTTTAGCCTTAGTCCCATCATATCACCTTTAACCTTAGTCCCATCATATCACCTTTAACCTTAGTCCCATCATATCACCTTTAACCTTAGTCCCATCATATCACCTTTAACCTTAGTCCCATCATATCACCTTTAACCTTAGTCCCATCATATCACCTTTAACCTTAGTCCCATCATATCACCTTTAACCTTAGTCCCATTATATCACCTTTAACCTTAGTCCCATCATATCACCTTTAATCTTAGTCCCATCATATCACCTTTAACCTTAGTCCCATCATATCACCTTTAACCTTAGTTACATTATATCACCTTTAACTTTAGTTCCATTATTTCACCTTTAATATTATTCCCATTTAGCACCTATAACCGTAGTCCCATAATGGCAGCTATACACTTAGTCCCATCATGACAACTATAACCTTAGACCCATTATAGCACCTATAACCATAGTCATATTATATCACCTATTACCTTAATCCCATTAAAACACCTATAACCTTAGTCCCATTATAGCATCTATAACTGTAGTCCCATTATAGCATCTATAACCGTTGTCCCATTATAGCATCTATAACTGTAGTCCCATCATGGCACCTATAACCATTGTCCCATTATAGCATCTATAATATTAGTCCAATTATAGCACCCATAACCTTAGTCCCATCATGGCACCTATAACCATTGTCCCATTATAGCATCTATAATATTAGTCCAATTATAGCACCCATAACCTTAGTCCCTTTATAGCATCTATAACCTTAGTCCCATTATAGCACCTATAACCTTAGTCCCATTATAGCATCTATAACCTTAGTCCCATTAAAGCATCTATAACCTTAGTCCCATTATAACACCTATAACTTTAGTCCCATTATAGCACCTATAACCTTAGTCTCATTATAGCATCTATAACCTTAGTCCCATTATAACATCTATAACTTTAGTCCCATTATAGCACCTATAACCTTAGTCTCATTATAGCATCTATAACCTTAGTCCCATTATAACATCTATAACTTTAGTCCCATTATAGCACCTATAACCTTAGTCTCATTAAAGCATCTATAACCTTAGTCCCATTATAGCACCTATAACCTTAGTCACAGAAAGGCACAGCGATGCACTATGTGCAATGATAGATAGATACCATAGTACTGATAACCTAATGATGTCATCTAACAAATGGTAATCATACACACAAACTGGACTAAAATTGATATGGACAATAAAAGTGAAAATAGATTTTATTAAATTCCTACCTGGCAATGAGGTGGGGAATCCCATGTCATTTATCAGCTGACAGAGTTTCTCTGGGGTTATCAGATTTGGAGAATAATTAATGGCTCCAGTCTGTTCGGCCAAGGACACTTTGATGCTCTTAACAGCTGTGTTCTTGGTTATGTTTTCTTCTATCGTTTTGACACATGAGTGACAGGTCATGCCCACAATGTTTACCACAATCTGCTCAACGGCTGTCTCCTTGTTCCCACTTGATAGGCTCCCATGTCTGAACCCAGCATTCCCAGGGCTGTTCTCTTCGATGGAGGCCTCAAACCCCATATCATCAATTTGTTCTGCTACAGAGGTGGGGCTCACCAGCTTAGGGTTATAAGTCACAACCGCTTGCTTGTCAGACAGACTGACTTTAATGTTTAGTATCCCAGGCTTGCTGGAAATGGTGCCCTCAATGTTTCGCACACATGATTGACAGGTCATTCCTTCAACTCTGATGTGAGTCACAGTCTGGGCCAATGAAGATGATGAAGGTAACGGACTTAACAACTTAGCTTCGAAGCCCATATCATCAATAGCTTCTGCAGCATCCTCGGGGCTCATCTCCGTTGGGTCTATAACTAAGCTTGCCATTTTCTTCTCGAGGGATACAGTTATACTTTTCACTCCTGGTTTCTTAGAAATATTGCCTTCGATGTTGCGAACACATGACATGCATGTCATGCCCTCCACAGATACTGTGACCTCAAGTTTCTGGTCTGCCATGAAAGGCATGACCTCCTGGATGTCCTTGACTATGGCTGGATAACCATTAGATGTTACAACTTCAGCCAGGACAGGTGGGCTTGTCTTAAGAGGGCTGTAGCAGATGTCAGCTTCCTTGGTTGCAAAGCTCACCTGGTGAAAGTATTAAAGTGCAAATTAAATAAATATTTAGAGAAACAAGACTATATGTACACAAATTCACAGGTGTGCTGCAAAGATGCAGCAGTGAATCAGGTGACAGCAGACAGCGACTCATAGATGACATAGACCCTATTCTGTCTAAACGTGACGGCCCTAGAAGCAGGCTGCACTTGGGCACTAGTGTAGTCTGACCAAGGGATAGGTAATGTAGTGGGAATATAAACCTGGTACTAAAAAAAGGCGCACATATTGCAGCCTCCCTGTAAACAACGAAACAACAGTGTTTTCAGGACGGATGCTGAAGAAGATGTCCACAGGTGTGATATGGTATCAAATAATGTACTGAGATCAAGATGCTGAGCAGTACATGAGCTGTAGGGGTCAGCAACTCAAAGATAACTGCTAGCATCAGGGCCTGCGAAACAGAGCTGCCAAGACTCTTCTGCACCTCCACATGGTGATCCTGGATAACAGGCTGCAACAGGGTAGACTGGCTAAGGAGAAGGGATTGACAGGGAAGGCTAACCCAGTACTCAAAAATGCTAGCTGAAGTCCAATGTGTTGGACACAAGGTGCAAATATTGCAGTCAAGTTGTAAACTACAACACAATGCATTCTGCTCTCCGGACTACATCTTGCTACTTGTAAAGCCTTTTCAGGGCTTGGTAGCAGGAGTTTGAAGTTTGTGAATGAACATCAAATAATAGAGATTGACTTTCCTCCTAGCAGTGATGATAGGAGATGTTCTGTCGCAAGACTTAATGGAGCATTGTTAAAGGCAGAGTACAGTCCCATTACTGCTGGGTCGCCTAAATGTCAACAGGGAAAAGCCTGAAGACTGGAAACCCTAGAGCTGCACCTTCCTGGTTCTAGCAAGCAACAAGAAGAAAACCACCCACAGACTTACTACCAATAGCCAAATGTGAGTTTCACAGGCAAACCAGGGAAGGTACGGGATGACAACTTCTAGGGGTCGACCTGATGGACCTGGAGAAAGATCACTTATGCTATCTGGCATCAGACACTGATCTGCATGATTGAATACCAGTATAAATCTGTGCCCTCTTTATTTAACTTCTGACACCAGGAAAATGAGTTACTTATTCATTTACTCAAGTATCATATATGAAATATAGTTTCTAGAGCTATGTTTAAATCTGAGATGCTACCTACACATTTAACTTTTTTGAATGGTGGGGTGTGACCATAAGTTGAAGAGTCTTCTACTCTGGATAAGTTAGACCCCGCTGTTTGTTGCCTATGATTTGCTTTTTCCCTACATATACAGTACTCTTAGATATCACTTGACTACAAATGAATGTCTATACACAACCATTAACTAGGCCTTGAAAGTAAACAACTTTTAAACCAAAACTAGGTAGTGTTAATCTAAAATAAACCCAACAAGAAAAAAATTAAATTGGAAAAAAAAAAAATGTTAAATGTAGATTGTAAAAAATATAATTATACCTTTTCAGCTCCCTGTGGAGTATAAGTCTTCAACAAATAAGTGCCAAGTCATCAAATGATGACCTGTCTTACACCTGTTAAAGTTTTAATGGCTAAAAGTTTCAACAGGATTGGGTAGCCAGCCCATGCCCAACACTTCTTAATCACCTCTTATGATATGCCTGGCAGGTTACAGTGTTATTCTTTGCTCCCCTTTCATGCCTGGTAGCACCCAGTTAAAAATGTTATAAACACAATCTCTAGTTTCAGTACATTGTTGAGCTAATGCAAGGTATTGCCCATTGTCTTAATGGCTGTAAACTCTGACCCATTTACAAGGAAGGAACTGTGATTCCACAAAGTTTTGATTATCTTAAAGAAAGTAAAAGGAAAAAAACATGAAAAACAAAACTTGTAAAAGTTGATTAAGGTTGAGTTTAATCGAAATTTGAAAATGGGTATGGTCAGATACCGCACCGAGACGAGAACACAAACAAAACCTACGTTACGACCAATTGGCCTTCATCAGGAACAACAAAGAAGGTATGACAGCCTGAGCTATACGTTTCCATGAGATACTGTTGTACCAACTAGTTATGTCACTGATGTCTCACTGATTGTTTCAATGATTGTTTCAATGACTCTACAATGACGTCAAGATTAAAACCTTGGACTCTTACCAGAGATTACAAATTTCATTTTTTGGGGAGTTGCTGATTACATGATCATTAAACTACTTGTAGAAAATGAAATAAAAGTTTACTATGTCTTGGTTCCTTGAAATAATGTTACATAAAGTAATTGTATCACTGTCCACCTTAATCGTGGTACAATTATAACAAGACTTTTGGTCTCTTTACAAAGAAATAAAACAGACAAGAGTTTGGTTTGTGGCTCAAATAATGTTACATAAAGTAATTGTATCACTGTCCACCTTAATCGTGGTACAATTATAACAAGACTTTTGGTCTCTTTACAAAGAAATAAAACAGACAAGAGTTTGGTTTGTGGCTCAAATAATGTTACATAAAGTAATTGTATCACTGTCCACCTTAATCGTGGTACAATTATAACAAGACTTTTGGTCTCTTTACAAAGAAATAAAACAGACAAGAGTTTGGTTTGTGGCTCAAATAATGTTACATAAAGTAATTGTATCACTGTCCACCTTAATCGTGGTACAATTATAACAAGACTTTTGGTCTCCTTACAAAGAAATAAAACAGACAAGAGTTTGGTTTGTGGCTCAAAGAATGTGACAAAAAGACAAACTCTGATCGATTTAAAGATGATGACATGAAATGAATATATCTGGTTCATTGAAATACTCTCAGATGATATAACAATACATCATATTGACACTTCAAAGACAACACAGTTGCATGAAGGTTAAACTACTGGTCACATTGCAAGGAAAAACATGCAAAACAAATCCCAACAAACAAAGGGAACTTTGGTCTGTGATTTCACCAAGAATGCAACAAGCCATTCTCATTGATTTAAAGATGGTGAAATTCAATGACTTTATCTTGATCACTGACATACTGTCACACACAATGTCAGTCACGTGATATTAACTGAACAATACCATAATTATGTGAAGTACAATACTATGAAGATTGTAAAATAAAATATTTAAAACAATACCCAAACAAACACAAGAACTTTAGTTTCTAGTTCTGTGACCTTAGACTTTTGACTGAATCGTACCTACCATAGAGTGTAGAGATTTTCTTTCCGTGAATCTTAGACTTTGACTGAATCTTTCCTACCATGGAGTGTAGAGATTTTCTTTCCGTGAACCTTAGACTTTGACTGAATCTTTCCTACCATGGAGTGTAGAGATTTTATTCTCTTTCCGTGAACCTTAGACTTTGACTGAATCTTTCCTACCATGGAGTGAACAGATTTTATTCTCTTTCCATGAACCTTAGACTTTGACTGAATCGTCCCTACCATAGAGTGTAGAGATTCTCTTTCCGTGAACCTTAGACTTTGACCTCGATCGTTCCTACCATGGAGTGTAGAAATTGTATTCTCTTTCAGTGAACCTTAGACTTTGACCTCGATCGTTCCTACCATGGAGTGTAGGAGATTTTATTCTCTTCCCGTGAGCCTTAGACTTTGACCTCGATCGTTCCTACCATGGAGTGTAGAAATTTTATTCTCTTTCAGTGAACCTTAGACTTTGACCTCGATCGTTCCTACCATGGAGTGTAGGAGATTTTATTCTCTTTCAGTGAACCTTAGACTTTGACCTCGATCGTTCCTACCATGGAGTGTAGGAGATTTTATTCTCTTTCCGTGAGCCTTAGACTTTGACCTCGATCGTTCCTACCATGGAGTGTAGGAGATTTTATTCTCTTCCCGTGAGCCTTAGACTTTGACCTCGATCGTTCCTACCATGGAGTTTAGGAGATTTTATTCTCTTTCCGTGAGCATTAGACTTTGACCTCGATCGTTCCTACCTTGGAGTGTAGGAGATTTTATTCTCTTCCCGTGAGCCTTAGACTTTGACCTCGATCGTTCCTACCATGGAGTGTAGGAGATTTTATTCTCTTCCCGTGAGCATTAGACTTTGACCTCGATCGTTCCGTTCCTGCCATGGAGTGTAGGAGATTTTATTCTCTTCCCGTGAGCCTTAGACTTTGTCTGAACAGCTCCTACATGCCCAACCCTCTTCAGTTGCCTCTTTTAGCATGCTACAGTGTTACTATTCTTTGCTCCATTTTCGGGCCCTGGTAACACACAGGCATCCATAAACCCGGACAGTAAAACTATGGTTTCCTTAAAGACCATGTTCAAATAAACTAAAAACCTGGTCCTAGATTCCGTGCACAGTTACCGTCACAAAATGAATACACTAGAGTTGGAATGGTGTGTCAACTTTGGCCTGGTATAACCCAGTGGAATGCGTAACCACAAATGTGCAAGTCGCCAGCAGATAATGAGAACCAAATATGGAAAATGTTGTTTGTCCATTGTTTCCGAAGAGGACCACATCGCCATCTGTCAATCCTGGAGTGGGTTCGTATGTGGCTGATCAGAGACGACACTATGACGTGTGCGTGAATTGGATTTACGTGAGTGAGGGCTGCGCACCGGCAGCCTCACTCTCTCGTCCTCATTCAATTTGATCCAGTGGCGAGATATGATCAAGACAACTGGAGCAGTAATCCAGATGTAGTGGACAACCAAAGGGATCTCCTGTGTCTAGCCTTGCTCCAAACGCTGTACCGCGTGTTGCTGGTAGTCGCCTTGCTGTCCGTTGACCAGCCAGAGGTTCTTCAGTACAGTCCGCCGAATTCAGTCTTCATATGGTTATGTAGACAAGCCCTAATTCACAATGGGTTTATAAGACCCATCGGCTACCCTCACTTGGGCTACCCTCACTTGGGCTACCCTCACTTCGTTTACGCGTGTTGCTGGTAGTCGCCTTGCTGTCCGTTGACCAGCCAGTGGTTCTTCAGTACAGTCCGCCGAATCCAGTCTTCATATGGTTATGTAGACAAGCCCTAATTCACAATGGGTTTATAAGACCCATCGGCTACCCTCACTTGGGCTACCCTCACTTGGGCTACCCTCACTTCGTTTAGCCAGTGTCGAGACCGATGCCCGGGGTGTGACAACTGCCGCATGCTGGTTAGCTACGTGGAGCCACACGTGAGAGTTGAGTGTCAGGTCAATAAGGGACTTACTACTCAAGATAGGGCAGGGCATGCCTCCTAATAGAAGTACTACCCCTCTCTGACACCCATACACTCCAATGCACACGACAAATATGGGAAATACTAACCAAATAAAAGCTGATACAATACAACAAAAATATGCGCAGCCATTACATGGAGTGGATTATTATTAGTGTGCGTGTAATATAACTAGTGTCTGTAAACTAATATAAGAGGTACAATATTTAGAACTCGTCCTTCACATCAAATGGGCAGGGTTCTTCTTTTTCTGCAATCGTGCAGACTGGGAATCCAAATTCTTTTTGTTTCTTCTCGATGGTAGTGGTGTCGGCCACATCCGCGTCGGCCACATCCTTCTCCTTCTTGAAGCACATGTGCTGCTGTCAAGTTTGCCAGGCAGTAACACAGGCTGATGGTATCTATCTTGAATTTGTTGTACAGGCAGTATCTCATTCTGATGTTGCCATTTCGGAGATGAGTTTCATCATCATCCTCTTTTTCTTCGCTCGGTCTCAATCCCCCGTTACCATAGCTTTTCGGGACAAAGAAATGTAAATGAAACTGGTTGTATACAGACTCTGCAAGTCTTATAAACGCATTACGAATAAGCCATGAAAAGGACTTTTCAAGTAGCAGGATGTTGTTATGAGAATGAAATGTGTTGTGTCGTAGTTTACAGCTTGACTGCCGCGGTGTTCTTTCTCCCACTTTACATTGTATTTCCCTTTTATTTTTGTGTTTGCTTCTTAGTTGACCAGGTATTCTTCCTGTATTAGTTGGGCTCCCTCTTTGGCTAGACTGTCAGCCTCCTCGTTCCACTTGATGCTACAATGCGATGGAATCCACTTAACCACTGTTTTCTGGAACTCTTGAGCCGTTTTCACCAAGGCTACTTTCAATGTGTTCAGTTCAGAGTTCTTGGTGGATTTTGGGTGATGTTATGGCTGAAGTATCACGAACAGGGTTCCCACCCCAGTCATTGCACACGAGTCTATTCAGCCGTAAATCGGTACCATTTTTACATTTACAGCACGCACGGCAGTAAGGAAGGGAACTTCTTCCCCCACCTCATTTACAAAAATGTAGACCGTACAATAAAGTTCTAACACTTCATCCCCGATATCAGTCTCTGCTATTGTACTACCTAGACCTTTGGTGAGAGACATATATATCCGGTCAGACAAAACAGACTGATCACGACCCAACCTCACTTCCATTGTTATCCCTGAAATAGGCTCTTTCATGGCAGTGTGGCTAACGAGCTTAAGATCGGCGCTGTGATCCCCTTAGTGGTGAGCTTGTTGAGGAGCCTCGCATTACACTACAGCCAGGAGGACCCCAGTCTACCTTATCGAGTACGTCTCGGGACATGAGGAGATCCACTGTAACCCGCCACCAAAGATAGTCGTAAAGAGTAACTAACTCATATACGAGTGGCATTAGCAAAGAAAACACAGTTTACCTTTTTAAAGAAAGACTTACACTCATGACTAATAACACCACAACAAGTTCAGATTTCTAATCCTGGTTCTTACCAATGTGTCCCTTTTAACAGTTAACATAAGCACAAAACTCAAGCAGCCGTTTGTCCTGACAACTACAGCGACCTGTGATTCTCGCGACTGACAGTTAACATCTGGGTCAAGCTACTGGTTGTACTGTCAGCTGGTATTGCCACTTGAAGTCACGTGGATAGTCAGGTCAAGCGATACATATCGGGCAGGTCAGCTGAGGTCACCAATTATTTAAAATGTAAATTGTGTATCTGGCAGGTCAGATTAGGTCACGTGAATTCCAAGATCTTTTTACTAGGGAGGAGGGAATAGAGCCACGAGACCTCTAACCTTTTTACTGGGAAGGAGAGAATAGGGCCACGAGACCTCTAACCTTTTTAGTGGGGAGGAAAGAATAGGGCCACGAGACCTCCAACCTTTATTACTGGGGAGGAGAAAATAGGGCCACGAGACCTCCATCCCTTTTAGTAGGGAGGAGAGAATAGGGCCACGAGACCTCCAACCTTTTTAGTGGGGAGAAGAGAATAGGGCCACGAGACCTCCAACCTTTTTAGTGGGGAGGAGAGAATAGGGCCACGAGACCTCCAACCTTTTTAGTGGGGAGGAGAGAATAGGGCCACGAGACCTCTAACCTTTTTACTGGGAAGGAGAGAATAGGGCCACGAGACCTCCAACCTTTTTAGTGGGGAGGAGATAATAGGGCCACGAGACCTCTAACCTTTTTACTGGGAAGGAGAGAATAGGGCCACGAGACCTCCAACCTTTTTAGTGGGGAGGAAAGAATAGGGCCACGAGACCTCCAACCTTTTTAGTGGGGAGGAAAGAATAGGGCCACGAGACCTCCAACCTTTTTAGTGGGGAGGAGAGAATAGGGC
Organism: Ariolimax columbianus; assembly: GCA_036924085.1. NCBI lineage: Eukaryota > Metazoa > Mollusca > Gastropoda > Stylommatophora > Arionidae > Ariolimax > Ariolimax columbianus. The sequence goes on from JAVGWX010000018.1 coordinate 60,874,141, forward strand.
CACGAGACATCCAACCTTTTTAGTGGGGAGGAGAGAATAGGGCCACGAGACCTCTAACCTTTTTAGTGGGGAGGAAAGAATAGGGCCACGAGACCTCCAACCTTTTTAGTGGGGAGGAAAGAATAGGGCCACGAGACCTCCATCCTTTTTTAGTGGGGAGGAAAGAATAGGGCCACGAGACCTCCAACCTTTTTACCTAGGAGAGGATAGAACCACGAGATAAACTTTTTTTAAGTAAGTAAAAAAGTAAGTATATATGTGTGTAGAGTGAGATATATATATATATATATATATATATATATATATATATATATATATATATATATATATATAGAGAGAGAGAGAGAGAGAGAAAGAGAGAGAGAGAGAGAGAGTGAGTATGTATATGAGGGGGTCCACTGTAGTCAAGAGGTTAAGGCAACTGGTCTCTCACAGTGATGAAGGGAAACGGTGGGCGATCGATTTTTTAAGTGTCTAGCGACACCTGGTCTCACGGGAGGTAAGACCAGAGTGCCAACATCCTGAGTTACTTCCAGTCGTCTCGACCCATAGTCTTGCCACTGATCCAAGGTAACTCGGGATAAGAGTGACATTGATGACCGCTATAATCCTCATACAGCGCACATCACATCATTAAGACAGCCCCGTCTGATGTTGTGGCCATCATCGCTTGCGATGAACAATAACGTATATATGTATATATGTATGTATGTGTATATGTATGTATGTATGTATGTATATATATATATATATATATATATATATATATATATATATATATATATATATATATATATGTGTGTGTATGTATGTATGTATGTATGTATGTATGTATGTACGTATATTTTGTTTGCGTTCGTCTTATTTCTCTAATCCCCAAGGCGGAGTGCGTTGCACTGTGGTTTTTATTTTGCGCCTGTCGGCCCAGTGCATCCGACTTCAGCATGCGTTTTATGTAAGGGTCTGCTTCCTCCTGCATTTTCTAAGGGTTTGCTTCCCCGGGGTAACGGCCGATGCTGTGGTGGGGATCGAACCCAGCACCTTCTGGCTGTGAGCCGTATCACTTAACCACTAGCCTACGCCGTCACCGTATGTATGTGTGTGTAAGTGAGTGTGTATGTCAATGTGTATATAAGTACGTATACTGTGTTATCTTCTTCGTCTTCTGTGTTCGTTCTCAGTCACCAGCTACTAAGCCCTGAACAGGACTTTGCAAGTAGCAGGATGTAGTCAAGAGAACGGAATGCGTTGTGTCGCTAGTTTACAGTTTGACTGCGATATTTGCACCTTTCGGTCCGACACATCCGTCTTCGGCAGACTGTGTTATATTATTACACGTTAACGAACATATTTTGCTCAGGAATTTGTTTTCAGAAGACTCCCAGTCGAGTCCAGTTTGGAGACCAGTGTCTATCTCTGCTTATCAAGGAGGTGATATGCGGCATGCCAGATTTTCTAGGTTGGCTGACTCAGCAATAGATAACGTTAACTAAGTGTTATCTGAAGTATACTAGCAAATGAAGAGTTCATGAACTCTGGAGATCGATAGATCAGTGGTGCCAAGATGGCACGTGCCAGACATCTGATGCGCATATTGTGACTGGACAAGACTTACAATAGAATTTAACTACACAATTCCTTAGACACGTCTGTATAAATGCATCTCGCTAATATTGGATATACATATTAAACATGGGGGCAAGGAAGTGATAGGCAGACTGTATAAAGCGTTAGTTAGACCTAGATTGGAGTACTGTGTACAGGTGTGGAGTCCTTATCGCAGAGGAGACATAGACATGCTGGAAAGGATACACACAAAAGCGACAAAGCTAATTGTGGGATTCCAGTTGTATAGTTATGTGGAAAGACTTAGCAAAAACGGTCTACAGTGTATAGAAAAGAGAAGAATTAGAGGTGACTTAATCCAGGTTTACTAGATAATCAAAGGATAAATTAGACTGTAACAAGTTTTTCAAACTACAACCACATACAAGAACAAGAGGGCATAGGTACAAGTTAACTAAAGAAAGCTCCCTATTAGATATTAGGAAATATTTTTTTAGTCAAGAGAGTGGTGCATGCTTGGAATGCATTGCCACAGGAAGTAGTGGAGGTTGGGACAATTAATGCATTTAAGAATAGATTGGATGCGCATACATTTTAGATCAAGGAAGTGTAAATGAAACTGGCTGTATACAAACTGCAAAGTCTTCTAAACCAGTTTAAAGACGTCAAGTTAAGTTACAGACATATCTCTATATATAATTGCCGCGCTAATTGTAGTGAAGCCCTTTTGGTTACATCACGACGAAGCCCCTGATATATACATATATATATATATATATATATATATATATATTATATATATATATATACATATACATACATATATATATATATATATACACATATACATATATATATATATATATATATATATATATACATACTTACACCCACACATATGCGAGGCTTGTTCAAATGAAACCGGACCTAACTGCACCAAGTGAACATACGTACGATGCGCACGGTGACGCAACTTCTGATGTTAACAGCACATACCAATCAGACTGTTGAAAAAATGGCGGGTGTGATACGGAATCCGTCCAGAGTTGATCAGCGAGTCGTGATTCGGTTTCTAACAGCTGAAGGATATTGACCAGTTGACATTCATCGCAGAATGCAGGCAGTGTATGGTGACAAAATTGTGTCGAAGACAATAGCGAAGAACTGGCTAACGATGTTTAAAGAAGGACGTCAGATCTTTTTAGACCAGGTCAGGCGCATATTGTTGCGCCAAAGGTTGCCCTCGCCAAAATTGATGCAGCAATTCGGGTGGACCGTTGCTGGAGCTTTTATGCGCCCCATTTTTGTCACCACACACTGGTTGAATTCTGCGATGAACGTCAACTTATCGACATCCTTCAGCTGTTAGAAACCGAATCACCGCTCGCTGATCAACTCTGGACGGATTCCGTATCACAACCGACACATTTTCTTTCAACGGTCCGCTGAGAAAACTTTGAGTCGGATGATAAAGAAATTATGCAAACTTGACGGTTGGTATGTGCTGTTTACATCAGAAGTGACGTCATCATGTGCATCGAACGTATGTTCACTTGGTGCAGTTAGGTCCGGTTTATTTTGAACACGCATCGTGTTTATAAATATATATATATATATATATATATATATATATATACATACATATATATATATATATATATACATACATATATATATATATATATATATATATATATATATATATACACACACACACGAAGTAGCTTCAAAAAGTTCCCGGAATAGTCGGCTCGTGTTTGAATGAAAGATGATATTATTGAGAAAATATTTTTATATATTGGTAGTGACCTTGACGAAATGGCATGGCAGACGTGACCTGCACATATACTCTCGAACATAAGTTTGTTTGTGTGTTGTGCTCGTTGCATAATTGGAGTTGAAAATGTCCTTGATTGAACAACGTTCAAATGTCAAATTATGTGTTTTGCTTGAGAAGTTATGTTATGTTGGAAGTTTTTTTAAATTCCCAGGGTATTTATTGTCCATCATGATTTCATTCCTGAATGCCGAAAGTTTGACAAGGAAATGTAGGTTGATATCCTCCGTCATCTAAAACATGCAATCAGAAGAAAACGACCAGCAAAAAGGAGAAGAAATAGTTGGATTATGCTGCAGGACAATGCGCCAGCACATCGATCCATACTGGTGAAGCAGTACCTCGCAAAGCACAATGTGTTTACCTTGTAACATCCTCCATATAACCCCAAACCTGGCACCGACTGGTTTTTCTTGTTCCCTCGACTGAAACCGGCACTGAAAAGACAGCGATTCAAGGATGCTGAGGACGTTATCACCAATGGGACAAGGTAGCTGAGACAGGTGTCAAAGAATAGGTTCCACGAATGTTTCCAGCTGGTGTATGCACGTTGGAAAGAGTGTGTAGTTGCTGAAGGGAACTACTATGAAGGAAATGTAGTACAGATAATTCTATTGTAACTTATTTCTATACCATCCACTAATTCCGGGAACTTTTTGAAGCTACCCCACGTGTGTGTGTGTGTATATATATATATATATATATATATACAAGATGGCGCCATAACTGGCTGCGAGTCTACATTTCTCTACTGTTTTGGATCATTATGGATGCCGCTAGACCACGAATTTGCCTGGAATTCACACTAGTCGACGACTTATACTTGTGTTCACTGAAACGTGGTGTTGTTTTCCGTCTGGACTTGTTATTTCGTTCTTTTTGTGTGATTTCTTCCATCCGTTTATCCTGGTCTGGACGCCGGCTGAATGGCACTACGCTTATACCTGTGACGTATTTCACGGGTTAGTTCTGCCGGTTCACCTTCGCGAATTTGGCGTGTGGGAATTTTAGATGCTACTATGATGAGTTCAATACAGCTGGGGAGAGATGCCAGAGCCACTCACACGCTGAGTGTTGTCCATACGACCTCTTGTGGTTATCGAAAAGGCACGACAAACTGCGTTAGATGCCATCCCACCTTTCTACCCTGCGGGTTACATGTTTACGGAAAGGCTTCGGTGGTAACCCTGAGGCAAAATCTGCATCCTATGCTATCTCCAGTCGTCTCGATGAATGTCTTGCCACTGGCAAAAGGCAGCTTAGGCTCTGTGAGTGAGGTTGACAAAAGGCGCAGTTTCTTCCTCACTTTAATTCAAATAACCGCGAAAGTCACCCATTTCAGCGGACACAGCAAGAGATACGACTGTCCACGCGGCTGAACAAAGAGAGTGGTCTTCATCACTTGTGATTGACAACTATTACTATATATATATATATATATATATATATATATATATATATATATATATATATATATATATATATTAGAAAAATATATTTTGTTATATCTGAGGGGTTTTCTCTATTTTCAATCTGATCTCATTTGAATATTTATTCAGCGAATTTATATAAACATTTCAGAAAACTATTTTTTAAAAGTATTACTTGACAATTTATCAATGCTCTACATACTACGTCCGTCCTTGAATGTTATGAAATAAATATTCCTGTCAGGCACACCAGATATCATTAATATTAAAAATATATATAACACAAAATAATGAAATATCAAACAACCAAAGTACCAAATTTGGTCGTCTGAAATGCACAATGACTGTAAAAAAAACTGTAGACATGAATGTGAACTAGGCCAACTACCTGACTTAATCCCTGACTGTATCAGTGCAGAACGCAACTACTGGCTTGTTTACGGCGACCAACATACTATCCACGACTTCAAGGTACGATTTTCAGTATCGCTTTCCTGTCACCAGGTTCTCGCAGGTAATATAGTGGAGGTGGACGGGTGACGGGGTGAGGGTTCCTGACTTCGCATTTTAAGATCCTGTTCTGGTGGAAGGGTGTCACGTGTGTGTGTGTGTGTGTGTGTGTGTGAGAGAGAGAGAGAGAGAGAGAGAGAGAGAGAGAAGCATGAAGATATAGACAGACACATAGGATAGATAAACGATAGATAGATAGATAGATAGATAGATAGATAGATAGATAGATAGATAGATAGATAGATAGATAGATAGATAGATAGATAGATAGATAGATGACACACACTAAGGAAAAGTCTTTCAAGCTTACATGTTACTGGAAAGTGCTCAAAATACAGATAGTGCGAGGGAGGAAATACAAGTCCTAAAGGAGCTGTATATAGAACCAATTTGGCTAATAAACAACATTCAGTCTTGGAAACTAAAATACTCTGGCCACATCAAACGCCACAATGGTAAACAGAAAGCAACCGATACTGAGTACTGGATGGTATGGTACCTGGAACAAAAGGTGGGGAGACTTTGGACATGACATAGGACCTTAACGAGGTTCTGAGAGTGACAGTGATAGAGATGGAAGAGCCAGCCAAAAATCGAGTCTTACAGGTCGGCTATTTTAAGAGTGAAGATCTGCAAAATCTGTGGAGAATCATGAAGGAAATGGGGTTTCCTTTGCATATAGTCCATCTCATTGAAACATTATACCAAGATCAACAAGCCGATGTCCGAGTATCTGGACAAACATCAGATTGGTTTGCAGTACAAAAGGGAGTCCGACAGAGATGTATCCTCTCACCTTATCTGTACAACATATATGAGGAATGTATAATGACAAATGTTCGAGAAGACGAGAACATTGAAAGTTTCGACCCATTTACGATTGGGGGGTACGAGATTCCAGAGTTACTATCAAGAAGTGCAGAAAGGCTAGAGCAGCTACTTTTAGCCGTTAATGGACATAGTAAAGATCAAAACCTGTTCATAAACATAAATAATAATAATGATAATAATAATAATAATAATAATCGTTGTCGATGAGGACCGCCGTCATCATCCTTGTCACAGATTCCCCTGTTGGGTGTGGGTGCGCATGTGGCTAAACAGGCCAATGCGTGCACGAAGACATCTGCTACATATCGGTCACACGAGTTTTGTAGAAGGTGATGGTGTTCACACTGTTCGGGATTTCCGGGTCTCGCGTCTGCTCTGGGCTTTCACAACACGGTCGTCTTCGCCGGTAGCTACCCCCGATTTGACTGCGCTTCTCCAGTCAGATCTGTTTTGCGCAAGACATTCCCAGGTGTCGATGTCTATCTGGCAACTTTTCAGTGAGTCCTTCAGACCGTCTTTAAAATCGTTTCTTTGGGCGCGCTCTCTCACGCCATCCCTCTCTCAGCTAGCCGTAGAGAAGCTTCTTTGGAAGCCGCTCGTCTGACATACGGACGAGGTGTCCGGCCCATCTTAGTCGTGCTTTTTCTAGCAGTGCATGGATGCTGGGCATGTTAGCCCTCGAGAGAACCTTCATGTCAGTGACACGATTTTGCCATCGGATGTGGAATTGTCGCCTCAGGCAACCTGTGTGGAAGTGGTTTAACCTCCTTGCATGTCCAGAGTAGACTGTCCAGCTTTCGCAAGCGTATAGTGGGGTTGGAATGATGGTTGCACAGTAGACTTTGAGTTTGATCTTTACGCTGATGCCACGACGTGCCCAGACCGTCGAGCGCATTCTAGAAAAGGCTGTGCTGGCCTTTGCTATTCTGCTTGCCACCTCATCGTCTAGGCTGAAATATATCGACAGCGTGCTGCCCAGATATGTGAATTTGTCTACGACATTCAGCGTCTGCCCGCTGACTGTAGTCTCTGGTTTTGTGTACGGCATGCCTGGTGCTGGTTGGTACATGACCTGTTTTTTTTTCTTTCATTTATGGTCAGACCAAAATTTTCGTATGCGGAAGAGAACCGGTCCATTCCAACCTGCATGTTCAGTTCTGAGTTGCTCATTAGAGCGCAGTCGTCAGCAAATACAAGTTCCCTGATTATGTCGCCAGCCACTTTGGTTTGGGCCTTCATTCTTCTGGGATTGAGTAACTTGCCATCTGTGCGGTACTTTATGGGTATTCCAAGCTCCAGTGATATGAAGGCGTCTGTCATCGTGGCCGCAAACATCATGCTGAACAAAGTCGGGGCGAGTACACATCATTGTTTTACTCCGTTTGATACTAGAAACGTTTTAGAGATTGCACCGCTGTCCAGTACACAAGCACACATGCCTTCTTGTAGCTGTTTCACCATGGTTATGAACTTGTTGGGGCGGCAAAACTTGGACATTATCATCTACAGCCCTCCTCTGTTTACTGTATCAAATGCCTTTGTCAAATCAATAATTGTGGTGTACAAGGCCTGATTTTGTTCCCGACACTTCTCGTGTACTTGGCGAGCGGCAAAAATCATATCCACTGTTCCTCTTCCGGCTCTGAATCCACATTGGCTTTCTGGGAGGTGGTGGCTTTGTTCAAGGCGTTTGTTGAGCCTGTTTAGCAGTAAGCGCGCTAGGATCTTGCCTGCTACGGAGAGTATCGATATTCCACGGTGATTGTCGCATTCCTGACGGTTGCCTTTTCTTTTGTACAGGTGAACGATTGAGGCGTCCTTTAGCTCCTGCGGAATTTTTCCTTCAGCCCACATGTGGCAGAAGAGTTCAGTGATCCTTCTGGTGAGGGATGGGCCAGCTGTCTTATATACCTCTGCTGGTATTGCATCCGCTCCTAGAGCTTTACCTATAGATAGTGAACTGATTGCCCTGTCGACTTCCTCCTCAGTGATGACTTCATCCAACGCCAGGTTCAGTTCCACCTGCGGCATTCGCCGGATGGCCTCTTCATTTATGGACGATGGGTGGTTTAGTATTTTGCAGAAGTGGTCTGCCCATCTGTCTAGAATCTGCACCTTATCTGTTAGCAGTGTCCCATCCGTACTGCGAACTGGAGTATTACTAGAGGGCTGCCGACCTCGTAAAACCGTTTGGTGTCATGACGCTCGGCGAACATCTCAATTTCGTCAGCTCTTTTGCTGAGCCAGGAGTCTTGCATCTCTCTAAGCCTGGTCTGGACACCTTTGCGAGCAGTATTGAAGGCAGCTTTTGCTGCCGGAGAAGATGTGTCCCTCTGGTATTCCCTGTGTGCTTCATGTTTTGCATCGAGAAAGCCCTGTATTTCCAGATCGTTCTCATCAAACCAGTCATTATGCTTCCGCGTGAGTGGGCCAATGTGTTAAACAGCTGTATCGTAGAGTGTGTGTTTCTCAATGATGCCCAGTTCTCTTCGATGTCGTTCTTTTCAAAACGAAGCTCAGACAGTCTACCCTCGAGCTCTTCCTGGAAGCCTCCTCTCGTGGGTTCGTATTTCAGCTGAGAGACATTTAGCCTCCTAGGTGGTTTCTTTGCCTGGGGGCGCATTTTGGGCTGGATCTTGAAGTTTAGCTTGGCAATGACAAGTCGATGGTCGGTCTAACATTCTGCACCACACATGCTCTTCGTTACCATAGCATCCGCTCGATCCCTACGTCTGATGATAATGTAGTCAATGAGGTGCCAGTGGCGGGACCTTGGGTGCATCCATGTGGTTCTATTTCGGACCGGAAGTCAGAAAGCTGTGTTTGTAATGAGTAGTTCATTTGCGGCACATGTCCTCAGAAGGAGCAGTCTGTTACTATTGCATTTTCCGATACCATGTCTGCCAATGGCTCCCTCCCAGGCTGTATAGTCTGTGCCAACCCTAGTGTTAAAATCACCGAGGATGACCAATTTGTCAGATTTGGGGACCACAGCGATGAGCGCCTCAAGGTCCTCATAAAACTTATCTTTTATTTCCTGAGGATTTGTCATTGTGTGTGCGTATGCACTGATAAGTGTGGCATGGCGCCCTCCGATTAGAGGGAGACGCAGTGTAATCAGGCGGTTATTAATTCCTCTGGGCATGCTTGTGAGCTTGTCGACCATCTTGGTCTTGATGGCAAAGCCATCTCCAGCTTCACGGCGTTCTTCTTTGCTGCGACCGCTCCAGAAGAAAGTATAACTAGCGCCTTCTTCTGTGATCTGCACTTCCTCTGCCAGTCGTGTCTCGCTCAGGGCCACCGACAAAACACAATGTCAGCATAAATTTACAGTGGGCGGTGAGGAAATAGATCAGGTCACACATTTTGAATATCTGGGCTCCATAATTGACAAAAATGGCGACTGCTCGAAACAGAAAAAGACTAGCTATGGCAATGCAGAGACTGAACAGCCTGAAGATATTATGGCAGAGCACCAACAAAATGATAAAAGTAAAAGTCATGAGAGCCTGTGTTTTTCCTGTGGCAGCTTATGGCTGTGAATCATGGACGATTACCTAAACTTCTAGTCAAAGAATCAAATCCTTCGAGTAAAGATGTTACAGAAAGATCCGCAGAATACCCTGGACAGGGAAACAAAAACAAATGTAGACATTCGGCAAGAGTTGAGCATAGAGGAGAACTGGTTTATCAATTCCATTTTGGCTAGAAAATGCAAATACTTTGGTCACATCAAGAGACACAAAGGTCTTGAGAGAACGGTGATGGAAGGTATGGTGTCAGGTAAAAGAGCAAGGGGTAGACCAAGAAGACGATGGCACCAAGATATCCAGGAATGCCTGAGTATGACTGTAGCGGAGGCTGGTGTTTTGGCAAGGGAACGAGTTTCTTTCAGACAAACTGTGATGGGAGCGACGTTCTACAAAGGACATGCTACATGATGATGATATATATTCTTAGTTCTAAGTCGACCTGTACTTCTACATGGGCGGATGCCCCTGTGCAGGTCCCAGCTGTGGTATGAGCTGGATGTAGCCTGGAGAAGGGTTTCCTGCTTAGCGGACTAGGCTCGAGCAGCTTAATACTCCGCTGCGTTAGGACAAACGCTTACGGAGGGTGGTTAACCGATGTGCGAGTCCATGTTTATAGATTCAAACACTAGAGCAAAGTAGACCCGCAGCCTGTTAGGCGCCATCTATGCTGCTCTAAACAAACCACCTAACCATGGCCGGTATTATGCCATGTCACACAGTTAGTCGCCTCATACTATATGCCTTGTCATACACAAAGACCCCGGCAGACCGCTGTATACACACACATACATATTTGAGATAGATAGATAGATAGATAGATAGATAGATAGATAGATAGATAGATAGATAGATAGATAGATAGATAGATAGATAGATAGATAGATAGATAGATAGATAGATAGATAGATAGATAGATAGATAGATAGATAGATAGATAGATAGATAGATAGATAGATAGATAGATAGATAGATAGATAGATAGATAGATAGATAGATAGATAGATAGATAGATAGATAGATAGATAGATAGATAGATAGATAGATAGATAGATAGATAGATAGATAGATAGATAGATAGATAGATAGATAGATAGATAGATAGATAGATAGATAGATAGATAGAAGATAGGACAATAACTACTGCAGTATCAAAGTAACTAGCGTAGTACCACCGCACAGTACATGTGCAAGTTAATTGAGAATGACCCGTTCTTTAGTGTGAACTGACTCACACCTCTTACAGCTGTAACAAACACACGCACACAACTAGCTATGGATGCACAAACTGACACAGGGTTGAAGATGCAGAGCGTCACATACGGGATGAGGACGCAGGGCGTCACGTACGGGTTAAGGACGCAGGCGTCATGTACGGGTTAAGGACGCAGGGCGTCATGTACGAACCTAAGTGCCTCATGAGTAGCCCTCACCTGAGTCAACTTTGAACTCGCCAAGTGGGCACATGACATAGATTCTACTCCTTACCCCAGAAAAACAAAATGAGTTATTCATTCTATTGTTTCTGTGTCATGTACTAACATGAACATGGACACTTAACAAAATCACTGGTCTCTCTCTCTCTCTCTCTCTCTCGACAGTTCGTCGGAATCATTCCTTGGAACCAACGTATGCAAAGTCTCCACAATTCGTACATGACGATTGTCCTTGGTGAATGATGCTATAATCTATGCAGATAATGTAACACATAGATGGACAGGTCAGATGTTGCGACGAAACGATGGTCGAAGGAGCACGGCGACAGCAGTCTGGTACCCCGAGGTAGAAAGAGAGAGAGCGGAGAAGACCTCCAATGCATTTGTCAGACTTATTTGTTGTACGGAACTGCATCCGAGACGCCTCTGGAGCAGTGAATATCACGCACTGGACTTCCTTGGTCCAAGACAGGGTCCGCTGGAGACGACGTTGTGTCCTGCAGCTACGCTGAGGAACGGGTCATCAATATCAAGAAGAATAGGATACTAGCGTGGGGTAGGTTACACGAGATTTTTCTGGATGATTATGCAAGTACTGAATTCCTGATGCGGTCATCCAACACACCCGCCCTCTCCCTCATACCCCCAGTTCCACCCACAAGTCGCGACGCTATAACACGATCTTCCAAACTGTGCTCCACATCAACTGATTACCGATTGCGCGCCCAAGCATAGTAATGTGATATTACACAGTTTCATGCTTTCTCGCGACCAAGATAACGATACATTTTGGTGTGCATCTCAAAAGACGGCAAAACATTGTTTTGGGGTTTGTCTTGAGTAATATACTGGATATGCTTCAACTTTTAAATAGAGACATTGGACATATGCTACTTGTGTGTAGGATGGCTTGAAATGTTTTATTACCAGCTCCTGTATATTTCGTCACCTACAGGCAAGCTGGATTTATATATACGTTTGTCATTATTTTCATGTGGTATTTGATATAAAAATAACGATTGCGTGGATTTGACGGTTGTCTACTGTAACGATGGCTACATTGTTTGTGATACTTCTCATCCTTATATCATGTGACATTTCTGACAGGCGAAAGCAATGAAAGCCAGATAGTCCTGTTTACAAATGCCCTGGCCGTGGTTACAGCACTAAAAATCCAGAACTTAATGATTTAAGAGCAGTACTCTGTCAACTATGCCAGCAGTCCGCACCAAAAAGAGTAGTCGTACAGTGGGTTCCATCCCACTGTAACATTCAAGGCAATGAGGAGGTAGACAGACTGTCAAAAGAAGGTGCAAGATTACCACAACCAGATTCTAGTGTGACCTACAAAAGGTTTATTAGGGCCAGATACATGGCCAAATGGGAAACAGAACATACTGGCTACACAAAAAATGATGCCTATTACCAGTTGAACAGAAAAGAGCAGGTCGTGGTCTTCAGACTCCGCACAGGCCACGACAGACGGAGGTACCATCTATTCAATAAACGATAGGTGGCACTGACAAATGCACCTGTGGTACAGGGAAAATGATCGCTGCAAAATTGCCCGACATACGAGGACCAGAGAAAGCACATGTGGCCATCACCAGTGACAACACTAGACAAGCTCTATGGCAGTGTTGACAGCCTCAGGATGACAGCTGCTTTCTTCGAACAAATTCGAGTTGACGTCTGACAGCGTACGAAGAAGAAGAATAAGATATGTGACATTTCATAGTAAATGTGGCGCAAGTGGATTACAAGCAACGATTTGGTACTTTCGGCTCCCTGTTGTGAACATAGATTTAGTGCTAGTCATCATTCTACATTCCCAACTTATTGGATGCCCCACCCCCGCTGCCTTGTGAGATACCTGTCTACGGGAAAGACTTCGGGAGTAAACCCCGAGGAAAAATCTGCATCCTGTGGTATCTCAGGTATCTTGATAATGCCTTGCCACTAGTCAAAGATAGCTCAGGATGAGAGTGAGGTTGACACATTGCGCAAATATTACTCACTTTAATCTAAATCACCGCGCAAGTCACTCATTTCAGAGTGACAGAGCAAAGGAAAATATTTTGCAAACGGTTGAACAGAGAGAGTGGTCTTCATTACACGTGTTGGACGAACATCACTACAATGACGTCATAGTTCAAATTAGATTGTACTGCCTTTGTAAATTAAAACAAAATCGCACTATTTTCCCCTTACATTGATAACAAATGATCACTACGTCAGATGTGGTGAAGTTTGAATGCAAACAGGATGTGTCAGGTCAAAAGGCGGAAGTATCGTAGCCACATCAAAGATTGAACAAGATTGAACCCCAGGGTAAAAACTAATTAAGCTCGTCCAACAGCAGGCACTGCCTTCTGGGATTGCATTAAATATTACATTTGTAATATATTGTGCTTGCTATAGAACAATCTTACGCTACTGGTAATGTATGTGACCATACAGAAGTTTGGGAACATCTAATATTTAAAAGATCGACCTAAAGCATCGATCCGTGAAGAGACGCCAATAGGAGGTCACGCGTAGCGTGAACTTTTTTGACTCTAGTCTTTGATAATGTCATTAAAGGAATGGGGTCAAGAATTAAATTATCAAGCAAGATGTATCAGCAAGTTCCTTTACAACTTGCCGGTGACCTCTAAAGTGTTCCCAAAATCGACATATCTAAACAAATTTGTTGATTATCCTCCAGTTATTCCTTGTGCAACTTACACGAATTCGCATTTTCTACAGCCGTTAAATAATACTGGCATCTGTGAAGAACTCTGTGAATGACTAGATAACTAAAAGAGATCACGAATCCACTTGACCAACAACAACAATTAAAAAATAAAAATAAGGTTGCCCAGAACATCATTATCATCATCTGGTTGGTCAGTCCTGAGACTGGTTGTAAGGTTGTCTGAGCATGTCTCTCCATTTGATCATATCCTCTGGTTGATCAGTCCTAAGATTGGTTGTATGATTGTCTGAGCATCTCTCCCCATTTGACCCTATCCTCTGCAGTTATCTTTTCATTTCAGTATCGGTGCGTACTTTAATGTCCTTGCATGTCTGAGATGTAAAGGTGAGTCTTGGTAGCTTCCTTCCTCTTTCCCCCTGAATCTTGTCCTTTAGTATCTTATGTAGAAGACTTTCATGTCTCATATTGTGGTCCGGGATCAAGATGATGAGCAGCGCATGAGCTGCAGTGGTCAGCGACCCATAGCTGACTGCTAGCGCCAGGACCAGTGAACCAGAGCTGCCTAGACCCTTCTACACCTCCACGCGGTGATCCTGGATAACAGGTTGCAGCAGGACAGACTAGCTAAGTAGAAGGGATCGAAGAGGGAATGCTAACCCGGTACTCAACAAAATGCTTGCTGAAGTCAGATGTGATAGACCGAAAGGTGCAAATATCGCAGTCAAGCTGTAAACTACGACACAACGTATTCCGTTCTCTGGACTACATTCTGCTATTTAAGCCCTTTCGGGGTTTGGTAGCGGGAGATTGAGAAAGAACAAAGTCAAGCCAAGTCATATTGTAGTCCAGTCAACTCAATTTTCGTTTCTGAATAATTTTCAATATGTGTCTTTGTGCGCCTACCTGGGTGAAGATAATGTCATTGGATCCTCTTTCTGTCCAACTGCCTCTATACATTCTACAATTGCACCACGTTTAAAAATGCTTCCAAGCTTTTTTCATCCTTCTTTGCTGGAGTTCATTTTTCGATGGAGGATTAGACAGAGAAATTGAATCACGTGACAAAAAGCAAATGCAACTTCCTACCCGCTATCATCATTATTAAAATACACTAGCATACACATGTTTACAAACAGACTGTTGATAAATAGTATATTCATGCCCATCGTTCTGTTACCAGCTCCAAACGTGAACTTTTAACTAAATCTCTAAAGCTCATGACATGTGAGAGGAGATGTCTCCAGAAAACAATCAACGTAACTTGGAGAGACAGAATGCGCAATGAAGATGTGAGAGAAAGATCACGACATGTGAGAGGAGATGTCTCCAGAAAACAATCAACGTAACTTGGAGAGACAGAATGGGCAATGAAGATGTGAGAGAAAGATCACGACATGTGAGAGGAGATGTCTCCAGAAAACAATCAACGTAACGTGGAGAGACAGAATGCGCAACGAAGATGTGAGAGAAAGATCACGACATGTGAGAGGAGATGTCTCCAGAAAACAATCAACGTAACTTGGAGAGACAGAATGCGCAACGAAGATGTGAGAGAAAGATCACGACATGTGAGAGGAGATGTCTCCAGAAAACAATCAACGTAACTTGGAGAGACAGAATGGGCAATGAAGATGTGAGAGAAAGATCACGACATGTGAGAGGAGATGTGTCCAGAAAACAATCAACGTAACTTGGAGAGACAGAATGGGCAACGAAGATGTGAGAGAAAGATCACGACATGTGAGAGGAGATGTCTCCAGAAAACAATCAACGTAACTTGGAGAGACAGAATGCGCAACGAAGATGTGAGAGAAAGATCACGACATGTGAGAGGAGATGTCTCCAGAAAACAATCAACGTAACTTGGAGAGACAGAATGCGCAACGAAGATGTGAGAGAAAGATCACGACATGTGAGAGGAGATGTCTCCAGAAAACAATCAACGTAACTTGGAGAGACAGAATGCGCAACGAAGATGTGAGAGAAAGATCACGACATGTGAGAGGAGATGTCTCCAGAAAACAATCAACGTAACTTGGAGAGACAGAATGGGCAACGAAGATGTGAGAGAAAGATCACGACATGTGAGAGGAGATGTCTCCAGAAAACAATCAACGTAACTTGGAGAGACAGAATGCGCAACGAAGATGTGAGAGAAAGATCACGACATGTGAGAGGAGATGTCTCCAGAAAACAATCAACGTAACTTGGAGAGACAGAATGCGCAACGAAGATGTGAGAGAAAGATCACGACATGTGAGAGGAGATGTCTCCAGAAAACAACGTAACTTGGAGAGACAGAATGCGCAACGAAGATGTGAGAGAAAGATCACGACATGTGAGAGGAGATGTCTCCAGAAAACAACGTAACTTGGAGAGACAGAATGCGCAACGAAGATGTGAGAGAAAGATCACGACATGTGAGAGGAGATGTCTCCAGAAAACAACGTAACTTGGAGAGACAGAATGCGCAACGAAGATGTGAGAAGAATAGATGAAGCAAGACTGCACTGAATATATTGATGAGGAGAGAATCAAGTGGCTCGGCCAGCTAATGAGACTGCCTGAGTTACCACTAGTGGTCCGCCGGGGTATCTGTGTATGGCAAGGACACGAATCAAGCCCCACAGAAAGTATGTCGTAAGAGGCGACTAACTGTGTAACATGGCATAATACGGGCCATGGTTAAGTGGATTGTTAAGAGCAGCATAGATGGCGCCTAACAGGCTGTGGGTCTACTTTGCTCTAGTGTTTGAGTCTATTAAGATGGACTCGCACATCGGTTAACCATCCTTCGCGGCACTTGTTGCAAAGTAGCGGATTAATAATCTCCTCGAGCCTACCCCGCTAAGCAGGTAATCCAGCTCATAGAAGAGCTGGGACCTGCAATTGGGCATCTGCCCCCCGTAAAAGTACAGGTGAGCTAAGAAGAATGAGAATGCAATCTGACCAACTACCGATGTGCGCCTATAACGTACGGGTATCGGGTTTTCGCAACCGTGACCAATCGAGAACTAAATACATGGGAAATGTTGATATTCTCAATCGTCACGGGATGACGACTACTTCAGCTCCCCACGTCATCTCACGACGCAAATGGATACGACAAGACAGTGCAATTGACCATATATGAATGGCGATTATTCTATCTATCAATCTTCATTCCACTTATGTCGTTAGACGTCGTTGGTAGGTGTGACCTCCTTTGTTTCATATTTTTTGGCAGGTGAAAATCCACCTTGACTTGCCAGGTCAATCCGAATGGCTATTATTATTTTCCTCAATGCTATCCTGATTTTCTTTGAGGTTAGCAATTTACATTTTCATCTGGAACATATCACGAGGGAAAATAAATGTAGATATAAAACCGATAGAGATCGAATTTCTAAAGGGAATCAAGATGCTGCAGCGGTCAGCGACCCATAGCTGACTGCTAGCGTCAGGGCCAGCGAACCATAGCTGCCAAGACCCTTCTACACCTCCACGTAGTGATCCTGGATAACAGGCTGCAGCAGGGCAGACTGGCTAAGGAGAAGGGATCGAAGAGGGAATGCTAACCCGGTTCTCAAAAAATGCTTGCTGAAGTCGGAAGTGTTGGACCGAAAGGTGCAAATTTCGCAGTCAAGCTGTAAACTACGACACAACGCATTCCGTTCTCTGGACTACATTCTTCTACTTAAGGCCTTTCAGGGTTTGGTAGTGGGAGATTGAGAACGAAGAAGAAGAAGAATGTCTAAAGATATGCTGGGCAGGCAATCCTCAAAGTAAGCATTGACAGAACAAGTGGATTGGATAGTTTATGCAAAGTGATACAGGGTGATAGGTTTGAATGTCTTTGTGCTGGACGAGTCATCCAAATTGGTCCACTTGGAAGATACAACTGTCTCTCACTCACTCACTCACTCACTCGGTCATTTTCTCTTCCCCTCAATCCCTGTCACACACATACACGCACGGATTCTTAGGTATAGGCGTCCTTTTCTAGTTCCGCATACAGTAATCGGCTGTTAGGGCTTCCTCTGCAACTATACTCAGACATGTTTAACGCTCTCCTACTATCGTGTGGTTCCTAATCGAGAACTTGTCAGGTTTATTGTTACGATGTTTCCAGAGCTCCATCCTGACTTCTTCTCCCTGATCTCCTACTGTGCTAGTATTTGTATTGTTACGATGTTTCCAGAGCTCCATCCTGACTTCTTCTCCCTGATCTCCTACTGTGCTAGTATTTGTATTATTACGATGTTTCCAGAGCTCCATCCTGACTTCTTCTCCCTGATCTCCTACTGTGCTAGTATTTGTATT
Organism: Ariolimax columbianus; assembly: GCA_036924085.1. NCBI lineage: Eukaryota > Metazoa > Mollusca > Gastropoda > Stylommatophora > Arionidae > Ariolimax > Ariolimax columbianus. The sequence continues at coordinate 60,892,281 of JAVGWX010000018.1, forward strand.
ATTACGATGTTTCCAGAGCTCCATCCTGACTTCTTCTCCCTGATCTCCTACTGTGCTAGTATTTGTATTATTACGATGTTTCCAAAGCTCCATCCTGACTTCTTCTCCCTGATCTCCTACTGTGCTAGTATTTGTATTGTTACGATGTTTCCAAAGCTCCATCCTGTCTTCCTTCTCCCTGATCTCCTACTGTGCTAGTATTTATATTGTTACGATGTTTCCAGAGCTCCATCCTGACTTCTCCCTGATCGCCTACTGTGCTAGTATTTGTATTTTTTATTTTAACAATTTCAGAATTTCTGTAGATTTCTCAGAAGTAGCTGTCAATTTGGTGTTTTCATTGTCATTTGCGTTCTATTTCAAAGTCATGACTTATATCCAAATTTGTTGTCCATTGTCATCTAGTCTTTAATCTGTTGAGGAGTTTCTTTGGTTATTATGTATTATTCTTGGGGAGTAAGACTAACGTCTGGTCAAGCACAACAAACTGATCAGACATGATAGTCAGGTTCAGGCAAAATATACTGGCCAAGACCCTCACCTCGGCTTCCTAGCAGCCGTCCCTAGAAACGGGCTGTTTTCATAGCAGCCTGGCTAACGAGGTGAGGAATCGACGCGATCCCCACAGTAGCGAGTGACAGGCAGATGAAGCCAAACATAGCACAGCCGCCTGGAACACCTCGGTCCACCGTCATCAGCACGCTCGGGATGTGAAGAAATCTACTGCAACCAGCCACTTAACGTCCTTTTCAGGGCGCACAAAAGAGTAACCTACTCATTGTGGGCATTCGCAAACAACAAAACAACAACAAAACTTCCCATCGTTCTGAGGACAATCAATGTGATCATTAGTCACGTTTTGGCTTCTTCCACAGTCATCCCGTTTGCCTGTTCATGTATGTCGTGTTTACGTGACAAAACAAAGATTTAGAAATAAATCAAAACCGCTTCAGCTCCGGATGGAACACGAACCTTCAACGATTACATGCCAATTTATAGAGCGTTGGCCTGTATATATTTTGCTGTTTTTGTAGTTCAGTTTCTACAGAATAGCCAGCCCATACCCAGCACTCCTTAGTAGCCTCTAAAGACCATGCTTGACAGTGCTACATTATTCTTACTGTTTGCTACCCCATCGGGGCCCCTGTAGCACTCGCGAGAAAAGTCAGAGGGTAGGGAGATGGCACATTTAACTTAACATCTTTATACTGGTTTCGAAGACTCTGTAGAGTCTGTACACACGAGTTTCATTTACATTTCCTTGCTCTAAAAGCTTTACGCATCCAATCTATTCGAAAATGCATTAACTGTCCCTACTACTTCTTCCTGTAACACTGCGTTCCAAGCATTCCCCGCTCTCTGACTTCAAACATATTTCCTAACATCTAATCTGGACCGTTCTTAAATTAATTTGTAGCTATGCCCTCTTGTTCTCGTAGGTGGTTGTATTTTGGAGAAAAAAAACTTGTTATATTATAATTTATCCTTTCCGTTGACACTGCAAGACCGGTTGGTCTCAGCATTTGTCCTGTGAAATTATCACAAAATCACCATCTCTCAGCTGTGTATCAACTGATTTCCACCAATTTGGCACAGGTCATGAAAGGTGTGACAGACCAGAGACAGAAATAGACATATATTGCTAAGTCAATAGACACGGCAGATTGCACGATGGCCTAGTTTGTACGTTGTCACGCTCTGCTTCCTCACACACACAGCCGTTTGGCAACAATAGATACTGATCCATACAATCTGCCTAGTTCAAGGATCTGAAATTTTCGGCTTGCAGACAGGATCCAGCCGCCAGCCGAAAATATCCGACGTGCGATCCTAGAACTAAGTATCATATCCCCCGGCCAGCCGTGGTCCTAAAATAAATCAAGTGCCGTAAAGTGGCACGATTTGAATCAATTGTATCAATTTGTCTATACAAATTTATATGCAGTATTGGCCAAAATGTTTAACTCCGACGTCAAGCCCGTCCTATTGTACGGCTGTGGAACGCGTGGGGCAATGAACCCTTTAATGGGAAGGGTTCAGGATTTCATCCATGTGTAAGTATGCTGATATACATATTTTCAGTAAGATGTTTTCTGCCATGATGTGGAATGCCTACAGCGAATGCGATGTTGGAGCACGCTAGGGATGTGAGGAAAGCTACAGTAAACCGTCACATAATGTCCTTTTAAGGGCGCACAAATAAGTAAATCGACTCATTTTAGGCATTCAACATAACAACAACAACGTTGGAGTTGGGCTTCATTACCGCAATGACGGCAGGCTATTCAACCTGAGAAGGTTCAAGGCAAAAATTAAAATCCACATTGTGACTGTATGTGATTTACATTATGCGGATGGCTGTACCTTAAATTCAAATACAGAGAGTGACATACAAGAATTGATGAATCGGTTCACCACAGCTTGCGAAAATGTCGACCACACTATCTCTATCGCAAAGACAGAGGTTCTACATCAACTTTCGCCAGATATGGCCTTTTCAGAACCTTCAATCATGGTACACGGCAACTGTCTAAAAAATATTAACACCGATCTGTCCTGCCTCCGACCTGACCTGCCTTCGCTTTAGATCTCTCCTGCCTTCGGCCTCACCAGCTTTAGATCACTCCTGCCTTCGGCCTCACCAGCTTTAGATCTCTCCTGCCTTCGATCACTCCTGTCTTTGATCTCTCATCCTTCTCTCTCTCGTGTTCGACCTCACCTGCCTTCGATCTCTCCTGCCTTCGATCACACCAGCCTTTTATCTCTTCTGTCTTCGACTTCACCTGCTTCAGATCCGTCCGGCCTTAGATCTCACCAGTCTCCAATCTCTTCTGTCTTTGATCTCTCGTGTCTTCTCTCTTTTGTGTCTTCAATCCCTCCTGCCTTCGATCTCGCCCACTGACGCAGTTTTCCAGAATGCGGCCAATGCATTCTATCTTGTCTAATGTGTAGTAATATTGGCCGCGATCTTGCAAGAATGTAGATTAATCAGCTAATGTCGTCAGACGGCAAAGGAGATTATGCGAAGAAGAAAATTCATCAACTATAGCTTCCGTGGCGAAGGGGTTAAGTCGTCGACCTCGTGATCAGGTCGTGTGGGTTCAACTCCGGATTCCGCCGTCTTTTTCACGGGTACTTGATGCGGAGTCCCCTGCATCTCGTAGTCGCCCCCTGGTCGTCTTGTCCTTGACTTGCCACTGGGGTCGTGCGGCTCGAGACGAGAGAGTGAGGATAAAAAGTAGTGCAGTTTATCCTTACTAAAAATAGCGATAACAAAATAAATTATGCCATCATCGTCTACGATGGACGGCGGCCTTTGCCTTGAACTTCATCAATATTATCATGTAATGTCACTGGTGATTTCTTTTTTTCAAATTCTCAAATGACAGCTTTGGAAATATGACAATACATAACTTTTAATGGCTCGGTCGGATGTCAAGATTATATGGGCTGTCCAAGATTATATGGACAGTCAGAGATTATATGAGCTTTCCGAGATTATATATACTGTCAAATATTATATGGGCTGTAAGATATTATATATGCTGTCATAGATTATATGGGATGTCCGAAATTATATAGACTGTCCAAGATTATATGGGCTGTCAGAGACTATGTAGACTGTCTAAGATTATATTGGCTGTCAGAGATTATATAGACTGTCCAAGATTATATGGACTATCAGAGATTATATTGACTGTCTGAGATAATATTCTCAAATAACAGCTTTGGAAATATGACAATACGTTCAACAATTTGTTGTAAAAATACATAACTTCTAATGGCTCGGTCGGATGTCAATATTATAAGAGCTGTCAAGATTATATGGGCTGTCAGAGATTATATAGACTGTCTGAGATTATATGGGCTGTCAGAGATTATATAGACTGTCTGAGATTATATGGGCTGTCCAAGATTATATGGGCTGTCCAAGATTATATGGGCTGTCTGAGATTATGTGGGCTGTCAGAGAGTATATGGGCTGTCAGAGATTATATAGACTGTCTGAGATTATGTGGGCTGTCAGAGAGTATATGGGCTGTCAGAGAGTATATGGGCTGTCAGAGATTATATAGACTGTCTGAGATTATATGGGCTGTCAGAGATTATATACTGTCTGAGATTATGGGCTGTCGGAGATTATATACTGTCTGAGATTATATGGGCTGTCAGAGATTATATACTGTCTGAGATTATATAGACTGTCTGAGATTATATACTGTCTGAGATTATGGGCTGTCGGAGATTATATACTGTCTGAGATTATATGGGATGTCAGAGATTATATACTGTCTGAGATTATATGGGCTGTCAGAGATTATATGGGCTGTCAAAGATTATATGGGCTGTCAAAGATTATATGGGCTGTCATAGATTATATGGGCTGTCAAAGATTATATGGGCTGTCAAAGATTATATGGGCTGTCAGAGATTATATGGGCTGTCAAAGATTATATGGGCTGTCAAAGATTATATGGGCTGTCATAGATTATATGGGCTGTAAAAGATTATATGGGCTGTCAATATTATATGAGCTGTTCTTGTGGCCATAGCGTGGCTTTCGTTTTGTTTTGACGTGCGGTAACTGAGTCATTACCTATACGTTTTATCATCCATTCCTTCAAGTACAGTGCTTAAAGATATAGGGACACAGAAAACTAATGAAAAGCATACAAAAAGGTAACTTGTCTTGGCCATAATATGAGACACGGATGACTGCTATTGGGAATACTGGTAGGCAAAACTCAAGTGAAAAGAACAGGGGATGTACAAGAAACAAGTACACCAAACAAGTGTATAGGAACATCGTGGTGCTGACTTATGCGGAGCTAAAGAGATCTATGGATCTACAGAAAAAGTGTCGTGACGTGATCAGACGAAAGAAAAACAGTGAAAAAACAGAAAAAAAACAGTTGAGGTTCAAAGATGTGTGTAAGCGTGATATGAAGGCTCTGGACTTGAGTCTGACATCCTGGGAAGACAAAACAGTGGAGGTTCAAAGATGTGTGTACGCGTGATATGAAAGCTCTGGACTTGAGTCTGACATCCTGGGAAGACAAAACAGTTGAGGTTCAAAGATGTGTGTACGCGTGATATGAAAGCTCTGGACTTGAGTCTGACATCCTGGGATGATGAAGCAGCAGATCGATCCAAGTGGAAATGTACCCTGAATGGCCGGCCACCTCACGCTTGGTGAAGAGAAGGTCTTGCAACAGGACTAAATTATATATTAGGCAATATGATTTTAATCAGTGGTGAATGTCTGAATGCATTGCCACCGCAAGTAGTGGAGGCAGGGACAATAAATGCATTTAAGAATAGATTAGATGCGCATATCTTTTATTGCAAAGAAATGTAAATGAAACTGGTTGTATACAGATTGTACAATCTTCTAAACCAGTATAAAGACGTTAAGTTAACACAGAGAAGTGAAGAAAAGATAACACCGTAATGAGAAAGAAAAACACAAGCTAAGATAACAAAAGCTAAGTATATTTTTGTGTGTTTATCACTTCAAGTCATATGAAAGGGGATACTATACTATACTATATACGTGATCAGACGACTTCACACCAGTTTCCGGACTAACTAATCTAGTAACGATTATATATAACAACATCAGCTGAGCACATAAGGCTGTAAGAGCGAGACCACGTTCAATAGTTACAAACACGACGACAACCTAGCGCCTTAATAACCAACAGCAAACACACATTCATGACTGCCAGATAAGGAGAAGCAATCAAACTTACCCTCAGCTTCTGGTATCCTTTTCTGAAAGCCATCTCTGTGTTGGAAAAAACTCCTGATAAACGTGGTGGCACCGGTATGTTCCCCGTCTTGCGGTTTCTCACAATATTTAGGTCACAGAAATAAGACAAACTTATTACACCAATATCCAGATGGAGTCTTATAAACCAGACACCTGTATGCTCCCGATCTTGAGTTTCGCACAATATTTATGTCACAGAAATAAGACAAAACTTATTACACTAATATCCAGCTCGAGTGTGATAAACCAGACACCTGTATGTTCCCAATACTGAGTTTCTCACAATATTTATGTCACAGAAACAAGACAAACTTATTACAGCAATATCCAGATGGAGTCTGATAAATCAGACACCTGTATGCTCCCAATCTTGAGTTTCTCACAATATTTATGTCACAGAAACAAGACAAACGTATGACACCAATATCCAGCTCGAGTGTGATAAACCAGACACCTGTATGTTCCCAATACTGAGTTTCTCACAATATTTATGTCACAGAAATAAGACAAACTTATGACACCAATATCCAGATGGAGTCTGATAAATCAGACACCTGTATGCTCCCAATCTTGAGTTTCTCACAATATTTATGTCACAGAAACAAGACAAACGTATGACACCAATATCCAGCTCGAGTGTGATAAACCAGACACCTGTATGTTCCCAATACTGAGTTTCTCACAATATTTATGTCACAGAAACAAGACAAACGTATTACACCAATATCCAGATGGAGTCTGATAAACCAGACACCTGTATGCTCCCAATCTTACGGTGTGTCAGAATGGTTATTCCATAAGAACCAAAACCAACTTATCACCCCTATATCCAACGTAGTCTCCCAGCTCTTGCTTTACCACCCTTCTAGTCTGTACTAAACTGTTGGTTTGACGAGAACTGAACTCTGAGCTTTCGGTCGCTCAACGAGAAACTCATTAACTGGGCCTGCCTTAACGACTTTTCAATCTACACTGCATTACACACGTGGTTGGTCTGACGTCAGCCTGGTAGGACAACACTCGCACAATGCGAATAACCAATTTTAGTTAACCGTATTTCCAAGAAAGCAAACATTGCACAATAAAACAAAGACAGTTAGTTAACCGATAGCTTCAACCTACCAAAGAAATCATCGGACTTTCACTAACATTCGAGGGGAAAAGGTGTATACGAGAGAGGAGAAGAGTGGCGAGGGAGAGAAAGAGATACGTTTACCAGTTATCACAGAACAAAGTCGAAGACGCAGATAATAAGTTGGCAGTGACTCATAGCCGACGCTTGCGTCAGGGGCAGCGAACCAGAGCTGTCCAAGACACTATTACCTAAATCCTAGTGGCGGCCCTTGAAACAATGCGAGAACAGTGAGTGTTGCAGACCAATAGAAGTACTACTCGTCGACACAATGCATACACAATAAGGGCTAGACTACGGTCAGTAGGCAACACAATGACAATTTGAGAGGGCATTATCTTCACTGAACAAATGTAAGCATGTAAATGAAACAACCTAAAGAAATGAGACAAACTAGATAAATGAGATAAACTAGAGAATTGAGACAAACTAGAGAATTGAGACAAACTAGAGAATTGAGGAAAAACTAGAGAAATTAAACAAACTAGAGACATGAAACAGAGAAATGAGACAAACTAGAGAATTGAGATAAACTAGAGAATTGAGACAAACGAAAATTGAGACAAACTAGAGAAATTAAACAAACTTGAGAAATGAAACAAACTAGAGAAATGAGATAAACTAGAGAAATAAGATAAACTAGAGAAATGAGACAAACTAGAGAAATGAGATAAACTAGAGAAATAAGATAAACTAGAGAAATGAGACAAACTAGAGAAATAAGACAAACTAGAGAAATGAGATAAACTAGAGAAATAAGATAAACTAGAGAAATGAGACAAACTAGAGAAATGAAACAAACTAGAGAAATGAGATAAACTAGAGAAATAAGATAAACTAGAGACATGAGACAAACTAGAGACATGAGACAAACTAGAGAATTGAGATAAACTAGAGAATAGAGACAAACTAAAGAATTGAGACAACTAGAGAAATGAGACAAATTAAATGAGATAAACTAGAGAAATGAGATATATAGAGAAATGAGACAAATTAAAGGAGATAAACTAGAGAATTGATACAAACTAGAGAATTGAGACAAATTAGAGAAATGAGATAAACTAGAGAAATGAGATAAACTAGAGAAATGAGATAAACTAGAGAAATGAGACAAATTAAAGGAGATAAACTAGAGAATTGATACAAACTAGAGAATTGAGACAAACTAGAGAAATGAGATAAACTAGAGAAATGAGATAAACTAAAGAAATGAGACAGACTAAAGAATTGAGACAACTAGAGAAATGAGACAAATCAAATGAGACAAACTAGAGAAATGAGACAAACTAGAGTGGGAACTGCACAGGTGCATTGCCTATTTCTTTGCCGGAGAGGAAATGAAAGGCTCACTGTATTCCCATACTTGTTGTAAAAGGCGACTAAGGAGGGTTGTGCATGGGGTTCAAGAAGACGATGACGAATAAGATAAAGAAGAAGATGGCGAAGAAGACAGTGATGAAGAAGAAGACGATGAAGAAGAAGACGATAAAGAAGATGACAAAGACGACGATGAAGAGGAATATAAAGAACACGATGATGAAAATGACAACGAAGAAGACAATGATGCAGACAATATATAAGACAAAGAAGACGACGAAGAAGAAGACAAAGAAGAAAACAAAGATGATGAAGAAGACAAAGAAGAAAACAAAGATGATGAAGAAGACAAAGAATAAGAAAAAGAAGAAAACAAAGAAGACAATGAATAAGACAAAGAAGACGATGAAGAAGAGGAAGACGTTGAAGATGAAGACGTTGAAGAAGAGGAGGACGTAGAAGATGAAGAAAAAGAAGATAAATTAGACGACAAAGAAAAAAATTAAGCAGAAGAAGAAGAAAAGAAGGAACGGGACCAGATAACGACGTGACGACCCCACTAATGTGATCAGAAATGGAAGATTTCGTCCAACATCATATGCGTATTTCAAAGTTCACGAAAAAGAGAAACAAAATAAAGACCGTACTTCCTCAAAGTGTATTAAGATGAAGCATGATCCGCTACTGCCTCTATCCACATAAACACTAAACAAAATGTTACATTTGTGGGCAAGGTAAATATATACACTAGGTAGTTTCAAAAAATTCCCTGAATAATCGACTCGTGTTTGAATAACAGATGATATTATAGAGAATATATACGAAAGGACATGTCAGACATATACTGTCGAAAAAAAGTTATATAATTTTGTTTGTGTGTAGAGCTCGTTGCATCGTCGGAGTTAAAAAGTGTCCTTGATTGAACAACATACACATGTCAAATTCTGTTTTTTGCTTGAGAAGTCACTCTCAGAGACACAGACATTGCTTAATAAAGTATATGGCGATACAGCAATGAAGAAATCGCAAGTATTTGATTGGTACAAGCGATTCCGTGAAGTGTCGATGATGATGCACGTAGTGGACGACCGTCAACCTCGATCAACAATGAAAACATTCAGCGTGTTCGAAACGTTGTGTGTGCTGAAAGAAGACTTTTTGTCGAGAAAATAGCCTCACAAGTTTGAACATCAGTTGGAAGTTGCCACAGTATTCTCCACAATGAAATGCACATGCTCCGTGTTTGTCAACACATGGTTACCAAAATGTTATCTCCTGAACAGAAAGAAATGAGATTGAACCTGGCAGGAGACCTAATCACAATGGCTGACCAGGATATCAATTTTCTCAACATATTCGCAGGAGATGAGACATTGTGTTTTTTGTACGATCCTCAGACAAAACGACAGTTCTCTGAATGGAAATCTCCAACATCTCCCCGGACACAGAAATTTCGTTTCGACAAGAGGAAAATGTAACGTTATGTTTGAATTTTTTTTAATTCTCATGGTATTGTCTACCATGATCTCATTCCTGAAGGCCGAACGGTAAACAAGGAAATGTACGATGATATCCTCCGTCGTCTAAGAGATGCAATCAGAAGAGAACGACCAGAAAAATGGAGAACAAACAGTTGGATTATGCTGCATGACATCGATCCCTACTCGTGAAGCAGTACATCGCAAAGCATAATGTGATTACCTTGGAAAATCCTCCATATTCTCCCGACCTGGCACCGGCTGATTTTTTTTTTCTGGACTGAAATCGGCACTGAAAGGGCATCAATTCAAAGATGCTGAGGACGTTATCATCAATGCAACAAGGCAGATGAGAGAGGTGTCAAAGAATGGGTTCCACGAATGTTTCCAGCAGCTGAGAGAGAGGTGTCAAAGAATGGGTTCCACGAATGTTTCCAGCAGCTGAGAGAGGTGTCAAAGAATGGGTTCCGCGAATGTTTCCAGCAGGTGAGAGAGAGGTGTCAAAGAATGGGTTCCACGAATGTTTCCAGCAGCTGATAGAGAGGTGTCAAAGAATGGGTTCCACGAATGTTTCCAGCAGGTGAGAGAGGTGTCAAAGAATGGGTTCCACGAATGTTTCCAGCAGCTGTATGCACGTTGGCACAAGTGTACATTTGCCGAAGGGAACTACTTTGAAGGAAATGTAGTGTAGATAGTTCTACTGTAACTCATTTCTATTCTATCCCGTAAATCCGGGAACTTTTTGAAGATACTTCGTATTTTCTTCTCGTTTAGTCGCTCCTCTTCCTTCTCTTAGGGGTAGGTAGAGGTCTGTTTTCTTTGTACTAGAAAGCTTCAAATTAAAACCTTAACAGTGTGATAGAAATTAGAAAAACCATTCCTTTGTATTGCAACTTATTAATATGGTTGCTAAGGATGTCAAGAGTGTACTGAAAGTGCCATCACAGTGC